>JAWZYV010015492.1:600000-968926 GCA_038373885.1 Cheiracanthium punctorium
CGCCACATGAGATGCTAATGACAAGTCACGACGTGAATGCTTCGACAGGTTCGTCAAATGAATAATCCGATCTCGTCCAAATATTGGGGAAAGTATTTAGAAATTTACGTCCCTTAGAAATTTATCCGATTCTTGCAATTCATCTTCTCGTATACAATAATAAAATTTCTTATAGAATAATATAAATTTTAATCGAAATGGGAGTGAAGGGGGAAAACTTAAAAAAGCACGATAATCAAATCGGAAATTCCACTTCTAAGCAAAATGTATTAAATCATTAACATGACAAGCGAACAAACAAATTAAACGTGCACTGTTTGGAATAAATGATACAAATAAATGTTTAATAGCATTTTTTAAAAAATCATCTTACATTCAAATGATTGTTTACGAATTGCAATAATTGTACAAACAACAAATGGAATCCAGTTTAAAAAGCTACTTACAGCAACAGATGGGATGTATGAGAAATAATTTAAATGTCCAGAGTGATCCAAACAAAACAAGCACACATGAAATTATCCCTCCTTACTGACCGGCTGCTATTGTCAAACTAGCAAAATCCGTGGAACCGACAACTTTTCTTCGCCGCCGTGGAACATCAAAATAAAGGGTTGCTAAAAGGAAATCGCGCCAACGCGTGCAGGACAAAATCTCGCCAACAATGATTTCTCCATAACGCTTAGGAGCGCGTGAAACCATTCAGTTATTACGTTGCTTTATTTCTAATGAAACAACTCACTGTAAATCAATTCTGAAAGTTATTTTGCTGATATGAATAAACTGATTTTTTTAAAAACAATTTTGCGAATATTTATTGTTAAATGAGAAAAGAGTCCCATTGCTAAATTAATATTCCAATGTTATTTTTCAAATTTTAAGTTTTGAAATAAAAATATAAATATTTTACTCTATTTGAATCTTTTGCATTCATACATAATGCATTCACGGTAGTAATCTGTTGTTTTTTTAGGTACTATTATCATTGAACTTTTTTTTTTTCTGTTGCTTAGAAAAACAGAACATATAATCGATTCACACGCCAAACTGGGAACCCCTATTCCTCGTGACGTCACATCTGGGTTCGCGGGAAAATCGACCAATGGTTGTCAGGAGGACTCTACAGGTCCGAACAGGATGATTGGCTAGAAGTCGCACGATAAACACGTGGCGCTTTTTTTTCTGCTCTTGTTTATGCTTTCCACCTTTTAGTTTTGTTATGAAGTTTTTCGGTTTTTTTGGCGTTATGGGTTGGCGCGTTGTTAGTGGATGAGACGAGGAGCAACTGGCATAGCGAAACGGAGATTTTCATTTTCGGCGCGCGTTTCCTTTCTTTTTTTTCTTATTTTCTTTTATCGGGGAGCTGGAAGAAAACGTTTTCTCCATTCGCTGGTAGCAAAAATGTGCGTTCGCAGTGCGATATATATATATATATATATTTATTAAATTATTTAGTCTGTGTGGTTGCTCTTTTGACAAAACAATCCATGTCAGATGGTGAGTCAGAGACTGAAATTCTTCACAATTTTACTGCTCGTGTCAGTGCATATTGGCCCAATTATCTAACAGAATGTTCGAAAATTGTTTATATAATTCTATGAGATTACTATGCTTTGTTAAGTAAGGATAGATTTTTTCCTCAGAAAATGCATTGTTTTTGCCACATTACAATAATTAATTTCACAAGCTGCTTTTAAAATCGGTGAAATAAATAACACGATTCGCCAAGTTGTCGGTCACTTTAAATTCTGATCATGGATTGAGAATTGTACAGAAATCATACCTACTTCTCAATGCATCTCATTTTTACGTCGCAAAACCGATTCAAAATCTGCATTGAATGACAATATGCCAAGCTATGTCTGAAAAATTATGCTGAAAAAATGAAGAATTGTATCGCATGTGGTGTAATTTTGCGTCAGTGTTTTGTTTCTTTTGCCAAGCTAGTAATTTCAGCAATTTAAAACTTGTCACTCAAAAAAAGAAAATAAATAAATAAGGTATAACCATGTAACTCTTTAAACGGAAAAAATTTTTTCACGTGCTAAAAGTACAATTCAAAATTCTTATTTTTTTTTTTATATCATGCACTCTTGCAAACGATGACATCAAATTTTACGAAAGCGTATTTAAATATTTTTTCCGCGTATTTCATGACTTTTAGTTTCATAAGTTCATCATTTGAGCAGAGAACAGCTTGTAATACAGGGAGTGTCACAATTCCCTCCCGGGTTTGGAATGCTTTTAAATATATATATATTACCAATACAGCAACCAAGTTGACTTTATTGGAGAAAGAAATGTTACAAGTTTTATTTCACAAAAGTCCAATATATGAACCTTTCGTGACAGTGACGGATTAATACAATTTTGTTGGGGGGGGCGGCAATTAGTTTATCGACGGGGGACGGTTAGTTAGAAGATTAACATATACATCCATTTTATGGAAGTAAAATAGGATCTTTTACATTAATTTCTTTTTTCTCGATTGGGGCGTCCGCTCCCCATAATCCGTCCATGTTTCGTGATGCGGCAGATATCAAGTCAAAAGTCAAAGTCTTCCCACACTCAGGCGCTTGTTTTAGTATGGTAACAAATGCAGTTGTGATCCTTTGTCGTAAATTTCGCCTTTGGCACGAACACACGATCTTTTATGTAACCCTATTTAAAAAAAAAAAAAAATGCCTGGAATTAGGTCCGGAGAGCAAGGTGGCCCACAGAAGGCGATTGTCGTCGGCAGAACCTCGTCCAAGCCATCGACGGGAAGCCAGTTATTTGTGAAACAAAACTAGCGATGTTTCTTTCTTGGATAAGACTAGACTTTACTGGAGAAATAAACATTGCGAGTTTTGTCTTTCTTGGAGAACAAACCAGACTTCGTGACGATTACAATCGACTGTAATCGATGACTAAAATAATATTTTACAATTTTTACAAAAATGCTATGATAAAACTGCATTATTATAGAATTCTTTTGATATTTGATTTCTTTAACATCAAGATTACTGTTATTTTACTAAATTAATATTCACTAGTCATAATCTATTTGGAAATTGTTAGTAATCGTAATCGTAATCCATATCATTTCTTGTAATCGATTACAGTTGATCGTGTAATCGCACAAAGTCTGGAACAAACTAATTGCCCTCACTTCAGCCCCATCCCCGACAAAATTGCATTAATCCGTCGCTCTCACGAAAGGTTCACATATTGGACTTGAGTGAGATAAAACTTGTAACATTTCTTTCTCCAATATTCACTAGTCATAATCTATTTGGAAGTCAACTTTGTTGCGTATTGGTAATATATATATATATATATATATATATATATATATATATATATATATATATATATATATTATAAGCCTTCCAAACCCGGGAGGGAATTGTGAGATACCCTGTATAGCATTCCTAATTTATTTGAATAGCAATTTGTGTATTTTTATCCAAATACAAATCACAAATTCATTGTTTTTAAGAACAGCCTAAAGCTTTTCTTTTAAAAAATAACTCAACTTTCGAACACCTATAAAAATTGCATAGCAGACTCGGGGCTAAAATCAAGAATGTTTCTATATAAGCTGTTAAAAACATTCTTGCGAGCTATAAATATATTAGGGGAACGGAACATTCGGAGAGAAAGAAAAAATCTGAATTGTAATGAATATTGAATTATTTTCCTGAATGGATGGCTAATAAACTTCCAGTTCTGTACAGGTTATTATTTATTTATATATTTATTTATTCGCGGACGCGCGAGACAGTTTGAAACACACCCCCCCCCTCCCTCTCCCCCAGTCTTTGACACAATTTGTTTCAATTTAAAAATTCAAAATCTATGTGGATGTGGAGAGAGTAGATTTATCATTTTACTTTTCATTTTAAAATATCCTTAAGACTGTTCTTTCAAAAAGAAAACTGTATAACTTTTGGAAAGTTTTAAAAATAAGCAAACTACTTGAGGAGCACACACACACACACACGAGAAAAAAAAAATCAGAATGTCTCATCATAAGCTCGCCTGCTTTTTAAAATTGTTTATGATACATATGTTTCCATCATCATAAAAAAAAAAAAAAAGAAGAAGAAGTTAAGATTCAGCTTGAACTCCACAGCTATATGCTACTTTGTCCGCTGCTAAAAGCTTTCCCCCCAAAACACCACTCTTTCTCCTCCCTTTACGTGCCGTCGCCATGGAAACAAAGCTACAGAAGATGAGGGAGCGAAGAACCGCTTCTTGCTTCTTCCTCCCGTCCACAAGACAGATAGACAGACTTTGACCTTGAAGAACTGGCGACACACAGACAAGAAACTCAGACACTTTTTGCAGGGCCAAATCACTCTGGAAGGTGCTTGGGGATTTATTTATCCCAGCCTATTGGTCAACCTAGTCCACCGACCCTGGCATGGTCCCGACCGATCCCATCCAACACCATACAAAAACTGTTTTTCTCCATCTCTCTATTTTGATTTTGCTTTTCAATGGTTTTTCTTTTCCCTTTGCGATAAACAGTTGGGGTATAATTAAGCGGGAGGCTTAGGGGGCGTGTGTTAGAGATACTCTTTCTTTTCATTATTATTATGAGAGAATTGATGTTTTCTTTGCAGTAACGGGAGAGCGTGCATAAGAATTTATTTATTTTTTTTATTTTTTAATATTACCTGGAATGGGAAATTAGGTGGACCATTAAGACTTAGGCTGATCCTGGGAAAAAGGAGCCATGGAGAGACTGTCTCCTCCCTCATGCAGTGGCATGCATACACTGACGGACTAAAGGGGTGCGAGCCTCCCCCCTCCCTCCGAGAGAAAAGAAATTAAATGGGAGATGTAAGATACCTCATTTTACTTCCATAAAATGGGCGTAAATTTTAACTAGCCGCCCCCCTCCCACAAAATTGCATTATTCTGTCTGTGCGTACATGTTTGTGACAAGAGTGTACCGTAAACCACCCGAAGCCCCAGTACAGCGAGCCCGGCATTGGCTGATCCAGAAGGGAGCACAGGGGCAGGCACGTGCCTGTGCTATGGCATGGCTTCCGTGCTAACTGGGATGGTTATGGAAAGTATGGGTGGCTATGGAATGGAAACAATGGCTATGGAAAGTATGGGTTGAAGTCTAGAACACATGCTAGGGAAGTTATGAGTTGAAGAAGAGTCCCTAATGGATAGTATTGTTTTAGTGAAATTGAAGTAACTCACTGTTTTTCGTTTTGAATGAAAAAGCAGGACATGGCAGTCGAGAATTTCGATTTTTAATAAGCTCACATTATAGTACCTAGAGTATTCCCCTTTTGGTGCATGCCATGGGCACCACTTGAAAGGACAATAGAAGAAACTATTGACGGGAGAATATGTAATGATTTACGTACTGTTTAACCAAATTCTCGGTCTATTTATGAGAGTACGATTACTTCCCTATTTCTCCTGCTTTTGGAAAAATCATATTATTATATTTTTTTTAATGACATATATTAATTTTACTTGAAAGTAAAAAAAAAAAAAAAAAAAAAAAATCTAATCTAAAACTTTATTCCTAAACGTTAGGGGTTATTTGCTGCTTGTGTGCGACATTTTTTAATTTTAAGTAACATACAAAAAAAGATTTTATAAAGAGAAGATTGTTTTCACTCGCAGATCATGTATCACTCAAATTCTCTCAACAGTATTTTTTCTTCGATTTTCAAAAGTAGCCAAATTTATTTTCAATTAATCAATCTATTTCTTTATCAGTCACGTAATTATATTTTTTTTTTTTTTTCCACACCAGTACAAAATTTCAAACCAATCGGTATAATTACGCCAAAGAGGCTTCTTTTCAAAATTGAAAATTTCTCGAAATCTAAAAATGGATGAGCTAAACTGTAAAATGGTAATCTTATTATTTCCTCACTTAAAATTTAAAATATTTTATAGGATATCCCCTGCTAATATGAATCTCAAGGTCTGCGACACACTATCGTGTTCCGTGTTCACGTGACGTAATTAATTGGACTGAACTTGCTTTACGTTTAACTATAAATACGTGGCGTTAATGGTTCCTATTGTACTCGCCTTTTAAAGAATTTGTTCGGAATATGGCCTCTAGGGATGGATGCGAGACGAGACCTAGGAATGGAAAACGACACTTCAATCTGAAAGTGTGTATAAGACGAGACGAAACGTAGGCCATTTCTCTCCCTATAATGACCTCTGAAATGCTCAATTTAATAATCCTTATAAAATGGTGGCTCGTGGGTTATTTAAATGAAGGCTCACAAAATAAATTTCGAAAATTAAATATGCAGATACGACGCACCTTATAAGTTAGGTTATATATGCATTTTCCGCAGTTAAAATCTCAAAATGTTCAATTTTTTACATCAGTTTATGGATTTAACAATTGCAAAAAAAAAAAAAAATCTGGGAACAGGTGAATTTTCAGATTTTTGAAGTTGTGCAGACTTTTTTTTTTCTTTTTTAAGTATATATGTGAAAATTTCCAAGCCCATCAGTCCAATTTGTATACGACACAAATAAACAGGCATACAGTTTCAACCCTCTCACATTTCTGTTTTATATAAGATTTCTGATTTTCTTTTAATGTGAATCATTTGTGGTCGAAATGAAATAAGATGGTCCCTTTACCCCCCCCCCCCCCCGTTGAAGCTGTCCAAGAATTCGATAGTTCTATTCTCTTATCCTATTTTCTAGATTCGACTGTTACCACATATCGAAATCTTCGGAAGCGATCTTGCTGGTAACCATGGTAAAATAAAATAAAAAGTAACATAATAAAAACCATTATCAGGATGGAATCTGGATTAAAAAGCTGACTTAAGTGTATTTTGATGTAACGGGGGGGAGGCAAATCAAACAACAAAAAAAAAGAACTTTTAACAGCATTTGCGTCCGGGTTGAAAGACATGTGTCCAAAGCTTTCAGAAATCATATTTGTATTTTTATTTAATTATGTTTTATTTTACAGGGCAGAATCGGAAAGGATATATACACGGCTATCTTTGCCTGAAGGCGCGATCCCAACTTGAGTCAGGAAATGCCATAACCAGCAATCTTATGTTAACGTTTTTTTCTTTTTTTCTTTCTTTCTTTAGCAGAAACAACTGCAGCATAGTCACATGATCTTGCGAAAGAAAAACAAAAAGAGAGGAAAAGAAATACCGACCGAAAAGATAACAAATGTTGGTATTAAAATATGTAATATATATTCTGTGTTAATAGATAAATGGACGATTTTATAAGCTGACCTTTAGCGAACCTTGTAAAAACAGAAAATAAATTGGAGACTTACTAACCTTGAAGTCGCTTTTGTCTTCACGAAGACAGACCTAACGGCTGATACAGAAAATCGTGGAGACTTCTGCTCAAGGAATATCAAAGTGCAAAGTTGTTTTTATAGGTGTAAAAGAGAAAGTAAAATGTTTAAAACGTATACTTAACGAATTCAACTATTTGTGTTTTGATAAGAGCAAACGTATTTTACAAAAACAAAGAAAAAAAAAGGAGGATTTCACAAAGGAGGAAAAATAGTCGCTAACTTTCTACTTTTAAAAATTTATTAATTTTTAAAATGTTTTTATATATTAAAATAATATTTATTTTAAAAAGTTAATATATTCCGTACACAGTCGAATCAAAAGATTTTATTTTATTTGAGAAACTGTTTTACTTATAAAACCAGTAAATGGAATTATATGGCATGCATAACATCAATACATATACAAATAAAAAATTAATTTAAACGTAATCAGTGATGAGTTTTAATTTTTGGGGGAAAATATTTATTTAGTTTAGACCAATATGTTTACGTTTTGTTGTATTATATTTTTCTTTGTAAGTTATAGCTTTTTGAAAAGCCATACTACACATTTGTTTTTAACTTTAAAATTCCCTAATTCCAATTTAAAATCATAATTCGAAATAAAAAGGCGTTATCTTTATTTGAAATTATACATAATATGAAGTATAAAGGGCATTCAAAATTTATGAATTAAATTTTAAGGTTAAATAATTCTCTTTAACATTAGAAATTAGAAGTGTCATTTTTCAGTGCTGTGTTACTCATACACTATGCGCTAAAAAATAATGAAAAATTTTATTTATCTGACAGATAGTTAACTTTATTTATATTTGACTCGGTGGATTGAAATATCAAGCGATAAGAGAATTGCCAGTCTACTTACAAAATTCGCATTATGTTTGTTTTTTATGTGAATCACCACCCTTAAGTAAATTTCGGGCTATGGAAAGAATCATCTATTGAAGTGACATTCTACTATTACTTGTTTTCACTTTAATTAAACCAAACATTCCCAGATATTTTTCTTTAACATTCGGTATGTAAGACGAGCAGAAAAGAACCATGCGCTTTTTATTTTTAATCTGTACTTTAAAAAAATAATTTTAATTTTTACAACTGTGGTATGTAAAGTCAGACTATTTACATGGGTGATATTCAAAAGTCTCTACTTTTCAGTGACTTTTGAACATTACTCATAAAAATTATCCGTATAAATGTTTTATATATTTTTTACGTTTAGTTTTATCAACACTTGCTATACAGAATTTACTATAACATATTCTATAATTTTATTCACTCATATACGTATTTTTCAAGATTCCATGTTGGCAATTCCTTTAAGCCCTGGCCTACACAATTGTGTATGTGATCTACATCGTCTGAAATAGTTCTCGAATGTAAGTCACATTTCCTAAGTCGATTTCATAAAATCTAAGTATGATTTGAATTTAGGTATAAAAACGATAGTTTCTCATACTTCTATTGAGTTGTGTGTTATTCGAAAAATTTAATAAGTTTTTCACAAAACTAAAATTAAAAAAAATTATCTTACACTCAAAATATTTGTGTGTGTGTGTGTGTGTAGCAAAAAAAGTCTTAAAGGGATATTGTACCAGGAGACAGTGTGAAAAATCCCAAATAAGAAATAAAAATAAATAAATAAATAAAAATCATGAAAGTAAATGAAAACAGGAAAAGAAATTAAGAAATCAAGTCAAATCACTACAAATGCAAAAGCAAGAAAAATCATCGAAGTCAAAATAGTTTAATATTTTTATATTATCATGCGGTTTTTAGTTACATAAAGCCTCAAAATACATAACCTAATCTTACTAAGGAAATGTGCCCTATCTCCCTCTATATATACTCAGCCACAGAACTTTAGTCTCTTTCTGATAAATGGTTGTGTAGGTATGAAAAATTATTCTTCAGTATGTGTGGAACACCCCCCCCCCCCTCAGTAACTGAGAAAAATAACTGCTACCTTAATTATATGTACTATACTTTCAAAGAAAAAAAATAAGGGAAATAGAAAAAAAGAGAACAAGAGGTAATATTTCTGCTCTGCTAGAAAAAGAAAAAGAAAAAGTTTTAAAAAGTTATAATAAAATAAGAACATCCCGGTTTTAAGTCCGGAAATGCCTCTGAGCGAGAACATCCCCGGTGGAAATTCAGTACCCTGCAATGTTGCTTGAACACCTGAGTCAGTTTTGAGACCCCGTTGCCAAAGGCATGGACAACAATCTTTTTTTTTTTTTTAAATGTACGCAGATCAAACTAATGAGTCATATTCCTGCCGCAGAGGTATTTATTCCCTTTTGTTTGTAAACAATTTCGTCTGAGAGTGGTTGGTTGGAAGGGGTGAGAGAATGAATAATATGTCCTATTTAGGAAGTTAAAGGTTTGGGTTCTGTGTCGTCAAAGTTAAGGTAACCGCAAGGTAAAAAGGTTTAATGCACTGCAAACAGGATGTCAAGGTTGTTGGAGGATAACGCGTTACCTCTAGTTAGTGAAAGTTTAATAATTATTTTATAAACCATTCAGCGCTTTTTTTTCTTCTTTAAAATAAAGGGGATAAAATAGTCATACTTTTTTTCCTCAATCTCGTCTCGCATTTTCGCGAGACGAGACTGCTCTACGAAATTTTGGACTGCAAGACGATACCTAAGTGTAGGAGATAAGACGAGATCCAAGTCATATTTCATTTCGCGGTTTCTTTCTTTTTCTTTTTTTTTAATCGCGTCTAAAATTTAGACTTTTTTTTTTAACTGCAAAAATTATATTTTGTGAGATAAAAGATCTCCTGCACTTTTTTCTGTGAAACAAAGTTTCTAGTACGGAATCGACAGATATTATTCTAGGTTGTCATAGGGAAGAATAACAAAAAGAAAAATCTTAAATAAATGATGAATCAAACTTAAATAAATGATGTATAAATAAGTTTCTTTGTTACTTATTTACACACCATGCATTTAAGTTTGATTCAGAATGATTTAGATAAGTATTTATTCAAATTTGAAAGTAACTAGAAATTAAAATTCCTTTTGAAAATTGTTTTTATTCCTGGAAAAATGTATGGACTGAACAACAGAGTTCTGTATTTACAGAAACTCATTTTAAATAATCTGCTAAATGATTTTTTTTTAATTGAAGCTTTTAATTGCATTTATTTCTTTATCCTTAGAATAGTTGCGATCCAGTTTAAGAGCGGGACTTCTGCCCTTCCCAAAAGACATTGCTGAGAGGTTACATTTTGTTTAGTTTGTTTAGGTGAAATGAGCTTTTATCCCTTCTTCTTCCTTTTCTTTCTTTTTTTTATTAGTTACTCTTAAAATTTTTTACATTGTTTTATAATAGTAGATTTCTTTATAGTACATTTAGTTTCGGTCAAATACGCTTTTTTGATAAATTAGCTCCGTCAAAAAAAAGGGGGGGGGGAGGAATTAAAATTAAAAAATAAAAAAGAAGAGGAAGGGCGAGAAAAAAAAAAAAGTGTCCTCCACTGCCATAGAAAATGACTTACGTGGTTTTTACTTAGTCAAAATTCCCAAACTAAATCTTTCCAACTAAGCTTATCAATTTCTAATATGTGAATTACATCAACCTTTTGTTTTAATATTTATCTAATTTGAGTCAAAATTGTTCAAAGTGTTAAAACACATATTAAACATCCAAGCCAATGTGGGCTCTATATAAAATCTAGGAATTTCTAAAGGAGTCTTTCTCAAAACCTTTGCTTCTAACAGAGAAATTAACTGGAAAATGTAGACATGCTAAGTATAATCAAACCTTAATTTCTTAATTTTTTTTCTATCTCATATTTTTTTTCTAAAAGTTGTCTTCCTGCTACATATTTTTAGAAAGTATTCTATGATCAAGGCAATTCTGTTTTTAAATATATTTGATTTAGATAAAAGTAAACTTCCTGATATTAAAGAACGTGTTCATTCTTCGTTTGGTAAAAGCAGGAGCATTTTCAGAGAATATCTTTATTATATTTAAATTGTATCCACCATAATTGATATGCAGAGTGAATTAATACAATTTCTCAAAATAATCATCGTATAAGGATGACGGTGAGAAATTCGCATCAATTTATCACTGAGCACGAACGAGATTTTCTGTCAAGGTTCTGCAACACATCATTAACGTCCTGACATATTTTTTCCGAATTATCTTCTTTAATATGGCAACGGCAAAAAAAAAAAAAAAAAAAAAAAAAAAAAAAAAAAACACATTTGTCAGTCGTCTGCTGTGCGCTGCAAAAGTAAACCAGATCGTTTCATGGGTCATTAATTCTGGTTACCGACTATATTTAATAATGGCCAGATGATTGTTTCAGTAGATTTAACTATACGCGATGATTTCTCAGAACAGAAAACTTTCATCTTCTTATTTGAGTTTCTGGAGGAGTCGCCTTTCCATTGGTTAAACATTGAAAAGGATCGGGGGGGGGGATATTTAAAAGAAGCTGTAATTACTATATCTTAACGTATTTTGTACGAACGATGAAAAGTCTCTATTAAACATGGCGTATCATTACTATTCAGCATAAAACTGTAATGACTAGTTACATCTCTCGTTGTTAACTACCTTCTATTTTTTAGACTGTTTTGTAGTTTATTTTAAAATAATAAAGTAAGAATTCTTGGCTCTTTAATGATAGGTTAATATTACTTCATATGAAAAGATGTAGACTCAAGATGTAGAATCAGAGTAAATTAAGTGAATATGACAATCTTACTTAAAACAGTCATAAAAAGAGACGATATTACACAAAATAAGTTCTTAAGGCTAATTGGACGATAACGGCAACTTAAATAATAGAAACAGCCTGCTAATAATAGTAATAGCTCTATTCAGTTGCCTTTAAAGTTGCTTTATAAAAAATAAATAAATGAATTAATAACAAAAATAATGAAAGAGAACATATAATCTAAGAAGAGATGAAAGAAAGAAGAATTAAAAAATATATATACACAGAGAGAAGAAAAAATATAAAAAGTAGAATTCTTTTACATTATAATTTCCCTTCTTTATTATTATGACTATTCTTTTCTTTTCTTTTCTTTCTTCTTTTCTCCCCCCCCCCCCCCCTCCCGTCTGTTTCTTTGCAAAATTTACATGCACCTTTACAAAGAATAGATTAATATTGCTTCATACATTTGCTTAATTTTCATTGTAAAGCATTGAAATTTTCATACTTGGGGTAAAGGAGGTTTAAAAAATCGGTTGACGAAGAAAAATATTAACGGTGACAATTTGAAAGTTAGAAAAGAAAGAAAAATTATGCAGAATTATCGAAAGCATTAAACCGTTTAGAGCTCTTTTGAGCAACGCTTCGAACTCTCGTTTTAAATTAGTCATGGAATACAGACTCTTTTTTAAAGTTTTGAACCCACTTTTAACTAGTTCGCTGTTATTATTGAAGACTCAGCTGTGAAGATTCTCCCTTATGAGACAAGGGTTGCTTCCTAGCAACGATCTTTGTTCTACAATGGAGAATTATAAGGCTTAATCCGAGAAGCAATAGTAGGGCACAGAACAGATTAAAATTAACCTAAACTGTTGGAACTGTTTAATAACTTTCACTTACTTGAATAATTGCTTGAATTCGTTGTGACAATATCGTAGCCAGGGAAACATTTCGGGAGGGGTTTACAGGTTTTATTTCTCAATGCGCCAAATTTTTAACACCCCTTTTACATATAGTAATACATGTTCTGGAAGTTTCGGGAGGAAGGTTTTGGGGGTTTGAACCCCCAAAACCTCCGCTTGGTTGTGGAATTAAACAATGTGTCATAATTATTGTTCCGTTTCCCAAACGATTATAATAAATTATTTACAAAAGATGCCCCATTTTATGTCTGTTTAATATTTTTATATTACGATTATTCTCGAAAAAAAATACGATTTCTACTTCAAAATTATCTCATAAGAGTGTTTTTTTTTTTTTTTTTTTTTTTTTCCCCAAGAATTATTAATTGTTATCGGCTAGAAAATAATTTTACTTGGAGAGATATTTCAAAACTCGCACACTCTTTCTATATTGGGGACTACACAAATTATTTTCAGGCTTAAAAAAAAGGATGGCAATATCCATTCTAGCGGACAAAATAAATAAATAAAATATACACATCAGACAGCAGGTAACAAGTATAAGATAATAATAACTATTCTGTAATATTTAAATAAATATAGCTGTTGGAGCTATTATCCACAATAAGGATAGGTTACAATTAAACTTCCCCTATAAACCGCATTCAGCAGGAGAAACGGATAAGCCGATTGCTATCAACTTTGGAAAATGAGCTGTACACAGATCAGTGTTGGGCAAATTTTAATTGTAAGGACAATTAAAGATTAACAATTGATTAATTGTTAATTGTGGCTGTAACAATTAAAAATTGATCAACTGTAATTGTCAAAAATGGCAATAAACAGTTTTTTAATTGTTAATTGTAGTACCAGCAATTAACAATTAATTAATTGTCAATCGTCATTTGCTACAGTTAACAATTAATTAATTTTCAATTGTTTTATGAATTTAAATAAAAACTAACAATTAAAATATGACTGGTGTGGATCTCTTCATTTTTAGCGACAAAAAGTAGGATATGTCCATTTTCGAGGTCCCATAAATCACTGCACTAAAATTCATCAAAGTCGGTTCAGAGGATAGTCGTCAAAGGTAACAGAGACAGGCTTAATAATATAGTTTGGGTTGAAACGCATATTAATAAAAAGTAAGACTAATATTAATAATCATCAATAACTTAATTTAAACATGATTAGACAGGTAATGAATAACAGGTTTAATTTCTTATATAGATTGCATTTTAATAAGACTCTCTTTTCGAACATACTGTCGGACAATTTGTGGCTATTCGGCAGATTTGTCATTGTCGCAAAAGAAAAAAGGCGTTCAACTGCAGCTGATGATGGTAAAGGTGTGTTGTATTTTATAAAAACATTTTTTTTATCTCAGGATATCTAATGAGGAGTTACAAATCGTGACTTTCTTCTGCAAGTAAATGCGACATTAAAAGTTCTGCTTTAATGCTGGTGCATCGGAGGAGCTTCGGCTTGTTTCTGTCGCTGAAAATGAGTTGCAGTCAGCGTCAAAATTAAAAAATGCGTTTCTTGGGTACTTTTTTTATTGCCACTGTTGCTACTACATATTCATTCATTTCAGGAGCGTAGCCAAAAATTTTTCATGGGGGGGGAGGGGGGGGTTACGACTACTGCAACTCACATATATGCATACATGTGTGTGATAAGGGAGTGAAGAATATACATTTTGTATGGCAAAAAAATTCCTCATGGGGGGGGGGGCTTATGAGCCCCCTAACCCCCCTCCTTGGCTATGCCCCTGATTCATTTGTTTGGAAATACTGGTTTTGAAAACTTTCAGAATTTTTGTACGATCTGCAGGCTCTAAACAAGCTGACTATTTATTTTTAAATCTGGGGTATGATAATGCGGCAATAATCACATTTTCCACTTCAGGAGTGCTGACATCAAACAGTTTTTCAAACTTTTTCGACACCCTCTCTGTATGTCTTGATCAACGGCAAAAAGAAAAGTTTTCTTTTCAATTTTCAGTATTTTTAAATTAGCGCCAGAAGGCAGGGCAGAATTATTCCGTAGTATGCGTTAGTCTCACTTGGCATAATGTTTAGGGCTTCTGCTACTGGCGCAATACACTTGAAATACTCGTGTATGTAATCAATTCGTTCACTTTAATAGCATTTTTTATGTTCAATGACCTATATAAAAGCAAGCGTTTTTTTCTTTATAATTTTGAAAATTTTCTTCAGCGTATACAAACTATATATAAGTAAGTTAATTGTTAGTTTTAATTGTTTCAGAGAATAATTAAAAAAGTTAATTGCAATTTTTTTAATTGCGAATGATGATTAACATACATTAATCCAAATAATTTAGTTGCAACCTGCAACTAAAAGTTTAATTGCAGTTAATTTAATTGTAATTGATTTAATCGCAATTACTTTTTTAATCAACTAACGCGTCGATTAAAAAATTAATTGATTAACGCCCAACACTGACACAGATGTGCTCAAATTTTTTTTTTTTAATTTACTTCGAAAATTGCCCACTAGGTGGCACTTTGCATAATGTATTCAGCTCAACCTATGACCCAAATTAGTCAACAAATGCTTAAAAAGTATTGAATAAAAGTTTACATTGTTTGGACAATCTGATTTAGCCTTTTCCATTGTTAAATGTAATGTTTTTCCATCCACAACGCCATCTAGTAAACTTTTCTTTAATTTTTTTTTTTTTTTTTTTCGTTGAGAATTCGAAATTCGTTAAGTGTCATTCGTCAAGTCAGCTATAGTATATACTGTTACCAAACTTGGTTACGATCCGTTCTCCTGTATTAGCTATAGAACCAAAGCGTTGTAGAACCCTGTTTATAGGAAAAATTTAATCATAACCACCCTGCACATGTCCCTGTGTACATGGTTTTTTAATATTATTATTTATTTCTTCATAAGAATTGACCAATAATTCCTTGAAAAATTTTTTTCTGTTAAAAATAATCTTATAAACTATAGAGGTTTGATACATCGCACATAGAAGTGCATTTTAGAATTCGTAAAAATCCTATAATTTATTCTTTCAAATCAGTTCAAACAAAAATCTAAAATTTTTCTAAAAAAATATTTAATCTTATTTTTTCTCGCTTTAATTATCGACATTGCCGTTAAAATGTGTAACAATTGAGTTGGATATAAAAGTAACTGTGACGTCACTTTAGAGTCACAAGAATCAGCAATCGAACTGTAACTTCACAGTGGCGTCTCTTGGTGACTGGACACAAAGAAGCGTCACAGTTACCACACTGTGATGTCACTCACGTCACTGACCAGTCACAATTTTGTGACTGGATTTTGTGTTTAGATGACACTTGGTGATCATCTGTACTATTAGGGAGGGAGCTGGTGCACGTAAAATCTCTCGTGGATCCAATGTCCTCCACGTTCGTACAATACGTCCGGGGGAGCCAAACCAGGTCTCCCAACTGGAACTAGTTCAAAATAGGAGACCGCTCTTAGGAGACAACATTGGACGGCCTATTAGTAGCCCGCCCCCCCCCCCACATAATGAAATGATCAACCTCTCCCGCCATTGGAAAGAAAAAGCGTTTTATTGGTTTTAACATGATCTCCCCCCACTGTTGCAAAAGCGCAACGATTCCTCTTTTGTACTTATCGTTGCTTCCTGACTTAGGTCTTCGAAAGTCTCACTGTCGTCCAATGTTTGAGAGCAAGAGTCTGGACCATATCTCGAGCATTCAAAGACCCATACAGGGAGAGATGGGCACTTGCCGATTAGGCCCTACCCACCACAACTGCCCGAAGGCATTGGGGCCATTTTATTATGGGGCACTCAGTAGGCGGCCAGCGTCAGGGGCGTAACCAAGGGGGGGGTTAGGGGGTCATAACCCCCCATGAGGAATTTTATGCCATACAAAATGTATATTCTCCATTCCCTTACCATACACATGTATGCATATATGTGAGTTGCAGTAGACGTAACCCCACCCCCCCACCATGAAAAATTTCTGTCTACGCCACTGGCCAGCGTTACCCTCTCTGAAGGGATGAACAAGTTAACATCCATGTCCAAGCCGGGATACGAACCCGGATTTTTGAAATGTTAGTGTGCTCACTGATGGAAAAATCTAATAGTACTAATACAGTCCTCCCTTTTATTTCACTCCCTATTTCTAGTAGCAAAAGGAAATAATTTATAAAATATCTTAAAAACAAAAGATATTGGACTCTGTTTATTTGAGAGCCCGTTCTTTTTGATAAAGGTAGGGTCTTAAAAAAAAAAAAAAAATGGGGAGATTTGTCACTCAAACTCCCACTCCTCGTTGATACGCCACTGAAGGCAAAGACTGAACTGAAAGAAAGGGTCGAAGTCGTTGTCGGCACGTCTTTGCCATGATGGAAACGAACGGATTAGTTACTGTCCACACATGATCACACATGATGTCAAACAAAACACTATTTTATGAATCATATTTCAAATTTTATTTTCGAGCATTAATTAAGTGTTTTAAATCACATTTGTGAGCATAATTGTCTTATATAAAAATATGTGCTGCTACCATATTCTTCTTAGAACCTACCCTACATGCCTTTTACGGAGAAAAATTAATACAAGAATCACGTAGGAATGAAAAAAGAATCACTTGAATGTTTTAGATCCGATTTTAAAAATACTAGCAAATTTTGGGAAGTTCAAAATCACTTCAAAATTTAATTTTCGCGTTTTAAATGATTTTATTTTAACTAAAATACGTGATATCACATTTCTTGTTCTACCTCCTCCTCTCCTTGTCACAAACTGTCACAATTTCAGGAATCCCCCCTCCTTTACTTCAAACGTGACATCCTTTGTGGACGGTCTCTTAACTATTCGTTAAATAATGGCACGTGAATGAGATTCTTTTGAAAAGTGTTCTATATTCAATGCACTTGGCAAGATTTACCTTTCATTTTATTCATTGCCATCATTTCTTTCTTTCTTTTTAAATTTTTTAACTTATTGACTAATAACAACCGAAATAATTTTGACGGTGATTTCTCTCATAGATTGTTCATTAAACTCTATTTTAATCATTTGGGGGCACTGTACAGTCTGGGAGCTTGGCCTGACCGGTAATCATGCCCTGGTCTTATTCTTTGATAATATTCTTCCTCCCGCCCCCCAGGCCGATGTGGTTTATAGGTTCTGTTTTGTACTGCATGACTCATCATGCAGGGCTAACAGGTGCCCCAAGAACTTAGCGCCGTGTTGGTGGTGAAGGTTACAGGTAACTCCCCTTGAGGCTGACCCCCCCGATGACCTCGAACCCAGTGGTCCTGCAGACACACAGGTGAGTCACTCATCGTCCACTGTTCTGAACATAACTATAGATGCTTTGCCGCAGCTATTATGAGATCAGAAACTCTCCCCATACACCACGTCTATCAACAACCGCACTCGCTGCTTAAAACCATAAATCTTTACGGTCAACCTGTACTGCTTTTATTGAGGTACAATGAAAGAGAAAGGTAACTCTCGACAGAAAAGCCTGTACAGCAAACAGGTACAGATGACAAAACGCATTTAACAAACCTTATTTTGGACTATTGTGTACTAAACTACACATGTTTCACGGCATTTGAGCTCCAATTAAAATAAACTCGTTGCTTCAGTGATTCAGAAAACTTTCACTTCAAATACTGCTACGAACACAATGAGATTCGTGACACTTTTTGAAAAAAATCACAAAACAGTAATAAACTGTAAAAATTTTTGAAGCGCAACACTGTTTAGTAAAGTGTATTTCTTTTAAAACTTTAATCACTGGCTTAAATTTACCGCTCCTTACAAGAACAGCTAATGAAGAGACATTACAAAATTTTTCAAGGCCCTGACGCAATTAGTTTATTTTAGGAAATGTTCGTAAATCACGGGATTTTTTTCATAGTTCCAATGCATAATGCTAGAGATTCCCTTTCTGCTCCCCTGCGAGGGTGGAATGCCCCAACGAGGTCCGCCGACTCTTGAAATGTTAAAATATAAGCTACACAGCAGTGTTTTCATTATGGGGGGAAAATGGGTGAGAATTTCTCACCTTTTCCCAAAAACTGAGTAAAACTTCTAAAAAAAATAGGTGAGAATGCGAGTTGGGTAAATACCCATCGGGCAAGGTATATATAAATAGGTTACTTATTCTTGCCTCGGGTAAACGTTCAAAATCAGGGTATTTATGAATTTTAGTTATTTTTATAGCATGTAACTGGTCCTACAAAGTCAGGCCTAGTTACTTGCAACAAAAAAAAAAGTAAACTGTGAGAATTTTGCGTATATAACCTCTTTGTGAAAAATGGAAACATGCCCGACTTTTTACTTTCCGAACATGTACCATGTAAGGAAAGTATTGTAATCATGAAAAAATTCGAATTCG
Source organism: Cheiracanthium punctorium (assembly GCA_038373885.1). Classification (NCBI taxonomy): domain Eukaryota; kingdom Metazoa; phylum Arthropoda; class Arachnida; order Araneae; family Cheiracanthiidae; genus Cheiracanthium; species Cheiracanthium punctorium. The sequence goes on from JAWZYV010015492.1 coordinate 619,293, forward strand.
AGATTTTGGTGTATTTACACGTTTTGAGGTCTTCTGAATTCATTTATGCTATTTTTACGAGATGTATGTATGTATGTGTGTGTGTGTGTATGTGTGTTTGTGTGTATGTGAGTGAACACGATAGCTCCTGAACAGGGCATGCGATTGAGCTCAAATTGGGTATATATGTTATAAACCACCGTCGCAAGACCGGTATTGATTTTGATGTGTATAGGACTTACAGTTTTTCTACAGGGCTACGACAAAGATTTCTTTTACATTATGGCCTATGGAGGAAAATTCTGGAAAGTGCGCTAGCGTTTAAGCGGTACATTCGATTGAGCTCAAATTGAGTATACATGTTATAAACCACCGTCGCAAGACCTGTATTGATTTTGATGTGTATAGGACTTACAGTTTTTCTACAGGGATAAAATAAAGATTTCTTTTACATTATAGCCTATGGGGAGAAATTCTGGAAAGTGCGCTAGCGTTTAAACGGTACATTCGATTGAGCTCAAATTGGGTATACATGTTATAAACCACCTTCGCAAGACCGGTATTGATTTTGATGTGTATAGGACTTACAGTTTTTCTACAGGGCTACGACAAAGATTTCTTTTACATTATGGCCTATGGGGAGAAATTCTTGAAAGTGCGCTAGCGTTTAAACGGTACATTCGATCGAGCTTCAATTTGGTATATATGTTTGAATTATTCATCGATTAAAATTTATTTAAATGCTTGGTAATGATCTTAATCGAAAGTGTTCGGAAAGTCGAGTGGAGTCACTCCAGATTTTTTTTTAAAAAAGTTCCCAAATCTTCCGAAATGCGAGAATTTTGCGCAGAATGAAACCGATTTGTAGGGTGCGCGAATTTCTCGCATTTTTTAATGCGAGAAAAAGAAAACAAATACGAGATTCTCGCGCTGTAGTGAAAACAATGGTGTTACACGTTAAAAAAAGGGGGGAGGGGGAATTCTATATTTTCAGTTCAGTATATTAATTTTAGCTTGAAAAAATAAAAAAGATAATGTAACAAATTTCTATCCCATACATGACGTAGAATGCCCCTATATATAACGATTACAGTTTTTAACCATTTGCAAGAGTCGTCAGTTAAATATACACTCTAAAACCCACACAATTATTATTTAGTAAATAAACGTTGATCCAAAAATCGTCCATTAGAGCGTCTGAAAATTACGTCATAAGCTCTGACTAACTAACGGTAGCTACACTTTTGTTTAACTTCCTGGAAATTTTTTGTTCCGGAGCAGACAGTTTGTAAAGTGATAAAAGTGACAGACAGATATTTCATATCGCATCCCAATTATGCTCGCCACTGATATACGCAAATACTATGCACGATTCACGAACTGGACTATATTTACAACTTAATGAAGTCATTCTAAAACAAACAAGTGCAAATGCGTTGTTTCAGAGTGTGGCATCATGGAAATACCCCAGTTGTCCATTATCTTGTCACATATGCCAGAAAACATTTTAATATCTAAAATTAGCGGTATTTATCAGACACGTGTGATGCCCGACATTCATCATTTGTTCATTTCTAGTTTGTTGGCATTTAGGTTTTCGTATAAAAATTTTGCTTAGTTTCGGCAAATATTTTTTTTTTCTTAATTTCATAATATAATTTTTCTAAACTGTGGTAGAGTTTGTTATAGAATAAATGTTTGATTTAAAATGGAAATAATTTTTAGGCAAGTAATGCTTGTATTGCTTATAAGAACCGGACGCCACTGCTATACACACCTTTTCAATGTGATATAGTAATAACAAAAATCACGGCCGATTCTGATGTTTGGCCGCCTGTGTGCAGTTATTATTGGACTGACATTTCCAGTAACAAAATCAAACAAACGAACAAACAAAAAAGCCACATGAAAATAATTCTTTTCTTGTGGAGAAACAGTAGAAAAATATACATAAAAAAACTTATTATCTTGTTTTACATAAAATACTTTTCAAACATTATTGTACATTCACCAAAAAAAAAAAAAAAAAAAATGTAAAATACTCCTATCAGATCATGCATCTAACTATACAGGTAAACGTAGTACAGGTAAACGTTTCAGCAATACAGTACAAGGCTATTACATAGCCGATGGAATAAAAACAGTGAGTAAATTTTGGCCCATAATATACTCGCTGTTTTTATTTGGTCGCCTTCTTTTTTTCGGCCGCTACGATGTACACTTAGTACACATGACAGAACTGGCCCTGACAAAAACATGTATAAATTTCTCGGCAATCAGTGTGCATTCGAGAAAGTTAAAGCACGTTTCAAGGGACAATCAAATAAAAATGATGAACACTTTCAACTCTCTTGGAAAACGTTAAACATAATTGCACAAAAAATATTCGTAAATAACGAACAACACATAATTTTGCGTCTCTCCATTAGTTGGTACAGGGAAACTTCCCAACTTGGACACCACCATAAGCTGGACACCCCCCTAAGTTGGACATATTTCTGAGAAACGGCATTGGCTTGTAAGATTTGCAAACACCTCTATAAGTCGGGCACATTTCGTGGGAACCACGAATGTCCAACTGTCGAAGGTTACACTGTATTATACACTATTATAAACGATAAACCTATGTCAGTACTGCAACTTATAGGAAAAAATTTAAACGTATGAACTGTTTTACTATGTTGAGCCTCAGAAATTTATTTCTAAAAGTTTCAGAACCAGACTATATTTATCGTTTATTAGGATGCATATTGTATTTTTTGAAGAGACATCCTGAATTTTTTTTCGAGTCCTTGATACAATTAGTTTATTTTAATTTAAGGCCAAAGCCCGTGAAACAGGGTTAGTCTTTTTTTTTTCCCCTTCCATCAGCTTTCACTCAAATGTAAAATGCTATAATGGAACCAATCCTTGCCAATTAGCTTTACTCGTCGATTGCTCTTTATCAGGTACGGTTGGGTTTTCCAAATAAACATAAAATCAAGCTTAAAAACCTTAAAAATTTGCAAATATGATTCATTATTTATTATCTAGTGACACAGTTATGTAATAATAGTTTGCGTATGTGAACGTTGGGTGTAAAGATAACCGATAAACGTTGAACTGACGCAGTTACTTTTATTAAGAAAGAAAATATTGAGGTAAAACTTTATAAATGGAAATTTTTTTCTTCAAAAGTGAACAATTCATGAAGCTATGCTGATTTTTGTAACATAATTTTTACAAAGCAATTACAAAAAATGAGAATTCAGCGCAAAATGCTGACCCTTTCATCAATAAACACGAAATATTCGTCAGCTTTATTTATTGATTTTATTTTTTTTGTAAAATGTTGACCCTTTCATCATGAAATATTAGTCATCATTATTTATTAATTTTAATTATTGTATATGTTTAAAACAGGAATGTATGGACGACCACTGTGGTTAAATCTTTTTTTCTTCTTCCAGGTTAGGCATATGAATGAAGCAGTTGAATCTAAAAACAGACAACTATGCATTTCTCTTTGTTCGAATTTGAATGATTCAACTGAAATAATGCGATTTAACTAAAGTTTGATTTAAAAAAAGAAAAAAAAAAGTCTTCGATAGATTGCATGTGTAAACGTCACTTCCCCTCCCGTTGATCACTGAATCAGGAGATAATTTTTCAAGTACAATTTCAAAAATGGTGGAAATAGATTGCTCGTTACGTGGTTTCTACGTCAGTTTTTGTTGGCGCCGTAAGTGCAATTTCAAAAATGCTCACCCATTCAACACATCTGCCAAATTTCACTTAGATGTATATGCGCCTGTATAATAGAAATTGTAGTGCTTAATATTTGGAGTTCGTAAATGCACGAGTTGGGCCTAATTAATATTACTGAACGAGGTGGAGGAGAAATCACCGGAGAAATGTTTCAAAAATCTCGAATTTAAGCTTTTTTACTTCCCTGTACGAAATATAGAAAGTATTGTAATGAAGAAAATTTCGGTATTGAGCTTTTAACAAATCTCTGCGTGAAATCTGTATGTACACACACTAAAGGTAAGATAAAGTACAAACTTTTTGTGTATTTTTTGATGGCCAGTTGCCAACGTTGGATATCGCGATAAACCCCCCATCCTCGAATTTTTCAAAATTCGTATGAGATTTTGAGCTTCATAAGCTGGAATTTATGTGCTCATTCTATTTGGCACATAAATTCCATTTATTTATGCTCCGACAATATCATAATGCCAGTGGCGGCTTGTCATTTGGGGCCTCTGACCCCACCATCTAACCCTCATGAATTAAAATCTCTTCCTATCATGTAACACAGTTCTTTTAATAATTTAGCTATATTGAAAAAATGCACGCATTTTACTCTTATTTTAATACTATTCATTAAATAAAAAAAGCAGTTAAAAAACGTCAATTATGTTTCTTCCCTACTTGAAGCATACACGGGTTTGCGGGCTTGAGTGCCCTAATTCGGCGTTTTTCTCCGGTTACAAGGTTTGTATATTTGACATTTATCACAAAAACCATATTAATACGCCATTAACTGGGCTTCAAAACGGCTTATTTGGCGCTGTCTTTGGGGCGCAGATGGTCTGGCCCTGGCATGGTGTTTTTTACTATTGAAAGGGGGAAATGTTCGCCAATAGCTATTGGTGAAATTTTCCGCTCAATAGGATATCATTTTTTATTCGTGCAATCTTATATTCTGAGATGTTTTTTCTTTTCTTTTCTTGATTTACGAATGCGATGTGGGAATATATTTTAAATGTTAATAAGGATTTAAAAATAAAGAGATTATCAAAGAGCAGCTATAAAGAACATAAACTACTAAAGAAATATTAAACGTATTAGGTAAAATGCCTTTTCAATTAATAGTAGAGCATGTTTTAATATTGACATAGCAATTAAGTTTTTAATTTTAGCATAATCAGTTTAAAAAAAACAGCAAAAATTGTATTGTAATTTTGGTAATCACTTGCCGTTTGAAATATGTTAAATACTTAGACTGATGCTCCATGTGTATTTAGTTTATGAATGTGTTTACTTAGCTTTGTCACTTTCTTGGTTCAATTTATTTGATATTTTTAAATGCAACAACTTCATCTTCCAGGAAAAAAAAAAAAAAAAAAACGCAGTCAGTATGTCACTATGCATCTCTGATTCAACAAAACATTCTGAGGAGAGGGTTGAAACCGTTCTCTGTTAACAAGTTAACAATAAGGTGTGCAACTCTCAAAGAGACGGAGTCGCGAGCTAAATGTAATGTGTAGTGTAGGATGTATAAGCACATTAAAAAAAAAAAAAAAAAAAAAAAACGCAGTCAGTATGTCACTATGCATCTCTGATTCAACAAAACATTCTGAGGAGAGGGTTGAAACCGTTCTCTGTTAACAAGTTAACAATAAGGTGTGCAACTCTCAAAGAGACGGAGTCGCGAGCTAAATGTAATGTGTAGTGTAGGATGTATAAGCACATTAAAAAAAAAAAAAAAAAAAAAAAAACGCAGTCAGTATGTCACTATGCATCTCTGATTCAACAAAACATTCTGAGGAGAGGGTTGAAACCGTTCTCTGTTAACAAGTTAACAATAAGGTGTGCAACTCTCAAAGAGACGGAGTCGCGAGCTAAATGTAATGTGTAGTGTAGGATGTATAAGCACATTAAAAAAAAAAAAAAAAAAAAAAAAAAAAAAAAAAAAATCCGAGATCATTGTCCTGTTTTTCACCTGACAATCCCGCTGTCGCGATTTCTGTTCCGACAAGATCCCGAAAATCCGTCTAATATTTTCACCCACCCGGAAAATTGCAACCAGGGTGAGAGACCGCCAGCCAAATCATAGCAAGTCGTCCGCTCAGATCTTCCTCAGAGAAAAAAGCGACATCTGACGCAATACCGGCACCTCCTCGAAAGAGGATATGACGTTGATTGTGATGTGACGGAAGCGATGGAGGATCGAACTTGACATAGGAAATCAGGTTGTTAGCCTACAATTCTGCCAGACCAAAACAAAGGGGAGAGATGTTATCGCGGGAATAAAAGCGATTTTATAACAATACTTAGGTTGTTACACCTGTTCATAGTGTGTTATTTGTTTATATATTTGCCTTCTTTATTCCTATATTTAAGTGCTGTTTTACAATTCAGCTTCTTCAAGATCTGGTTAAATGCATGTAATATGGAGTGATAATGCATTCACTAGTTATAATTGTGAGCCAGTTTCCAATACCATGCTACCAGTCGTGAGCGTAAAGCTTGTACATGGCGCCTCCTACATATAGAATACACGGTACACTTTCAAACAATTCCTGTTATTATAAAACAGGATATATGAACAAATACGCACACTCTGTCAGCTTTCACCAAAGTCCCACGGACCTAGGAACTGTTTTGTATTTATTTTCTTTTGATGAGTGTAATTTTACCAACACCTAACACTGATGGTCAATGTTGATATAGTGAGGGAATCAATAAAATTACCAGAAATGATAGACTAAACCATTTTCTCTGTAAGCTAACTTGCAATCACACCATTTAAAGTCTCAACCTAGAAAGATTTTTAGACCCCCCCCCCCTCTAGAAAAATTAGATTTTCTAATGGAAGAATAAGAGATGAAGTTCTTTCGGGAGCTAACGCCTCCTCATAAATATCCAGAAAGACTACACAGTTACGCTAACGGCTGCAAGCTGCAAGTAACTGCTGCAGTCAAACCATGTATAATTGTCCTTGCTCAATTTCAGCAAACAACAATAGAAAAATCATGAAAGCAGATAGTGAAAACTGCTGCACATGTATGCAAAACATATAGAAATAAAAAATCTTAGGCACTTAAAATTTCCTCCCATTTCTCCATTTTCCGTAATTTTGAACTCTGATACCGACAAAACAGTTTGAATGTTCCACAAATGTGCAAAAAATATATAATTAATAATGACTCTATTTTTATATTTACATAATATATTTCGATTTTTCATTCTTGTGAAGATAAACCTCATAATTCTGAGAAGAACGACTACTTCAGTTAGTAAAATATTTTGAGAAAATTCAGTTTGATGTCTTGATCTAATCAATTTAAACTAGATCTGTCGTGATTCATTAAACTTTTGTGCCGTAGAAATGGCTGCGTATATTGCATACAATTCGTCGATATGGAGATGATTCAATGAGGATTATTTCCAAGGACAATAATATGCACCACTTCCGGAAATCAATCGAACTTACGGCCTTGCGTCTGTTTTTATCAAACCCCCCTCTGTCTTTTCCCTCTAATTGATCGGTATTGTTTTGTGCCACCAGTGGCCATAGACCTTCTGAGAAGGATCGCGACCTCTGAACTTCGGGAACTGTCTACAGATATATGCGTGTAAAAAAAGGTTTCTTTCAAATTTTTTAAGTTACTTAAAAAGGATCAGTGACGCACATAAAAATTTGAGATGAGAATAACTTTAAATTAGATTTTCAGTAATCCTCTTCTGGCAATTTGCTTCAATTTTAAGGACTTGCGTTCCGAGAAATGCCAGTGGACTTTTTTAGTTTCATCGTAATATTGTGGTTTTGCGGGTAGTGGACAAAAAATGACCAATCAGTTTCGATAACAACGGAAAATCGGAGATGATTAAATGAAGATTAAAATTTCCAAGGCCACATTAATGTTCATTAAGTGTTGTAATGGCTCCATGAAAACATTACAATACCGGAAGGATGTATAAGTCTTAGAATTCTGTGGTCATCGTTATCGTAATCATCTCGATTCGTTAAACATTTAATACAATTCCAAGACTGGGAAATTTGTAACGTTTGAGCCAGATGAAACTGACTTTGCTCTACAAAAAGTATACTGAAAAATTTAAGTTCGTTTAAGAAATTTCGTGACTTTTTCAATAGATTCTCTTCCGCTGTTCTTTGGCTTATTAGTTTTTTAAAATTACTGTTGGGAGGGAGAAGGTTTTTTTTTTTTCTTTTTTTTCTTTTTTTTTAAGTCATGTATCATAGTATATATTTCTAATCTTTGTGATTATAGAATTTTAAGCAAATTCAAACTACGGTGTGAATATTCTAGTCCATAAAAGTAAAAGAACAAACAAACAAACAAAAAAAACCAAAAAAAAACCTTTTATATTTAATATTTTAACCGTTTTACTTAATGGGGATATTTTTAGAAGGGGGGCGTGTGGGAGAGGAGCATTTTATTGCGTTTGATTTGAAACACTGCACTGCTATTGCGCCGCGCATATTCAAACGGCTTAAGTAATTTCTCAAACAGTAAGATCTTTCTGCTGCTCATTTGTGAAAAAGATGAAGGGAAAAATTAACAATTATGTAAAATTCTATTAATTACATACTTTAAAAACACATATTTGTTCAAGCAGAGTGCCAGACAATAAAAATGTGAGCTTAATGTTTACCTTTTCAAGGCCAAAAGATTTATTCACAACAGAGGTTCTTAAATTATTGACTCCGGACGCGCCATTACAAGGGATCCGCGAAGTTATAAAAATGCTTACAAACAATTGAAGAAGACTTTAATAAAGTTACAAATAAAACACTGGAACATTTGATTCCGTTCTGCATAACATTTATGTTATTTGTGAAATCAAAGTATGGAGAGATTACTAAATGTAAAAACGGGCCTAGGAATACCATTCCAATATAGAATTGTGGGTGTATATAGTTTAAAGAAAACTACTGCACCCATCTCATTAAGAAAAAATTATTTACAGAAAGCATTATCTTACAATATTTTGACTAATATTTCAACAAAAAATGTTTATATGAGTTTAATGTATGATGATTTGTAATTTTAAAATTCACTATATTTTTATTATTTTTATTCTATATCCCAATAAAAATATCGATCTTTATAAATGGGTAAGATCATGTATTTTTTTTTAATACGAGAGTATTTTTACCAATTTTTATTCAAACATACACGCTTAAAAAAAGAACTAAATTCGCTCCGAAGGAATTAAATTATCTCCGAAAGCTGTATAATCGGGACAAACTTTGTCCCTATTTTAATTCCTTCGGAACTTAGTTCCTCCGGAGTGAATTTAGTTCTTTTTTTATTCATTTTTTTAAGCGTGTAATACCAATGAGACTATTGAGCCAAAAATCAAGCCTCATGGACAAGTTTGTTTAAGAATAGTTCTCGGTGATATGCGAAACTGCCTTACAGGATCCTAAGCAAAATCTTGTCTTAATGGAAATATTTTTTGCTTCTGATCCTAATTGTGCGGTTCCTAACACGGTTAATCCTGCCTTAAGCGGAAACCTAATTTTTCTCTTTTTTTTTCTGGTACTAATTTCTGGTTTGAAATACACCTATATTGTATTCAACAAACTTGTATTCCTGTCTTTAACGGGAAAAAACTTCATTCTCTTACTATTACGTTTAACGTGGCTTTTACTTTAATGTATGAATCAGAAATATTAAAATAAATAAATAAGTAAATAAACTTTATATGAATTGAAAGTTCCACTAATATTCTGTGTTTAAAAAATGTCTCGTATAAGCATTAACTAATACAAGGAAGATATAATAATTTTTAAAAACAATAGACATCAGTGAGCTTTTGAACCGTTATAAAATGATTTTAAACATTCGAGAAAAAAAATGTTTTTTGACCACATGCACTATGCATTTATATTAAAAGTCAACCTGTATGTCTCGTGGAGCTTTCAAAACAGAAAAATCTTAAAAACTGATTCAGAAAGGGCAGAAATGTTATCCGTTTAGGTCATGGGTACCCATGCATGTGGGTAGGGAGGGGCCATGCTGCCCCATCTCCCATATTACCATTATGATTTACTTACTGGTATAACGTAGAAGGGGTTCAGGACTAAAATATAGTATATTTCTAGGGAAGGACCCTTGACTCGCCCCTCACCCCATTACCAGAGCCTGATCAAAGCAACTGTGGGCCCTGGGCAAAAGAAAAATATTGGGCCCCACGCGATAATTTTCCCTCGTCTAAAACACCAATTACGATTGGTTTATTCTGAAAAGTTTTAAATATCTTCCCCCTCCCTCCAAACACAAACTTTTGTTTTAAGTAAACTGAAATATACGAATATATATGATATCAATGAAACAGATAACTGCTGTATTATAGTTGCCAAAATGTACAGGATATAATAAACGACATTTTTTTTTAAATACTTGGAAATAACAGCTAACCAACATATTTAATTACAAAAATTTTGCTACTTTCAAACTTTAAAAACACTGTTTACAAAAAGGTAGTTAATCAGATTCCACAAATGTTAGCAGCTATGCTATATCGACTATAGAGCCTTTTGACGAATTGAAAAGAAGTTTAAATTAATTGATACAGATGTAAGTTTGAATTTTCATTGTTCATATTTTATAATTGAAAAACAATACAACTTTTGATGCTTTTTTTTCCTTTGTTATCTTATTGTGAAATTATAAAATATAAGATTTTTGGGTCCCTAAAATCTGTGGGCCCTGGGCAGTTGCCCCGTTTGCCCAACCGGTAATATGGCACTGCCCATTACAAATAATCATATGAATGCCGATGTGGTTTATGGGAATATTACAAAAGTGAAAATGATTTTTATTATTTTTTTTTCCTTAAATGTTTCAAATTTCTAGCACATTCAGATTCTTTAAAAAGCTGTTCATAATTTGCATTTTCTTTTCTTTTAAGAACAACCTTAAAAGTGATATTAGCTTTAAAAAATATTACTTATTTCTTTAAAAGAAGGTGGTCTCAAAATGAAAGACTACCCGTTTGCCTGGGCCAGATTATCCATCTGGCTGAATACAGGCTGTAGCCTACGAACCCCTGCCATTTTAAAGGACACCTCTCAAAGAGAAAAAAACATTGCACATCACATGTGAAGATATTTATTAGGATACACAAGCTACATTTCAGAATCTGTCTGCAAGAATTTCATTCTAGTATTCTTTTTTTCTTAGTTTGTTCAAGTTCAAGATGTACTATATTCGAGAGATAAATGCAAAAACTAATACATAAATCTCGACGCTCTAATGTATATAAACCAAATGGTGGAAAATTTAATTCAAGGATTTATTTTACGCAGTCGAGCAATTTGAATCATATTATTCTCACAAAATCCAAAATGGCTTCCTTCGCACATTATTCTCTCTTGATTTTCTTGGTTTCAAATTCGAAAACAGTTTCGAGTATGGCACCCAGGTATGCAAGACTATGTACACTGCCCCAAACCATTGGCCATAGTTGCCACGTGTACCAGGCACACGTGGCATGAAAATTAAATTCAAACAGTGCGCATTCTCACCTTTTCATTAGAAATTTTGAATAATATTTTCACCCATTAATCAGAAAATTCGAAAAATAAGATCCTGAAAAAAAGCTTGTCTTGGCCTTGAACTGAAACAAGTCTAATCATAGCTGCAAAAAGCCATAACGCCATTTAATTGTAATCCGTTCTGTAGAATGATGACAACAAAGATAGATTCTTGAGGAACTAATCGAAGGTCATGATCGACAAACGAATCGAACTTACAAATTTACGTTTTCCTCCGTGTGGCTGGAATGGGCCTTCTTCAGACGTAGTATCCGTTCTTAAAATACCTCAGTTTGATGAATCTTTTTTAATACGTAACGTTCTCGGAAGTTTAGATCACTACGTGTACAGTGGTTGTTGCAGCCTCTACATTTCCGTTATTCTGTAATACCACAATAACACTGTGACTCATTTTTAACCTTTACGATCTGCTAGAAAAATGAATGAAATTATAAAATATATCAATAGTATTTTTTCCCTGTCCTTTTCGGGGCTTAGAATTTTTTTTTTTTTATTTCACTGTTTAACCCCTACGACCCTGAATTTTGAATGCAGCAGATAAAAATAAATAAACGAGTATTCACATTCGAAGGGGTTAAAATAATTTCCCCGATGCCTGATATTAACTGCGCCAACTTTTTTTTTTTTCTTCTTCTTTTTCTAGAACTTGGTGATGTTTTATTACCAAATAGAAAATTTTTGGATGGACTCAAGAGTGTTTATTAATTTGCATCCGTTAGATTTCTTCTGCATTTAATAATTTTAACCATGCTACTATATAGTTACGCTGATTCCTGACTCACTGTCTCTGTCACAATTCCGGTTCAGCCACTCCAAAACAAAACTTTTATCGTCATTAATCCACACAGATTAAAAAGTTGTTGTCTAAAAAAAACGTAATAAAATCACACCGTTGTGCGATCAGCTTAAAAATTTTCATAATTGTGGATGAAAAAAAAATTGCGCGTTTTTTTAAATCTGAAAATTCAAACGTTCCCTGATATTTAAGTGATTTTTAGCTATTTTCAGCTCCCTGTTATTCCCAAGAGAGCTTATCATTTGCGTGTCAAAATTAGGTGTCGCAAGTGACTTTGACGTCATATTGAAGTTATCAGGCTTTGAAGAGAAAATTACGATTCCAGTTCGCTTAAAATAGTTTTTCTAGATTACCCAGTTTAACATTTTTTTTTCACAAATAAAATGATTTTTTATACATGAAGCATCGATATAGGGAGAATATTCCCACAAAACAAAATCTTGTGAATGCGAAAAGAGTATGCAATTACGATTTCGGTATTCGATGAAAATTGAATGTAAAGTTATTTCTTCCAAGTGGGCAAAAACTAAATATGCCGAGTGTAGACATATTTTTGTCGAACTTCTTCTTTTTTTTTCCCTACCCCCCCCCCCTTGTAATTGCCTCCAGTACGGGTTTTATCCTCCAGTGGATTAATATTTAAGGATGGTTATTTTCTATATTGATAATACACTCAAAACAGTTCCGATTTTTCCAACACTAGACGTTGCTGCTTCTACTAGGGGTCTAGAAATGCTGCCACATGCGAAGGAAATGAAATACAAAATCGGATATTTAAATATTCGGATACTGAAATATTGAAATTTCGGATATTTAATGTTATATAGCTGGAATATAACATTAAATATCCGAAAATTTTTAAGACATCTGTAAGTTAATGTTCTATTTATTATGACGCATTTTTATTTTCCGAGTCAAAGCTGGGTTGTTGAATTTAACAACGTAAGTGGCAACAATGGATTCTGTTGCTACGGTAACTATAATGCAAAAGAAGAATAAAGAAAATCGAATTAATTATTTATTTTAAGTGTACAAAGATGAAATATATTGAGTGCAGTTCTCTATTATACAAATAAGAATTATTTTACTGCAAGAAGATTACTTTTAACATGGAGATCGTGAAAACCCCTTGCAGAGAAAGATCTCTCTGATGTCGTTTTTTTTATTAGTTTTTTACTATCATGATACCCTGTCCAAGTACTTTGATCTATGATCTTAACCCTTTACCAGTGTCGCCCCAGTTTGGACAACTCAAACGTGCAGTATTTGTGATGCCCAGACTGAGTGAAGTAGAATGTTTGTTTCCTTTCGGTGAAGTCCGAATCTATGGGTCATAAGATAAGTGATCCGAGAACTCATTTTGGGTGGCACGCATATCATGCCTTCCCTGAACCGCTGAGATGGAAACAAAAAACTGTGTTATACAAAAATACTTTCCTCTTGAAAAAAAAAAAATCTATTATGAACACCAATTTTTTAAATATCATAAAGTGATCATCCGGTTATTTTAATCTCCGTAATACTGAAGCACCACTTGGTATAGATCTAAATTAGTGGTGCAATTTATAAATTGAAAAATAAATTTTAAAACTATAAATTTTATAATAAAAAATATAACTATATTATTATTACGTTGATTAGGGCTGCAAATAACACAAGTTCTGAATATTTTTACAAGTGACACGGCACTAGAGCTTAGCTAGTACTTTTTTAGTTTCGACATCCCATGTTCGAAAAGGTTCTTCATGACTATACTGTAGTGCATGTTCAAAGTTACGATTTTCTCTTTCGAATAAGAGAAAAACGTTATTTTTTCATCAATATAAGTTCATAAATTGTAATTCACAAATAGTATAATATGAATTCTGAACGGCTTTTTAGATATTCATGTCCTTAAATTAAAAAACTCTTATTTTTGCAATCCTTTTTTGTGTAAAACAAGATTAATCTTCATCGAGATTTATCATCCACATTTGGGCAACAATCTAACAATATTGTTCAAATTCTAATCACTTACTGTCCGAATGGATAAGACACTCAAAATGGTAGACGTCTGAAGAGGGAAGATACCGGGTTCGGACACATCGCGCGGGGCTGTCGATCTCCAGGTTTTCTCCAGGAATGTAGGAAAAAACGCCGCCGGAAAAAACGCCACCGGTAAAAACGCCGCCGGAAAAAGCGCCACCTGGAAAAAACGCCACCGGATAAAACGCCACCTGGAAAAAACGCCGCCGGATAAAACGCCGCCGGAAAAAACGCCACCTGAAAAAATATTTGTGTAATAATTTAATTAAATACTTGAAATAAATTTCTTTTGTTTTGCAGAAAATAGGGGGGTGGGTGGAATGGGGTATTCAGTTGAATTATGAGGTTTAATGTACTTTGTTTTCCAGAAGTGGGGAAAGCACATGTCTAATTCAATAAGTCAATTTGGGCATAATTCGGTAGGCGCTAAGGAGGGGTGGGGGAAGACTTTCCTAGAAAGCTTTTGGTTTCCGTTAAAAAAAAAAAAAAAAAAAAGATTGCCAATTACTTAATAGTAAATGAAGCTTTCAGGGGGCTATGACCCCAAAACTGCATGCAGGTACTCTGATGACATGGAAGTGTTAAGATATCAAAGAAATAAAATCCCTAACAGGGATTTTAATTAACACATAGGTGTGTGTGGGGGGGGGATAAGGATTTATTTTTTTCATATTTTAATGGATTTTTTTTTTTTTTTGCATATAAAAGACAGGCAAGGGAAAGAGCTTTATAAGATATAAATTTATCTTATAAAGCTTAAAAAATTATTTTTAACCTTTTGCATTATAATATAAATACTTTCTACTAATTTCCTGACAATTGGGTAAAGGGCTGAGGTGTGTAGGTCTAGGGTTCTGGCCTACGGCGCGACTGTTTTCTCCAGTTGTATCTTGAATAAGCGTTAGAGCCCCTCAAAAAGTTCTCCGCCCAAGGCATGCCTTAATTAAGCAGACAGCCCTCGTGCATATCTTCCTTAATTTAAGGACCTTAAACACAAAATCAAAATAACTTATTTCATCATAATTTACACTGAAGATAAAAAGTTTTATATTTTTAATATTAATCAGAAATCATAATTCCTTCCAATTCCTATTAGAGAGGTTGTCTTAAAAGCACTGATCTACGGTTTTCATTGATCTTATATAATATATAATTAATTACATATATAATTAATTATATATAATTATAGAAAATATTATTATTAGACATATATAATTAATTACAAAGTTACTTTATGGTGTCGAATAAAATTTTCAGGAAATTAAATGTAAATAAATACAAACTTTTACTTTTTATACAGCCCTCCTGCAGAAATTCCCAATAAGTAAAATATACTCCCTTGCATTAATGAGGTGATGTAGAAAGTTTAAGATTTCTCATAAGAAGGCTTACAGTTCAAAGTCTGTGAGGGGGAATAAGCTTTTCAGTATCAAAAATAGTAAACATATAATTATTAAAACTATTCTAACAAAACTAATTAATTATTCTAACAAAACTAATTAACTATTAATTTTAATCACAGTTATACATAGCCAATATTTACATTTTGAGAAATGAGTTTTAAATCATTTTAAACCAGTTTCCTTTAAAAAGTTATTGTTTTTTTCAGCATTTAAAAATTTGTTTAAAAACATTACAATTAGACTAACATTTAATTTAAAGAAGATTTTTTAAAACTTGTTTTTGACTTATTAATAGAATAATTTAATTTTTAAAAAGACATCTTTAAAATAAGAGTACCAATGTTCAAATTGAATATTTTCAAAAATAGAAATATTTATATATCAATATATATACGTATAAATCTTCCTTATTCTAAAACTTATTATTTAAAAACAAAGAGCCAACAAGATAAATTACCACGAATCAGAATAAACTCTTGCACTTATAAAAAGAAAACCAGTAATAATAAGCCATAGCTCAACTCTAGGTCTCCCCATAATCCGATAGGGGCGCAGTAGCGTAGCGATTCAGTAGGTTTGGGGGGGGGGGTTCTATCATCCTCCAAAGGTATGGGGGGGTCGAGCCACAAAGCCTCCCCCCCTTTCCTACGTCACTGCAGGAGCGTAACCAGGGAGTGGGATGTCGGGATATATCCCCCTATTTATTAAGAGCTTTCAGATTTTTGTCGTCAATAAGAAATTAAGTTTATCAATACAAAATCATATCTCATACAACACCCCCCTCCCCGAAAAAAAAATTCTGGCTACGCTCCTTTCCTCATCGATTAGCATATAACGACTATGTTACATCATAAAACTATTAAAAGTGGCGTTTTTTCCGGCGGCGTTTTTACCGGGTGGCGTTTTTTCCGGCGGCGTTTTTTCCGGGTGGCGTTTTTTCCGGTGGCGTTATTTCCGGCGGCGTTTTTTCCGCTCACCTTTCTCCAGATGTAACGTGAATACGCGTTAGAACCCCTTAGGAAGTCCTCGGACCAAGGCACCCCCTGTCCTGGGCAAATCGCCTATGCGTAGTGTTGTCGTAATAGCACAAACAAACAAACAATCTAATCACTCGTTAAACTGATAATCATGCGCGCAACAACTTTAAACGATCGTTTTTCACTAAGCAGTTATAAAACTACTCTTCATTGTATCCCAAATTCTTGTCACAAACAAATAATTATGATTTTAATATTAAACACGCGTGGATTAGTTTCCTTCACAGCTATTGTGTTGCCACAGCTGTGAAAAGAAAAAGTATTTTAGAAAGTGCAATTAAAAACGCTCTTTATTTGCGAGGTACACCATGCGAGATGAGATAGAAAAATAAAAAGAGAAAGGAAGAAAATAATGTATTCTGTAAACAATCACATGCGTAAATTTCTGTCCTCTAATTGCTTCTGTTTAACACTGAAAATCATACACTGCCATTAGTTTTCTCCAACCGTAATTACCGCTGCAGTGGCAGAGAACACAAATCTCTTCACACTAAAAGCCCGAAAAAAAATGGCCGTGTAGCTCAGTAATAAATAAACAACAAAAAAAAAAGTGCTACGGCTAATAACCTATTGCCGCTGGAGCCAGGCAGTCTGCAAAATGGTAGAAGAAAGCTTATCAAACTAGCTAGGCTAGGAGGGGAGAGGGAAGAAGTTGAAGTTCTACAGCTTTCCCGTTTCGACTTCCTTTTTTATTATTATTACGTTTCACTTTCTGCTCTTCGAAGATTGATTTCTGAAGGGAAGGAGGATTTTGTTCTTCCAGTCTTTATCTAAATTAAGAAGAGTATATGCTCTTCAGATTGCGTATATGTTCTAATGTTCTATTCCGGAAAAGCATTCATCCGGTTTGTAATAGTGGCAAGGACCGTAATGTCGCCCCATAACGATGCATCGCGACAAAAAGAACAACAAAAAAAAAAGGCATATTCCACTTCCTTCACGGGCACCCATAATGATCCCTGAAAGGCAAATGATAAACATTTTTTACCCGTGATTAGAAAAAATTAACGTCTTTTTCTTTACAAAGCCAGAGAGAAAGGGGGGTGGATTATTTTGCGAAAAAGAATATGCAAAAAAGGTTGGGCCTTAATTACACACGCATATTTCATGAGATGGTCCGAGAGTATTTTGGGGAGAGTGAAGATAAGATGTTTTCGTCGTAAATTCAAAACCATTGAAGTGCAAATTAAATGAATACAAACTGCAGACGATTTTGCTTAAGAAAAGTACATAACGGAATATATTTCACTTTTTTTCGTCCCGTATGAAAGGAAATAGAACGATTATTATGAATGCTCTCGTGATAAATGAAGGGCAAGTGTTATTTCATTTTGTTTAAAAGCCTCCCTCATGAAGCCTTCAGAAACATTCGTTGCGTTTTAAAGCGTATTTTTGAAAGATATGGCTGAATTAAGACAGTAAATCATGGGAAAATATGCAGATTAGGGAAATGAGAGCACAATTTGTCCCGGAATTCAGAGAGAATAAAGCCTCGATTTATCACATGCCTAGACCAAAGGAGAATATCTGCCGCATCTTACGCAAAATGCCAGCCGGACAAAGTGAGATGCATTAGAGTATATAAGGTATTTAGATTTAATCGAATAAATGTATACAGACATTGTCTTAATATACTGGTTTATTCTGTTTATTTATAAAGTTAAACATTTTTAAACGTCCAACTCCCAAAATGTAATTCAAAAATTTTCCCGGTTCACTTTTCTGAGTCACTTGAAGTCATCAGAGTTATCTTGGAGTACTATCTAGTTTTTGTATATTATTTAGTGCTTATAAATTATATTGTTATTTTATGGGATTAGGCAGTTCTATTTTTATTTGCATTTAAATGAAAGTTGTCTTAAAAATCATTGGTAAATGAAAGAAAAGGATTCTTAATAGAAATGCAAATGATTATTTAGTTCGATTCTAAAGTTGATGAACACGAGAAAAATAACTCGCAAAAAAATGGTTGGATCATTTCCTGAGTGAATTCACCGATTTATCATGCAAAACGCCACAAAGTGGATATTCTTTGAACTAAAAAAAAATTCTTGGACACATCTGGTGAACTGTTCATGAGGCAAAGTTAGTGGTAATGGTAATCTTCTAACCACTTTAGCTGCAACATGCTGTTAACAGGGAAAGTTTAACTAGAACTATCCTATATTACAATAATGATAGTAAATCATCTCAAACACATTGAGTATAACATAATCCAGTAAATCTGATTTGACCACGTATTACTGCAAAACGGGAAACTAACCAGTTCCTGTTGTTGTAAAGGTGTGACGTCAGCGATTCCCCTTCCGGATTTACCGTTGCCACCGCATCTTTGCAACAATGGTAGCGATGAGATTAATTCAAAGGCACTTAAGTTTTTTTTTTTTTTTTAAGTGGGGCCTTTATAGCTTAATGATAGTTATAATTTTTGCCCTTTGGTAAAAGAGCTAGGAGAGCTACTTATCTCTGTCGGAGAACATTATTTTAAGTAAATTGCAATATAACTTATATATTTTTAACTCGAACAAATATTTATTTATCCTAAGTGCTTCAATTAACCAGATTACACTGTAAAACTACCCCCCCCCCTCTCACACACACACACGAAGAGAAAAGGAAAGAAAGAAAAAAAATGCTTTATTAAAACCTTTTAATACAAAGTTAAAAGCACGCATTCCAGCAAACCAAATGTTTCACAGTGACATATGTCGCACCGCCTAATCTCATCTTTGTTTCCTGAAGCTTATCGCTGCCACGAGGTGGTGGTATCTTTTCAAGTAGGCGTCAAACCTGTACAAACACAGTGAAGTAAAGATATGCACGCGTTCAAATACAGAAATCTGTTGATTTTCACGTTTTGAGGGAAGCGTGTTTACAGTGGAATTATTCGGAGCCACCTGAAAATCATTTTTAAAAAAAGAAAAGAAAACCTGGGGAAAAAAAAAAAAAAAAAAAAAAAAAGGACGGTTTGAACCAGAGTGTATCTTTTATTAACCAGGACTGCGTGCCTACAGTTTTTGTACAGCCCCTATATTTTTTAAAAAGGTTACACCACGTGGACGACATAAAGAAAAATATGAATATATTACCAAGATTGAGGTACATAAATGTTTACTTTTAAATTAGGTCTGACCAACCCGTAACTCGCAAGGTAGCTTGCACGTCCCCTTCTTTGTTCCTAGGTTTCCCATTGAAATATGCATTTTCTGTATTTTATTCCCATTTTGTCAAATTTTCAATAACTACAGAGTGCTATAACAATTTTTCTTTGTCTTATCACACCACACGTTTTCATAATTTAAGTTTTATACATTTTTTTTTTAAAATAATTTAACGATCAAAAATACATCTACCTGATTGTTGCACGCATATTGTCTTTCAATTCCAAATAAGCTAAGCGTCAAGTTAAGAGTTCTCGGCACAACTGCGGCTGACGAAGGTTTCGATACCCTCTTTAAGAAAACAATATATTGATAGGATCCCACTGA
Source organism: Cheiracanthium punctorium (assembly GCA_038373885.1). Lineage (NCBI taxonomy): Eukaryota > Metazoa > Arthropoda > Arachnida > Araneae > Cheiracanthiidae > Cheiracanthium > Cheiracanthium punctorium. The sequence continues at coordinate 639,317 of JAWZYV010015492.1, forward strand.
ACATTCCAAACTTTTATCCCGTTTTATCATGCAAACGATCTCTTTATCCCTTTAAGACCGAGCTAGTACGATCGCGAGAGTTAGAAATGCACGTTTTTCTGACTTTTTAGTCGATCAAGTACAACTGCTGAAAAAAAGCTAAAGCAAACTTTATTCTCTAGAAAATTTAATTTTAAATACTTCTTTCGGTCGACAATAATACCTTTAATCGAATTAAAATTTCCAATAAATAAATTAAACTGGAAAATAAGTCCAGTCTTAAAGGGTTAAACAAAATTCACCATAATGATAGAGTGCATTTACCGACATAAAAATAGAGTTCCTTTATTGTTTCTTTTTCTTTTCTTATTTTTTTTTCGCTGTAAAAAAAAGGCATAAAAGAAGCCCGAGAAAAACAATGAAAAAGTTGTACTTAAAATTTATTGTTTTTAAAACACTCAGTAATATAAGGAAATCATAAAAATTATTATTTAATAATAGATTTTTATTTACATGACTTCAAAATAGTATTTTATTTACATTAACTCATTAGCGCCCAACTTTTTCAGCGCATTCACCAATTTGTGTTCATGCGAGAAGTGATAAATAAATTTCTGAAAGTTGTGGAGTATGAAGAATGTATTTCTTTTTCTAAAAATATTAATAACTCAATGAAAGATTAGCATTTTACTTTGTTGTCGCTGAGTATTTTGTGGAAATCAGATTTCTTATTTAAGGAAGGAAAATGGGGGGAAATGAATGCTTACTGTTAGCGACCGTCCAAAAATAGGTAGCTGGGCGTTAACAGGTTGAAATTCCGAGTACAGTTGCGTTACAGCAAAATCATGTAGAAAGCACTTTTCTGAAATATGAGGGGGAAAAAATCGCCGGCATCAACTACGATGCATTATAACCAATGAAATATGATAAAATTTAATTTTAAAAATATAAAATATCAAAATAAGACAATTTTTCTTCTTACAGAAACCGTTGATCCTTTCATAAGACAGAAAAATTAAACCACACTAGAAAAATTTTATGGTCAACGTAAACAGCTCAAAATTACGAAACAGTCTTACTTTATAAAAAAGCTCTGTATCTTCCAATGTAAACATATGCATGAACTTATCACGCTGGTGCTCCTTTATTTTGCACGTATTTCAAACCAAAAGGGTAGTGACCATTTAAGTTTGTAGGTCATTGCTGAAGGTCGCTAGATAACGGATTGTGTTGATGTTTATGTACGTGTGTGTGGAAAGAAAAACGTGTACTGGTTAATTGTTTACAAGTTTAAATCGCGTCTTGAATCGGAACTGAGTTGTTATTAGCCAATGCGGAGTTTGGCTACAAGTTCTTTTTTTGGTTGTAAGAGGGGAGAAACTATGGAACTTCTGTTTATAAACACGCAGTTGACCGTAAAAGTGCAAAACTTTTCGAAAGCGATATTAGTGTTCTTAGAAGAAATAAGGTAAATATCGCACAGTTTTTAAAATAATCAAATTACGATAGGCAATCGATTTAACATGTTTTTTTTTCTTTTTCTTTTCTTTTCTTTTTTTTTTTAATCTGAACACTCTATGGGAAACCTATAAAAATTAATAAATGTACAGAACCTATGAACCTATGAAACCTATAAAAATTAATAAATGTAATTTTTTTTATGTCTCTTCTTTTACAATGGATCAAATTATGAGAGTTATGAAACAAATCATGCAGGAAAATTATATATATATACAGTGGCGTAGAGAAAGGGGGGATTAGGGGATCACAACCCCCCCCCCCAATGAAGAATTTTTTGCCATATAAAATGTATATTCTTCACTCCCTTATTACACACACCTATACATATATATGATTTGAAGTAATCGTACACCCCCCCCCATGAAAAATTTCTAGCTACGTCACTGCACGCTTAAACCCAAAGAGCGAAAAAAACCATACATTGCGGAGCGACCCGTCTCCATGGTAACTTACCGTTTTTTCCGCGAAAGTGCTCTTCAAGTAGTCTTTTTTCTGAGAACGCCTTTTCTCCCTCCCTGTTTTTTCCGAGAAATTCTCCCCTCGCTTATTGTTATATTCCGCTCCGCTCTTGTGATCGAAAAACGCTCCTAAAGGAGAAGCTCACTTGGCTCACTTTCGACTCCGACACATTAAACATGAACACATTAAACATGACATAACACATAACACATTAAACATGAATTATTTTGCAATAGTAACCGAGGTGGGTGACACCTTACTTCTTTTTGAAAACCCACTTCTGTTTTCTGGTTTTGATTTTTTTTTTTTTTTTTCGAAAGCTGTTTGAGACATGTAGATCGACTGCAGAGAGGTATACTGCTCTAAGGTTTGTCTCTATCACTTCTGAAACGTCCCCCATGATCGAGTGAATAAGATAATGAAGACGGTAGATGGCTGAACTGTGAAGGTCTAGGTTTCTGGATTATTGCGCGGCTGTGGATCTAACAGCCTGGAGCACATATGGGGAACCTCCGGCCCGTACCGTCTTTTAATCCGGCCCTCGGAGGAGCATATTGAAACCCCTATGAACCATTCATAATCCCATAGAAATCCCGATTACACGGCCCGCGCAACTTTCCAAAGGTTACCCATACCTAGTCTGAAGTTTTGGGCAGTTTCCCCCAGATGTAATGTGAATACACGCTAGAACCCCCAGAAAATGCCACCGCCCAAGGCACTTTTCCCCCTAGGCAGATAGCACTCGTGTAGCCAACCCAACACAATTCACCTTTGAAACGAAGCAGAACTAGAGCTGAAGCAAACCGCATGTATTCGGTACTAAGATACGGATAATCACTCAGACTCGAAGTAACGAATTGTTACTTTTCGGTTGATATCGTTACTACTCGATCCGAAGATGTTTCGGATCGAGCAGCTTCGAACTTCGAATACAGACTGCCAGGCGAGGCGAACTAGAGGGGAAACGGGTTCCAGTGATCGAGTACTAATATCTTCTGTTATTTGTTACTGGGGTTACTGGATATCGGATCGCGGTTTCAAGGGGGAAATGACTTTCGAGTTTGCATTTCGGATCGACCAGGTTCGAACTTCGAATACAAGACTGCGGGAGGGAGAAAAATGAATTTCGGTATTTGAGTAATAGTATGTTCCTTTCCGTTACTAGATACCGGAAGTATTATGGATTCTCGCTGTTGGGAGGGAAAAATCAGTTTGAAATTTGAGTAGTAGTATGTTCTGGTTGCAATTCGTTTGTGCCGCGCCGAATGGTCTCGTTTTGATGAGGTTTGGAAGAATCCGTATGTTTCGTTACAGTTATGGAGATGGAATAGTATCTGCTGCTCTATTGATATGGGTCGTACAATGGGGGGATACGATCCGGTGTATAGTATGTTATTATGCGCAGTTGAACTCTTTTTTTGCGGGGGGGGGGGAAGGGGGTGTTCTTATAATTGTAGAGGAGCAATACATATAAGAGAAGCATGTTAGTAAGGGGTGCTAATTTCGGGCTTTCTAACATTTTAGTACTAAATAGTGGTGCAATCAGAATTCTTTCTTTCAGGGTGGTTCCGAAGCAGGATTGCGAACTTAACTTTTTCTTTTTTTTTTTTTTTTTAGCTAGAATCGAAATGAGTAATAAATAACAAATTATTTAAATACACCTTTTAAAAAAATATTTTTATAAAGTAAACGAATTCACACATTTTTATTATTTAAAATATTATTTGGAACTAAAAAAAATATTTAGCATGGAAACCTAAACACATTTTTTAAGTAATTGTTTAAAAAATATATAAAAAATTGGGAGCGACCCGGGATTTCTATGCCCACTCCTGCGTAAGCCACTGGTATTAAAATATTTCAATAAAGTTCAGTATGTTTCTAAAATGTCGGTGTTTAGGGGGCCATCTGCCCTATTTTATGGTACATTTTATTCCATGAACTCATGGAATACGCATAATCCGGTGCAACCATTCTTTCTGTATGAAAGGAGTGATAATTTTTGTTTAAAGAATGCTCTCATATATGCACCCACAGAAGGAGCTAACCCCTTTCATCTCAAAAGTGCAGAAATAGAACTGGAAATATCTTAAAAATAGATAATTCTCACTGAATTAAACAATTTTAAATTAAAATATGGTAATTTTTAATTTACTTCGAAAAATGATCCAGCAAAAGAAGTTTTTGATATGAAATAAGAACTCACAAATAATAAAGATATTATGCTTGTAGAAACGCAAAGTAGTTGATATCATACTGAGATCCCCTGCCCTGTGAATTTTATATATGTGGCCCAATCCCTGGATCTCAGTATTCGAGAACACGCAACCCAGAAAAAACACGAGTCACAAGCTTTCCTTTACACTTTTTATGATAAGAATGAACAGGTTAAACCAGCGTTCAGAATTAAAAAAAGGGGGGGGGTTGAGAAAAGAAAAGAATGGCATATGTCTTTGGAAGATTTCTATGTGTACTCAGTAATTCGGATAATTTAGCATTGTATAAAACCATAAATGTGTATAAAAACAATCTGTAAATCAGAGAAAATAAGCTCTAAATACAACTTTGTACAACTTCGCTAAAAAAAATTCTTTTTGGTTAGGTTTTGCTATGGGTTTATGTATGGGCGGCATATACCCATAACAACACTGTCCCGGATGTGCTGTTATGGGGCACTATATAACACCCTATTACCGATTCTATTAGTAGTAACGAAAGTAACGAGTAACGAATACTTAGTAACGAATAGCGAACATCTAAGTAACAAATACATACGGATACTCATTTTGTCGTTACTTTTACAGCACTAAGCAGAACCCATCGAAAAGGAATGGATATTTTTGAGGATTTCCCTTCACAGATCTTGTTTTTCTCTTATTGGAATGATTGAAAGTGTAAACTCTTTGATTTGACGACGAATATCAGCTTTTGTAATACTAGCTGATATTCGTCGGACGTTGTAGCTAGCCCAGAGATCGCCACAGACTGACTAACTAATAAAAGTGTACATAAAAAATACATGTACTGTTTGTAAAGAAGCAAGTTTCTTTTTTTTTTTTTTTTTTTTTTTTTTTTTTGAGTGTTTAACATCATTAAATTGTTCTTCTTAAAGCTATTTGAAAGTTCTGTGATGCTTGTTATTATTCTTTAAGAACAGACTTAAAAGGTTTTTTTATCACGGAAGTTCCACAAATTATAAACATAGGTTTATTGTTCATAAGACTGCATTTGTAAAGTTTGTGAACAAATATTTTCTATTTTTATCGAGTATACGACAAAATCGGTTTAGTTTATTTAAAATCTGTTCAAGAGTCATGTTATAAGGTTTTTTTTTTTTTTTTTTTTTTTCCTAGAACAACCTTTTAAATCTCGCGTGATACCTTGTTCACTTTTGATTCTCCATCTGTTTCAATTGCCGCTACCTCAAAATTTACTAAATGAATAATGAAAAAAAAAAAAAAATCTCGCTCTCTATTTTTTTTTTCCTATTAAAAAAATCATGTCATGCTCAAATTAAAATACGAAAAAAGAATCCCATTTTACTGGCATAAACCTGTTTTAAAATTCGTTCTCCAATTTTGGAGTTAACAATAGCGTGAGGTGTGCCATCAGAAAGGTAGGGGGTGAAAGTTGAAGTGTGAAATCTCTTCTTTTCCTCCTCCCCCCCCCCCCTAACCTTCGCACGCTTGGCATCACCCTCTTCTCAGTCGATCTCCCTTGATGCGGGAATGAAACCACTTTTACAGCTGTTGTCATTAAAATCCTTGCTTAATTTATATGCGTGTACTCGCAGATAAATGCACGAATAGAAAAATGGTATTAATTGCAGATACAATCTAAACATTTCACGAGTTTTCTGAGGTTGCTCTTTTAACATGTTCGCTGCCGTCTACGAGAATGCTCGTAGTTGGCAAACTCAGTTTTCTTGCCAGCTACGGAATAACTTATTACCGATTTATCCTGATCTACACACCGACTACTGCCATAGAAAGTACCCGCAATGTTAATTTATTAAAAGAAAAAGAAAGGGGGATACACTTATCCTTCTAAAATACAGACTGTACTTCTCAAAATCTCTACGTAATAACTATATTAATACAATAACTAAATGGCAACTGTCTTTTGACGTCAATCAAAATATTCTTTATCATTTGGCCAGGGAACCGAAGCTCGTTTATAACGTCACTAGCTTATAGCGCTGTAAAAAATCTGATTCCTTCAAGTTGCAAACAACTTCAACTGTTTACGTATTGTCTGCGAGTATCTGCTTATCCAACTTTTTTTTGTGTGTATGTGTGTTGAGGCTTTTTTTCGAAATAATTTTAAGAAAACTTTTAGAATAAAATATTCTAATTCATTAATTGTGATAATTCACTATTTTTTTTAAAATCATTTTTATTGCTTAACTTTTTTTTCGGGGTGGGGTATACACGTTAGCTCCTATAAGTCCCTTCTATGGGTGTGCCTATGTATGTCCACGTAAACTATTTTGACCGAGATCTACAGTTGAAAGACAACCATGTTCTAATAATTGTCATAATTAAGCAAATCATGTCATAAGCGCTCCGACTCCCAACTTAATAGACTCTTCATCTCATTCAAAGCTAGAATCTCCCCCTCAATTTTAAAATTCAATCTGCTTCCCATTCAAAAAGCCAACCATAGCGTGCGCACGGTAGCAGGCTGGAAAAGGCATACATGCATGCATCAAACTCCCCCCCCCCCTTCCCCTCCCCACACTCCAGATGATTTTAAAATAAATCCCTCGTCCGTCCGTCCTCGGTATAGAAGTTAATCCATCTGCCTCATCCCTAAAGATAATAGAGTACAAAAGTGAGCATCCCGGATAGAATCCTGATGACCAGGTGGATGTGATCTGTTTCGACTGACTAGGCAAAAGAGCTCGTATCTATGGAAACACACGTGCCCCTCGAAAATGATAGGTGTTAGATTGACGCCGAGCCCACGCGGTTCGCAGAGAATGTGGTAGATCCTTCAAAGTGCCTTAACAATATAAAATGTAGTATGTTAGCTAGAAGATTAGTTTAGTGGTTAACGTGAAATTTGTTCCAATGGCAGATTCAAAGGAGAGTGGATAGATGGATGGGATGTCGGGAAGGTTGGTTAGTGTGGAGGCAACGCAGGGCCGGCCTAAGAGCAAAATTCTGTGTGTACAAGAATGAGTTTTGGCGCCCTTACAGTGAAAATTGATACAAGAAACCCAGTAAGAAGTATGTGTGCTCTATAATTGAAATTAGTGGAAAGGTAATACCTAAAAATGAAATTTTGAAGGGACTAAAAATCAAAAGCTAAAACTAATATGAATTAATAAATAGTAAATATTAAAGTGGAGTATTTACTATCTTTTCATTAATTCATTTTTTAACAACTTCTTCTAGTATTAATTATTTTACTCACTTTTTCAAACTTCAGTTTGTGGCTGTCTTTTTACCTGTAAATGTGTGTTTTCCTTCATAGCTCTACCGATGTTGGGAAGTGAAGTATTCCTAGAAATAATGCTCTAAGACTCCAAGAAAAGAAAGCTCCAATAATAAATTAAACACACAGCATGTTAATCCTGTTCTTGCAAATAATAAAGTTAAAAAATAAAATATACACTGGTTTTGTTACGAGGATAAAAAGAAAAAAGAAGAATTAAAATTGCATGAAAAAAAAAGAGAAAAAAAACACGGAATTATAAAAAAATTGTGTTTTAAGATTTTGGTGTAGCGGAAGATGCACAATTTTAGTATTCAATAATAATTAAAAAAGGCAATTTTTCAAGTTGGTATACACTTTCATAATTTCTTGGATTAAAAATATCTGATAAATATCATTTAAAAAGCACTCTTTTGCGCATGGATAAAATTTGAAGCATTTTGATTTTACAGGCGATCTTGCACTTTTATTATTTATTTATTCTGTATTATGTTTTATTTATGCAAGTCGTTTTGAAACAAATCAGACAAATCTTGTAGTACAATATTTGTCTGATCCGCTGAAGTATTTCGCAGTATTTTTTAAAATAATAAATGAAAGCTACAAATGGTTTATAGGAACAGTGAAAATCTAAAACTTCTTGAATGGATAATTTTATTTCTCAACACGCACACAAGCACACACACAACAACAAAAAAACTGTAATCTTAACAATGCTGACTTTTTCTCAGGTTCTCTTAAACAGTTTTAAAAATAAAAAAATAATATTAGATACTTTAAAAAATCTTCAGATTTTTACACTCCTATGTACGCATTTCACACACATTACAATTAAATATTATTGCGCAATTATCCTCAACAAATTACTTGAAGAAACTAACACAAAAATGTCGGAAAAAGAAAACATAGCACAGAATACGACCTCATGCCTGTCCAACAAGCTACACATTTTTTATTACGTCATTCCTCACACCAGGTAATTTATATCAATTTAAAAATTCATTGCGGCTGGGGGGGGGGGGGTCAGAATAACCCTCTGATACCATTCTTAAAACATCAGCCCCCACGGCCCCCCACTTGCTAAAATTATTCCATCTGCCACCATCTACAAAGATAACACCCCAGCGAATCCAGATTACCAGGTGCACGCTCTCTAATACCGTGTCATCCACCCTAAAATGTCTGATGATGAATCAGTAGCAGAGAATGCTCTTGCCTACCCCGCTCTTACAAGTAATTAATCGCGTCATCTGTAATAACAAGTAGTCACTGAGCGAGCTTATAATAATGTATGCACGTCAGGTGTTTAGGCTCCCAGTCCATCGGTGGTCAGTGATTGGATCTTTCCCCGATTTAGAACAAAAAATAGAGGAGACAGGTGCTAATAGGGTTATGTAAGGGTTTTGTAAATGCTGTATTGTACGGTATTGTATGCAGGGGGCTATTAGGAGATGACAGGTTGCGAATGCGATTGAAAAGGTGAAGGGGTACGTGCTTATTGTTTTATAGGCAGGTAAAATGTAAGGGGTTAAGTTAATGAACATATGCGTTTTATAAAGTACTGCATAAAACCCACGTCCTACTACTTACAAACGTTATTTAACAAAAGCCATTAAATTCAGTTTAAAAAGTCGCTATGCATGTTTCCATAAAAGTAATTATAAAGATTTTTAAAACTGAATTTGACTGTTAAAAATCTGCAACTGTGTTTATTTAAAATTTGAACGATAAAACATGTCATACACGTCGATTTTGATGCTTCTCCGACTTCAATACCGTTTCTAAATCTTACTCGACACAAAATTGATATATTAATATATTATTTCCGATAAATATCTGGAATTGAAGTTAATAATAGGTATAGTACAGGAGCTGCTCTGTTTTCTAATGATACTTATTTTAGAAATGGTGATCCTGTATTTTCCATATTTACACTGTAACAATTAATAGTACACTAAAACAATAAGTACTATAACAAAGAAATTTGAAATTTTTTATAATGTAACCTCCCCCCCTTCCCTAAAATATATATAAATAAATAAATGTAATACCGAAAAATAAATAATTGCTGCATTTACAAAGTTACGTCTCTATTCTTTTCTTTTCTTTTTCTTTCTTTTTTATTTAAGGAAAGAAAATGTGTGATCTGAGTCGATTATTAACATTTAACCCTTTGAGGTGCAACCCTTTTCCTATTCTGAAAAAAGGGCAGCCGTTGCCATCGCTCGACTTAACTACCAGCAAGATGGCGGACGATCAAAACGTTCATCGCGTGCCACAGATCTAGAGACCCTTTTTTGACGCAGCTGGCTGTGCAGTGGGCAATCTATCCAGCTGTTCTCGCATTCTTCCATTTTTCAGCAGATGTCAGTGCTGTTAAAAATAACCGTGACAATTTTTTTACGGGAAAACGTGCGGATGACGTGCTAAAAAGTAAAGCATTCTCGTGGAACTATGTCACCCGCAACTATTTATATAGAAATCAAATCTATTCTTCGTGACTGGCAACAGTCAAAACGTCAGAGTTTGGTGTTCCCAGAGCGGGAACACTGCGCGTTAAAGGGTTAACCAGTTTCTTTCCGTAGTAATCCATATAGATTTTGTCCATAAAGATTTTGGAACTTAATTTTATTCATGTACATAATATATGTGTATAATTTTATTCATAAACAAAACTACATGTAAATGTGAAAATAAACTAACTTTCGCATTCGTTTGTAAAAAAATGAAAGTGATAAACAGAGAATGTTGTATCTCCTTAATTACACCCTGATGTAATCTTCTTGATTAACGCGAAATCCTCCAGCCATGATTCTGGAATAAAACTAAAAGTTTTAAGTTTGCTTTAATACAAATCATAAATCAAGCAGCTTAACTTTATTTATCAGGTTATTATAAGATTGCTGCATATTAAGATTTAAAAATTTTATTCAATACATGTTTGTGAAATGCCTGATAACACTGGAAGAACTAATCATGATTAAAAGCTTTCATAATTCCTTTATCACTTTATGCGAAAAGAAAATTTTCTATACAAAATTATTTACAATTTGTGGAAAATTCTAAAAGAATTTACATTAATTATTTGTTTGCATTTGACTAATAAGATTCTGAATATTTATAATGTAGGAGAATCTTCACGCAAACGCAATAAATCAAAATTTATTCCCTAAAATTTCCATTAAGTTATACATACTTTTCAAAAGAATGCTAGATAATGATTTTTTAAAAATTATTTTGAACTACTATGCTCAAAAGTGCATTTATTAAAGTCATTATAAATCAAGATCTTGAAGTGCAATTTTCTCAAACAATATTTGAAGTATAAAAATGAAGTGCATTTTTTTTCTTTGAACTTATAAGCGCAGTAAATTTTGTTACTAATAAATTTTGGTTTGAACATTAAACGATAAATCATTTTGTCCTTTAGAATTTACACTTTTGAAATTGCACATTTTATGAATATTTAAAAAAATTTTAAAATCTTTAATAAAAATTTATTTATAAGATTTATTAATTATTACTTTAAAAAAATATATACTAATCTTAAGAGACAAAGAGGCAACTCTTAGATTCAAAAAAAAAAAAAAAAAAAAACAGTTTTTGCTTCTTATTAGAGCATATAAACTGCAAATTTAATTCGTTCGATTTTCCACACGAACAACAAGATTCTGAAAGAAGTTAAAATAATTTAATATAAAACTAAATGTATTTGAAGCTTAGTAACAATGCTTCCTAACACCCCCTCCCAAGCTCTACAAATAAGTAATTATCTATTTAGTTTGCTATTTTAATTAAAATATTCTAGATTTAACAATATTAATCCAATAAAAATAAAAAAAATTTCTTTATTTATGTACGTACAACTTTGTTATGATGACCTGCTTTATAGTAATAACTTGCTACTCTGCCCCGTCAATCGAGCAAAATTTTAAATTTTAAAAACTTCTTACACATATAAGAAAATGTAAGTTGAGTTTAACGTAATGAAATTATTATTTATTTATTTTTTTTTCATTAAAATAAATTGTTAAATTACATGATAATTCTACATTCAAAATTTCAACAAAATAACGCAAGTTGTTTAAATTGCCCCCAAACATTTGCAGATTGGAAAGTAATCAAAATGCTAAGAGGGTATTTAATTAGCTGTGTTAGGATTTAATTGCATCTAGTATTTCCTACAAAAATTTGTTTTTGCACTTGCACATAAAACTGCGAAAAACTATGTTACCAATGGACGCATTAAAAGATAAACAAATTACATTAGAAACTAGGAGAAAAAATAAAAATAAAGTTTATTAGCTGTAAACTTATTTGAGCTACGATAAAGAAAAAAAAATTGAACTGTTACAAGTTTATTAACTTTTATAATGCAATTCTGTGCTTAGGTTTTTTTTTTTTTTTTTTTTTTTTTCTGTCTATTTAAAGTTTTGTAAGTTGCATAGATTTATCTTTCACAAGAATGCCTATAGCCCGTAACAAAACATCCTTACTCTGATTATTCCTATAACTATAATTATTGTTAGTAGACAGTAATATTTTGTGCGTGTGTGACTTCCTTTTTATGGAGACTTATCCTGGAATTTTATATACCGGAACTTGCTACCAAATGCAGCGGTGTACAGTTGGGTTCATTTGAAATCAGTCTTTGATCTTACTGACCTTGATACCTGTGTCGGGATATCACGCTTAAAAACGAAGAACAAAAATTCACTCGTAAGGAGTTGAAATCCAGACACACTTGTCCGAGTTTTCAATAATTCAGAGTCATCCTCGCTCCGTAGGAGTGAAATTTAGCTCCTTTTTTTAAGTGTGCACAATGTTGATAACAGTTGGGGTTGTGAACGTGACACTTTCTAAAGACTCCTCTTTAGATCTCTTGAAAGAAGAAACAGTGGAAAATCTTAGATAAAATGTGTTAACCTTTTATGTCACCGCATGGACGTAGCCTGGAGGGGGGGGGCACAGGCGCCCAGTCTTCTTCCGAAATCTGGACTTTTGTTGATCGGATGTTAATAATCAAACATTTTTATGAAAAATTCTTTTTTACCTTTTGCGCCCTTATAGAAACTTTTTTTTTCTGCTTACTTGCCTGTGTCACCGTGTTGCAGCTAAAGCTATATGAATTAATCATATTAGCTAAAAATTTATTTGAATGGACATTTTTCCTCTAGAAAAACTTGAGCGTGAAATATTATTTAGCCACCCTCCCCCTTTTTTCTCTTCTATCCTCCTTAGAGGACAATATTAAAAATGTCCTGAAATTAATTTTTAGGTATTCGTGATTGCTGTATTTTACAGAAAGAATTTCACGGATATCTCTATTTTTGTTTGAGATCACGCGGGATATGTGAAAAGAACTTTTTGGCCCCTTACCCCCCCTAAGATTACGAATTTTAGAAAATGCTCTCTGATCTAGCACCTATGTTGAAGAACTCACGTACGTGCCAAATTTCGCAAAATTAACTTCAGTAGTTTTGGCCAGGCGAAATATTTACATACGGAAAAACGCAATTACTTTGTTGCCAACCCAATAATTAGCATGGCAGAAACTAAAAAGATAAAAAAATGAAAATCCCTTAAACATCTAAAAAATGCCATTGAATTAAAAGTATTTTAAATTTATGAATTCAAAAATTTACAGGAATATTTTTAAATGAATTTAAAATAGTTATAAGTAATTCAGAAAGTAGTTCTCTTAACCTTTGAAACACGAGAATGTGTAGAACAGCATTTACCATCACTTACAAAAAAAGTTATTTGTAAATTATATTTCAGTTCAACTTATCAGTCGACGCTCAGTCAAAATATTTGACTCACTTCTTCTGAAGTTTGATTTGTATTCTCAAATTTGACTTATTATCTGAAGCAGGGTTCAGTGAGGGGCCATGGCATCTCCTAGCTCTTCCGAAAAATTTATATTGCCGTTATATAATTTACGTACTTGTAAAGCGTAGATGTGGTTCAACACTAAAGTAAAGTATCCTTCTGGAGTAAGACCCATGATTTGCCTTCCCCCTACAAACAGTCATATGAATTTCTCAGATTTTTTCTGCTACGGAACACTTGGGGAAATTTGAATTTCGACGAAGAAACACTGTCAATTTCAGAGTACCTTCTATAAATCTGAGCCTATATTGAACTAATGCAGGAGGTATATATATTTTTACTTAGCACTTTTCACTTTCCGAGCAGAGCGAGTTTGAGAAACTCTTTGTCTTAGGTATGATTATTCAGATTTTTAATACGGTAAAAAATAAATCAGTTACCATTTCCAGCCTCGAACAATCAAGTGCGGTTCGTTCGAAATCAGACATAATCCCGTGTCCCATTGCCTTTTCCTTTTTCCTGTGGTGTAAATAATGACGACTATAGCAGTTTCCTATTGTATAATGCGCCATACCTTTCCGCGAAATCACCCAGGATATCTCTCAATAGATTAGACTGAATGTCGCACATAGAAATAGATAACAATTAACAAAAAGGTGCTCCTATATTAACATTTTGAGCAAAAAAAGTCGTCCGCTATTCTGCCTTACGCTTTAGGAAGACGAGAAAGTTTTGCTTGCCTTTGTTAGAAGTTTTCTCTGCCTTAACCCTTTAACTCGCAGTGTTCCCTTTCTGGGAACACCACCGCCTTAGCCACTGGGCTGTCACGGCGTTCCCGGTATATAAATTTGTCTTATCTGGTTACGTATTAAATGTATGTTTTTCAACAAAACGTTTGCTATTTGTATAACTTTATGATATTTTCCTTCAGAATTTCTTGGAACTGAAACATAGGTCGGTTTCAGAAAACTGACACGAAGTATAGGGGTAATGTAGTACTCAAAATAATTAAATTTTACTAAGGTTCCTGATACTTAAAGAAGATTAAAAAAAATTGGGAACATTTTAAAAATCGGCTAGAAAAAACTGCTGGAGATATATGCTGTCTAGTTATATTGAATTTAGTTTACAATGCCAAAAATTTGGAGATTTTTTTTTTTCTTGTTTCTAAATAGAAAAATCTATTTTGGGGTTTTCTAATGTTTTTTTTTGTTTTTTTTTTCCCGGTTCTGTGCAGCTTTACCCTTTGAAAACCTTGAAAACACAGATGGTACAGAAAACAGCGTCCTAATCACTTTCTACAGATGTTTGTGCGATTATGGCAACGCTACACTAATGCGATCTTCCAAGAGTAGGGGGTGCCAAAGAGGACTTTCTAAGTGGTTTTAACGCGTATTCACGTTACATCTGGAGAAAACCTATCAAAACTCCAGACCGTTAGATCGACAGTCGCGCGAGATTTCTACAGGTTTTACTTTCTACAGATCTTAAATGTAATTTTGGCGGTTTGCGGCGGTTTGACGCTGACGGCCCATTGCAAATTATTTATTACTATAACAGGTAAATATGTCTACCAAAGTGAAAGTGAGGGAACTTTTATTGCATATAAAAATCCGATAAATAAATAAAATAAACAATTGTGGTTTCTAGATCTCATGATTTCTGGGCCAATTAAGCTGTAAAAATCAAGCTGAATCTAAAACAAACCTTATGTTTTGTTTGTATGTGAGTGAGCTGCTGTAAGTAGGTAAAATTGTTATTATCCTTAAATTGGAACATAAAATGTAAACCTAAAAGCACATTTGAAAAGGAAAATTTAACTGGACAAGTCATGTTTCAAGAGGCCCAGATCAAAAAACAAAACTGTTTCCAATCCAAACAAACGAACAGAACCAGATTAAAACCTATCAAGGCCATCAGGCAACGATTCTTAAGCCTCCTACACAAATTTAGTCTGCGCTTAATAATTATTATTTATTTATTTTACTAGCTAAAGCTGAAAGGTCATGTTAGGATCCCATTTGAATTTTATGGTCATAATAGACAGAGACAGATCCAGGGAGGAGATAAGGGGTTTTCGCTTCACCCCCTCACCAAAAGACTTTGTACATAGGTCACATTTTGATTTTTTGTACACTTTGTTTAGGTAAAATGAGCTTTTTCCATAAATTACCCCCTCTCCCTATAAAAATTTTATTACTTAAAGATAACACTTTGTTTACTTTATTGTACATTTTGTTGAGGTCACATAAACTTTTTTCACAATTAGGCCTTCCCCACCAAAAAATTTTGTATCCGCCACTGATAATAGACCCTCGAGTACTGGTAGATGTCAGTGGCGTAACCAAGGGGGTGATAAGTGGGCCGCAACTTCCCTCTCCCCATGAGGAATTTTTTGCCATGCAAAATGTACATTCTTCACTACCCCTATCACACACATATACATATATGTGAGTTGCAGTATTCGTAACCGCCCCCCCCTACACCCAATGGAAAATTTATGGCTACGCCACTGGTAGATATAATACTAAAACATGATATTTTATCGAAAGCTGAAATTTTTTCTATTCTTTCGAAAACTAAAAATGTATTCAGGTTCTAATTATAGCACGGGCACTTGGAGAGCTAGCCCTGGGCGCACTAAAAATGATATAAACAAGGCGAGCCGTCTATCTAAAGGGACACAGCATTTGAATGCCCTGGATACAAAATTTTATAGTAAGGTGAATGCATCACCATGTATTAAATACATATATAAATAGACATTCAAAAAGTACAAGTGAAACTTCAGCTGTATACTGCTTAAGAATGTCAATAGTCCATATCGATTCTAGCATAAACTAGAATGAGTGGCTGTGACAAGAGGTTTTGTGTACATTATCTTCATTATCGTTCTTTTAATGACTATGTCATTTTATCTCTCACCCCGTTTATTGAAAATTGTCCCAAAAATGTATCCCAAAAAAGCGACATAATTTTACATATCTATATAAATAAAATTAGACTTTTGTCTGTACATTTCTTGGAATTCGAAAATTTTGCGATTTCTATCCGTTTCAAGCACCCGGGAATCCGATGCGACCCTCAAAAAAAGTTTGTCTGTCTGTCATTCTGTCATTCTGTCCGTGACGCTTTTTTGTGTTGAGCATCACGTAAAAACGACTGAAGCGAATGATATGAAATTTGGTGTCATGATAGGTGGTCACTCAACTTAAAAACATAGGCGTCGAATTTTT
Organism: Cheiracanthium punctorium; assembly: GCA_038373885.1. Lineage (NCBI taxonomy): Eukaryota > Metazoa > Arthropoda > Arachnida > Araneae > Cheiracanthiidae > Cheiracanthium > Cheiracanthium punctorium. Next base: position 655,783 of record JAWZYV010015492.1, read on the forward strand.
AAAAATCTTGATTAGATTTTCAGATTTTGCGAAAATCGTTTCAAACTGCGTAAATTTGTGTTCAAGCATCACGCAAAAACGACAGAAGCAAATGATATGAAATTGGGTGTCATGATAGGTGGTCACTCAACTTAAAACATAGGCGTCTAATTTTTAAAAAATCTTGATTGGATTTTGAGATTTTGCGAAAATCCTTTCAAACTGCGTAAATTTGTGTTCAAGCATCACGTAAAAACGACTGAAGCGAATGATATGAAATTGGGTGTCATGATAGGTGCTCACTCAACGTAAAACATAGGCGTCAATTTAAAAAAAAAATCTTGACTAGATTTTGAGATTTTGCGAAAATCATTTCAAAGTGCGTCAATTTGTGTTCGCACATCACGTAATAACTGCAAAGGTGAAAAAATGATATTTGGTGAAATGATAGGTGGTCACTCACCTTAAACTATAAGCATCTAATTAAAAAAAAAATTGATCAGATTTCGAGATTTTGCGAAAATCGTTTAAAACTGAGTGAATCTTTGTTCCCGCATTAAGTAATAATGACTAACGCGAATGATATGAAATTTGGTCACATGATAGATGGTTGCTCAACATAAACTATAGGAGTCCAATTTTTTAAACATTTTTATTAGATTTTGAGATTTTGTGAAAATTCTCTCAAAATACGTTCAATGATGATTTCTTCAAACTTCACGTAATAACGACTAATACGAATGATACGAAATTTAGTGATATGATAGGTAGTTGCTAATCTTAATTTATAGGCGTTGAATTTTAAAAATATTTTGATTACATTTTGAGATTTTGCGAAAATCGTTTTAAAATGCTGAAAATTGTTCCAGCATCACTAAATAAAGACTGCAGGGAATGAAACGAATTTGGGTGACATGATAGGTTGTCACTCAACTTAAATTTTGGCTTCCAATTTTTCAAAATGTTGATGAAATTTTGAGATTTGCGAAAATTATTTCAGTATGTGTAAATATTCATTCGCGCACCCCATAATTACGGCTAAAGCGAATCAAATGGTATTACTTAGTTACTCTCTAACCTGTAATATTTTAACAATACATAAAAATTATAACTTCGCTTTCTTTACTTTGGCAACATACTACATTCATTCTGTGTACTCCTACAATGCTGACGAAAGTTCTTGCTTTTTGGAAATTTGCATTCACTAACCCGTCGAGGACGGGTACTTCAGCTAGTATTTAAATACTATTAGTTCACAACAGCTTTAATCTATTGTTTCAATATTTCGTAAGCTGTAGAATAGGCATCACATATGTATTTTTCTATAAATGGGTTACAATCATAAAAATTTCAACATAGGGTTACCAGGCGAAAAACGCGAAAGATTAGAGATAAACTGACATATTCAATTAATATAATTTTAATATGGAAATAATGAAACTAAAAAATTAGGGGGGTTTAGGGGGTCTCCCCCTGACGAGGCTCGAACAGCCGAGTTTTATTTTTTTAGACTTATATACCTTAAAAGCTGATTACAACAATGTTATTTTTTTCTTTTTCTGTATTCATTGACTAGAGTTTACTGAGTTTGATGGATAACTCGGCTCTGCAGATATATCAATAGCGCACATCGCATTTAAATCGAATACTTTCGTTGTTGTAAATTTAACATTTAAAAGTATTTAGCGTGTAGCAACTTTCATTTAATTAATTCCTTCAAATACGTAAGCATCGCCTCCATTTAAATGGCTCATTCGCTAACTAATGCTCCGAAATTTCATGCATCGAAATCGTTCTTCCCACTCTAAACATTCTATTTTACCCGATACGAAACTGCCCGGACATTGAAAATCCACGTTTTCTCTCCCTATAATCTCCCGAATGAATGAGTCCATTTCACTCGCAGCGTATCCACCTGAAAATAAACTGGAGCGCTGCGATATAGACAGAGATCCAATATGTTTCGGGCTCTCTGCTGTATTAACTGCTTCGCCTGATCCCTAAAACCCTGTGGGGGGGTAGAGTGAGTTTATCAGATTGAAACCACGTCAGTGGATTTGTATCAAACCACAACATAGCTCCAAGGATCGTTGTTGTCGACCGACCTCCCCTTTTGACCACGGATGTAGATTCTGGGGAGCAGCTATTACAGGAGTGTCTGATTACACTGTCTTGGTCATCACGTATTCTTGTAATATGCAGCTGCACCTAAATAAATTGTATTAGCTACCAGACACAGATATATCGCGCCGTAGGAATGGAAATGCATGTAAGTCCTCCTCTGCGTTGTGTGCATACGGATTTTAAAGGATAGAGGATATATATAGTCAGGCATCACCCTGGAAGGAAGAGACTGCAAAGCGTAGAAATTGGATACTAAGGTGGGATGAATAGTATATACTGTATATATACATATAATATGTGCTACCATAATTTTCAAACAAATGTGCTTTAGTTAAATGAATGGCAAGCTTAATTCGTAAATATTTCATTCACATTTTTGCATTAATTATGTTACACACTGAGAAATAGTCCCTTTAAACAAAAAGAAAAAAAAAATATATATATATATATATTATATTCAAACTTTAACAAGAGTTAAAGTTTTCAGATCTACAAAATAGACTTCATGCCATGGGCGACGGGAGGGGTGTGCAAAGGGGTGCACCTGTCCCCCCTCTCCCCCTAGAATTTGAATAAAGAAGATAATTAACGGGGAAAATATATCAGGTTGTAACGAAAGTTTTCCGCCATATCTGCCTGAAATACTAACTTCTAACTCCTTAGATAACTGTTTTTGAACTTTCAGTACCAAACCTGCACAGTGTCACATGATACAACAATAGTACTTAAAGCTGTACTCATAATTCGTTGATATTATGTAGCTGACTTTTTGCAACACAACTGGAAGTAAATGATGGTTCTAATCCTCTAGAGTGATAGTTCTATTTGAGGCACCTTATACTTAATGATAACTATACTTTTTACAGATTTCACAACACAGTGTTATAAAGTAAACCTCTTTCTTTCAAATACCAAAAATCGTTTGACAAAATATGAGCAAATACGCCAACGAGAACTGTGTGTTGACGAAGTTTGCGGTGGCGGGAAACTTTCGTTACAACCTAATAAGTATGTGTGTATATGTATAGTACACACCAATGGATAAAATCCTGCCGGAGCCCTTGCTTCATACTACGCTTATAAAAATCTAAAAATACTGGCATTTATATTTCAAAGCACAATAAAAATCTTTTGCGAATTGAGGGCGTTGATTGAGCGCGTTTGAAATTAGCTTGCCGCTTCAACAACAACAACAATAATAAAAGAACTGACTGTGCCAACAGTTCAATTTCCCACATAATGCATTTCCTGTAACTCATTATATCGTTTATAAAATGTGTCGTAAATATGGGAGATTTTGTGTGAATAAAAACAATTTATTTGTTTTGAAAAAATCGAGTTTCTAAATTTAGCCTTTTGAAATAATTTATTACTTTTCAAAGGATGACTGTTGATCATAAACAAAGTAATATATCCAATAGTTATTTTACAATAGTCCTAAATATACCCAGAAAGAATATGCTGGAGAAATAAACATGAGATACATTAAAAATAAGATTTGGTGCCTAATAATTCCACTGGAAAAATTTAGAATGTCCGGAGAACATTCACACATTCCTCATATTCCATCCCCTTAGTGGCGTAGCGAGAAATTTTTCATGGGAGTGGGGGGTTACGATTACTGTGACTCTATATATGTTATTTTATGGGTGACGAAAATAAATTTTGTATGACAAAAAAAAAAAAAAAAAAAAAAAATTCCCCGTGGTGTGTGTGTGTGTGTATGGGTGTGAGGGGTTATAACTCCCTTAACACCCCCCACCGTAACTACGCCTCTGCATCCCCTGGACATCTGTAGAGCTCACGAACTCACTTATGTTAATTCGGAGCAGCAACCCTAGACTAGTAAAATTTTCAAACACCATTTTTAAATTATAGAAATTGAAGTTTGTTTCCTTTCCTTAGTTTTGGAATGGCATTAACTCAAGTAAACGATTTTCTTCTACTTTTTTTTGAAAATCCGATCTTCAATTTATGTATCTCTTGTACAAAATTGCTTGTTAAATAGGTTGTTGAAGTGTAAACTATTTTTGCTGTCATTCAGATGTAATATGAAAGGGCCAACATGCCTTTTACAAATGCCTTCCCTCAAAGTAAGAATTTGGAATAACATCGAGAAATGGAAAAATTCTGATATAAAGCTTGAAATGTTTAGTGCTGTAGCTTACACAGCTTTAAACTGTAAAAATATTTAAAATTAATCCATTGTCATTTGCCATCATCAGTGCTTGAAACTAGGGTAAATCAGTCTATATTTCTGGAACTTCCAAACAAAGGCCTGCTTTAGGTAGATAGGCTTGCCTTAGTCAAAAGCAGGGCGTATTCAGAGGGGTGATGAGGGGGTTGAACCCCCCCGAAATGGGACCCTTTACTTAGCTTACAGTTTAGTACACAGCCCCCCTCCCCCGCGAAATAAAATTATGGATACGCTAGTGGTCAAAAGTACTTTTGGTCCTCATCTATGGACATCCCATCTACGGCCGTATTCTCCAAACACTTGACACGCGGATTAAACCAAACTCTCGTGTTATCGAATCATCGGTAACACGAACAGAAGTCATCGGTAAGATATCTTACCGATGACTTTAACACGCGTTTCAGGATTAATCCGCGTGTCAAATGTTTGGTGAATACGGCCGCTAGGGAAGCGTGAGGCTCCTTCTCTAACAAAGATATAGAGCAATTTTTTTTTTTTTTTTTTTTTTTTTTTTTTTTTCATTATTTTACTATTGAACTGTATGCCAGCCTGAGAAGAGCGCATTCACTTTCTTAAAAGTGCTCAAATGGACAAAGCCCTTCGACTTGTCTAATCTTGTCTCAAAGACGATCAAATATTTCTGCTGGGCGGTAAAAAGTAAATGGAGGATTTATTTACGGCTGGCCTACAGTATGAGAGAAAACTTTACAAGTTATTCGAATAGTATCAACTTTGATTCATATAGGAAACAGTGCATAACCCATTGCCATCAGTCATGTCAAGGTTTACAGAAATATGAAAGGGTAATTTAAAGTTTCTTTCGTGTGGAGGCACAGGTTACAGTTGCAGACTGTCGCCAGTTCCACGTGCAGTTTATTTGTTTATTTATTTATAACCAGCATCCAGAAAAGAGTATCACGTGCACAGGGGGAGTGTCTTTTAGCTCCGCAGATCCCCGATGACCCTTGATCTCGATTGTGGTTTTGGCAACCGAAGGCAGGTTACAGGGCACCACTGCTGGTTCCCTGACTTGATTGGTCGCACGATCTGCCAATGAAAACTCAAGCCTCAGAGAAGATAGCTCAGTAACACAAAGAAAAACATACAAGGTCGAGGCTGAAAAAAAAAAAAAAATGCAAGTTCTCGACATAGAACTTCTCTCTATATATATCCCAGATCGCCCCTTTGGGGTTGCTACGTGGAAGAAAACGAAACAGAAACAAAGATGACATATGACCTCTTCTTCGATGCCAAATCCAGTAAACAGGTGGTTACAGAATAAGCATGGTTGATTTCTTTTTTATTTCGTCCCCGCTCCTACAGTGATAATGCAACATTTTAAAGCTTTGTTATAGGCGATTGACCATTTCACCCACTGACTGAGTTTGTGCAGTGTCAACAAAAGCAATAAATTGATCAGTGGAGGATTTTGGGATGGAAAAATGATGTCCTGAGTGTGAATCTAGAGTTGGAGACACTCTCCGGTCCTATGAGGTTCAAGAGGTTGGGGGGGATCAGAACTCAGTTATAATAGATCCTCAGAACGCGTTGCAGCATGTTCTCCAGAAAATGTGCTTATTTCCAGTGTATTGTCTAGGACTCTTAGCGCCGGAACTTAGTATACTGAGAAAATCATCCAAGATTTCAATGTTGGGAATAATATGTTCAATCTTTCTTTCTTTCTTTTTTGTATTTTCTGCTCGCTATTTTGCGCTTGTACTTTTTCATACTAACATTCGTGGACAGTATTAATGAATACCTACTATAAGATGCTGCATTTATAAACTAAATAAAAATAATAAATAAATAGAAGTAATTAAGACTAATTTTGAAAGCAAGCTCAATAATCACAATACTTCAGAAACAATATTTTTGATGTTCAACAAATAATAGACTCTTTTGATGTCTTAAGTTTTATAATTCAGTGCCCCCCCCCCCAAAAAAAAAGCAGATGTCCTTCGCGTAGATTTGCTTTAAACGCAATACGAATGTATAATACAGACAGAGTGATTGCTTTACCACTTGATAAGCCTTAAATTCTAGAACGTTTCTTAATGATTTTCTATTAAGAAATCATGCAACTTTTGAACAGCTTTTTGTCTAAGCATTTAATTGTGCTAGAAATTCAAAAAAAAAAAAAAATTATGTGTCTCATTACAAGCTTTACTATCAGCGATTACAAAGGAATTTTGCAATAACGGATTTCTGTACTGCCCATTTTGGCTCCAGCACTACACTACACAGTACAATAGGAAGGAAAGTGATAGTTGTTCAGTTTTGAGAACAAGATGGTGTTTTATATTCGTTTTTGAAAATTGAGGAAAACGAGAAAAAAATTTCTTTTTCTATTTATTAGAACTGAAACTATTGCTACCTTTTTCTGGAATTATTTTATTTACTATAGATATAGGTTAATAATCAAACGAAAAAAAATATCAAAGCCGATAGGGGGGGGGGCGGACCACCTGGACACCCTCCCTATTGTGTGCGCCACTGAATATACCTGTATTTTAACACTGTCAAATAATTTTACACTACTGTTTCTGACAACACTTTTATAATCATAGCTCTATTTTTACACTTTATACTTCTGACAACATTATGTTTATTCATGACTTTGGCAAAATTGTTGACTAATGCTTAGTGATCTCTATTGTTCCTGTTTGGGTATGTCTGTTTTTCAGTGTTTTTTCGATTATTTTGCTATCAAAATACAACTGTTTATAATTTTCTTGTTTAGATTCTTGTTAGTAGGATAGAGCCCAAAAAGTGTGGAGTGAATATCTCTTTTGATATGCCACACATCCGAAATCCTAATAATTTTGATTGTCTTTAATGATAATTTAGTTATGGCTCCTGACGATGGTGCCAGTGGTTATAATTTGCATTCCATTCATTCTATTTTCACATTGTTTAATTGTACTTTATTTGGCTCAGTATCAGTTTTTTTTTTTTCTCCACACACGAGGTTATGTAATTTTTGCATCTGCTGTTATATTTTTTCATGCGGGGTATGTCATATTTGCCGTATATACTTTGTGTTTTTAATGACTATGTCATTTTATCTCTCAACACCCTTTGTTGAAAAATGTGTGCCAAAAATGCGACATTAAAAAGCGACATAAAAGTATGCGACATAAGTTTACATACATTTAAATACTATTAGTTACAATATTTCGTAAGCTGTAGAATATGCATCACATGTATTTTTCTATAAATAGGTTACACTCATAAAAATTTCAACATAGGGTTACCAGGCAAAATACGCGAAAGATAAGCGATAAAATGACATAGTCAATTAATATCGTTTTAATATGGCAATAATGAAACTAAAAAATTAGGGTGGTTCAGGGGGGGGGGGTTTCCCCCTGACGAGGCTCGAACAGCCGAGATTTTATATATATATTATTACAGAAAACTCTGCTTGTTCCCTGGGTTCGTCGTTCTAAAGTCCAGTAGGTGCAGAAAGAGTATTATTTTTATAGTTAGTTCTCTTGCAGAAGAGCTTCATTTATGGACTAAAATCGTCGGTGATTTTGGACGCGACTCCTATAAAATTTCATTTAGTTGTTCGTTTGGATTGGATTCTGCAGGAAGCTTTTGCTAAGACCACGGATTTCAAAAATGCTAGTCCGGAGAAAAAGTACAGTTGTCACAGAGATTTTGAACAGTTCTTTTTTTTTTTTTTTTTAATCATAAAATAAAAGTTAAAAATAGAATTCAGAATCTTTCTTTACAAACTGTAGCGAGCAAATTTTGCTAACTTATATCTCTCACACTCTCACCCATAAATATATATCTATGCAATACAACACATATGGGCAACATCCGGCCCGAGGGCCCGCCCCGGATTTTGATCCGGCTCGTGGAGCATATCAAAAACTCCCACATAAACCATTCAAAATCCCATATAAATCCCACTTACACGGCCCGCAGCTTCGCCAACATCCTAAAGTTGGGCCCGCCACTTTCGAAAGGTTGCCCATACCTGATATACAGGCTGGTTATAATTAAACTTCCCCTATAAAAAAAGGGTTCTATATTTAAAACGGGTAATCGGATTCTAACCAAATTCAATATATAGCCTATATGAGATACGCTAAAGGAATTTCGAAAAAGAAAAATAGTTAAAAATATGACCACTAGATGCTGTTTTGCATGGATAAAACATTCAATTTAGCAATGGAATTCACTAACGCAAAATGTACTAACAGTTTCAAAATTTATTCAATAGTTCTTGAACATTTATTTATTAATTTGAGTCATTTCTTGAGCTTAATTTCCATACAAATTCCATAATTAAATTCCGTACAAAGCGCCAACTAACGGACCCTTTTGCAACTAAACATTAAAAAAAACTTCTTTGAGCGCATCTCGTGTACAGTCCATATGTCAGAGTTGGTGACTAGCTGCTCACCCGTTTCAGTAACAGAACGCTGTTTATAGGGGATGTTTAATTACAGCCAACCTGTATATATACAGATGTGTTTTGCAGATTCATGAAAAGTTTAGTTGGTGGTATTTTAACTAAATAAATTTGTTGGATCAACAACAACAAGAAAATTTGAGTCAACAAAATTTTGTTCAATTCAACAAATCATTTTTTTCTCCCGCGAGTTCCCCTTGAATTCTGTTCTGTGTGAGCTTCCGAATAGGGGAGAAAAGAAAGTGAAGATAGATAGACAAAGACGTACACCATTAGTTCAGGACACCCATGGTAAAGGAATTGTTGTCTTTCCTTCAACCCCCCTCTGGACCACCAAGGAAAGTCGTCAGATAAAGAATTGATTTAGTGGGTGGCGGAGATCGCGCGCGTATAAGTGTCAAACATGATTTATCTCCGAACGAGCTTTGGCACACGTGTTTCTAATTAAGCGAAACTGGAATGTGCGCCAAATTAAAGAAAGCGCTTTTTGTAAACAGGCGTTTAAAAGGAGAGAACCAGTTGAAGAAATATATGTGTTGTAATATTTTATAATTGAAATAAATATAACTAGAAACAGTGGAATATTATAAAAGTCTAGGCCAACCCCTCCATGCTCCATTCCTCAGCAAAATGTTTTCCCTTAAATTTTTATGAAATTATCAAAATTGATTTATACATTCCTTTTTGCATTTATCAGGGTACGTACGGGTCCTTAATTTGCTAAAAATAGGAACTTTTGAAAAATAGTCCTAAAATGCCTTAGTGTTTGAAATATTTGAGATAATTTCTTTTCGCATTTTATAAAAACCGCTGGACCCCTTTTCAAATATCAGACCATTCTAGGTCAATATTTCAAAATTTCGGAATTTTAGCGAATCCAGAAACCGTACGAATCCTGTTTATGATACAGATGATTCAAGGGATTGAGTAACGAAACAAAATAAAAATAAACAAATAAATAAATGTTAAGTGTAAACGTTTAGATGAATTGAACTGTATTGATTGTTTGAATATCTAAATTTAAAATAATCATTTTTAAACAAATGAAATCCTTGGCAAATCGATGGGGGACGTTATCAGGGACGTTAACTCACCATTGAACCCATGTTAAACCTGTACGTTCTCATCACTGAAAAGATACAGCGGAAACGACTTTCCTTCCATGCACTGTAAAAAAAGTCTGCCAAATTTACGGAAAAAAACCGTCAGCCAAGACACCAGTTTATTTCCGTATGTTTTACAGAAGTCTTCCATAATTTTATAGATTCTCGGTTGTTTATTTTGCAGAAATATTCTATATACGGAAGACTTCTGTAAAATAAACTGAGAATCTGTAAAACATTACGGAAGACGTCTGTAAAACATGCGGAAATAAACTGGCGTCCTGGCTGACAGTTTTTTTCCCGTAAATTTGAGAGACTTTTTTTTTTTTTTTACAGTGTGATCAGTGTTATTTCTCGGTTTTTATTTTTGAATGCTCCGTCGAAACTTAGCGCTGCACAAGTGCAAAGCTGCTCCCTAGCGAAGCATTCTCAAACTAGAAAGAAACAGTGGCCACACGAGGGAAAATCTGCATATTTTCAATGATAGGAAGAAACAGGTTAAGCTTGGATTCAAGATCAGAAAGACTAGGGGGGGGAAATGCCTACAACTCTGATAAAATCCTTCGCTATATTTCCCGACCCTCTCTTGAAGCTCTTCTGAATGAGCTTCTGTCATCACGAATACATAATATTAATATCGTAATGAAAGATCTTACTATATGGTTACGCTGATCCCTGACTCTCTCTCTAACAATTCCGGGCAACCACGTGACGATAAAACTTTCATCGCCATCACTCCAAGAAGATTAAAAAGCACAATAAGCGTAATAACATCTACACCGCTCGTACGATGCTCTTGAAATTTTTCATAATTATGTAAAAAAAATATAGAAAACAATCTGCGTTACTTTAAAAATCTGAAAATACACCCGTTCCCTCAGTTTTAACCGATTTTTCGCTCCTTTCAGCTCCATTTTATTTCCGAAAGTAAAATAAAGTGAATCATTTGGGTGTCAAAATTAGCTGTTTCAAGTGACGGTTCGTCAAATGATCGTCTGCTTGAAGCATTGATATAAGAGAGGCTGTGTACACTAAACGAAATCGTTCCAATGCGAAAAGTTTCCGCGCGTTTCCAGAAAAGCGTGAAATTCGATTTGGGTTTATAATAAAAATTGAATATGAGAAGTTATTTATTTTAGGTGAACGAAGATTAAATGTTTTGAGCGTAGACATATTTTCACCAAATGTTTTTATAGAGCCCGTTGCAATTGCCTCCACGACGGGCTTTGACTTCTAGTTTATCAAAGAATAGGGTAAAGCAAAATGCATTTCAGTTAAGGAGACTTGTCAGTTCGATGGAGATAGATACAAAGCGCAAGGGGAAAAAATTCTCTGCAAATTTTAAGATTCTACACATATACGAGGATTTATAATAGCTCTATGCTTCTTTCCTCTGCCTGTACTTTGTAAAAGGCGAATTTTGACGTCTCCGATATTCTGCCGTTTACTAAAGGAACGAAAAGGAAAAAAAATGGAAGTACCGTGTTTACTCACCTAATACAGTCGCACTTTTTTTTTCCCCCCGCTAATTTTTAATTGTGTAAATCTAGGTGCGACAATTATGCGGGAAAATCTACAACGCAATATTGTACACTCTATGGCATAAAAAATGCACTATAATAAAATGTTTAAATTCACAATTGTTTCCAGATTATGTTTTGCTTATTAAATAGAGCTATGCTTATTAAATAGGTTTTCGATTCTAAACAATGAACACAAATGCCAATTTGAAAAAAATAATTGAGTAATCTTGAATCGTCATTTTTGCTTTGATCCTATTGGAGTAATTCCTTCTAAACTTCCTTAGTGACTGTGATTTGTCTATAAATGTTCATAAGCATTCATTCTGGATTAATTTATTATGCTTAATTTACATATATACATTTAAGACAGAGGTTTTAAAAGTTTAGACATGCTATTCAGGCGAACATGCCTGTCTGCCATTGCATCTGGTTCTTATCTCTAGAGAAACATACTGAAGTAAGACATACTTACACAGTGGCGCTGCAATCGCGCAGAAATTTTCTCTTCCAGGAGGAAAGTCACAAGATTCTACATCTTCCCCCCCCGATGAAATTAAGTTTCATCTAAATACTAAATAAAATAGTTAAATACAAATAATGAAATTAAGATTACACAAAATTACACTCTAATATATATAAAACACAATTAAAGTTCGCAGTTCAATCAGTCTCTTAGCTCTAATGGAAACAGCAACTGTACAGGTCTTTTAATTGTTCCTGATTTGATTTTTACGCCGCATGCTCTTACCTTTCCGTCTCTACCTGGAAACACTTCAAGGATTAGACCCATGCTCCACATGTTTCTGGGTAGCTTAGTGTCTCCCAAAAGTACCACATCACCTTCTTTGAAGTCTCGTGATGTTGCAGCAGAAGGTGCACAATTGGTCGATTTTAAGTTCATTAAGTATTCTTTTCTCCATCTTTCCCAGTAATGATCCAACAGTCTTTGTCGGTAGTTATAACGTTTAATTAATGTCTTTCTGGTTGTCATGAGGTTTTCATTGAGTTTTACTGGTGGTAATGACGTTATTCGTCTTCCTGTTAAAAAATGAGCTGGCGTCAATGGTGATGGTTCTGCGGGATCTTCATATAAATATGTGATTGGTCGGGAATTAATTATAGATTCTATCTCTGTTAATATGGTTTCTAGTTCTGCGACAGATAGGGACGATTTTCCGATAACTTTGCGTAGGATTGTTTTGACTGATCTTACTAATCTCTCCCAGAACCCGCCCCACCAGGGAGCTCTTTCCACAATAAATTTCCAATTTATACCTGTTTTTCCGAAAAAATCGCTTACTTCCGATGAATTGATGTTACTCCATATCTCTTTTAAATCAAGGTTTGATCTCTTAAACGTCTTCGCGTTATCGGAGTAGATAGTTGAACACAATCCACGCCTGGCGATGAATCTTCTTAAAGCTAATAAGAACGTTTCTGTGGTCAAATTAGATACTAATTCTAAGTGAATTGCACGTGTGACTGCGCATGTACACAGTAATATATAATGCTTCCATCATCTCTTGTAAAGAGGGGACCAGAAAAATCGATTCCTGTGATCTCGAATGGAAAGGATTTTTGGATCCTGTCCGCTGGCAGAGGTGCAATCACTTGTGTACCAGAACGTATTTTAAATCGTTTGCAAGTTAAGCATTTGTTCTAGATAGATTTAACTACTTGTCTTCCTCTAAGGATCCAAATTTTACTTCTTGCTTCCGCCAAAGTATCAACTACTCCCGAACGATAGACCTTTAAATGAGCGTTCTTTACTAGTAATTCGGTGTATTTTGACTTGCTGGGAATTATCCATGGATGTTTTTCGTGTAATTCCAGATCGGAGTTTTGCAGTCTTCCGATTAAGCTTATAATTTCATTCGAATCTAAAATTGGATTTAAATTGTATAGACATGATGACTTGTCAACTGAATTTCCTTCTTTCAATGAGTTAATCTCACCTTTAAAATATATTGACTGAGTGTGTTTTACCCAATAAATTTCAGCGATACGCAGTTCATCTGCAGTTAATGGACCGGATTTTTTGGTATCATTTCTCGCATTGTAAACAAATCTGTTGATCCAAGCAGTGATTCGATACATCTTTGACAGTTTACTGTAGTTTTCAATATTTAGGATTGGGTCATTATTAGGGATGGTGTTGCAGACTAACTGATGGCAGGTTTCTGTTTTGACCGTTTTATTTTCTGCTAGCACTTCTTCTGATGTTACTTTATCTGCTATGCTTGATGGCCAAAGTTCTTCCGGTAATGCCAACCAGTCTGGTCCTCTGAACCACCTGTTACTGTTCTTCAATCTTTGAACTGATTCGCCTCTTGTGAGCAAATCTGCTGGGTTTTCTTTTCCTTTACAGTAGTTCCAGTTCTGTGGATCAGAATTCGTTTTTATTTCGATGACCCTGTTAGCTACAAATGGTTTCCATTCTCTCGAAAGTGCCTTTAATCCAGTGCAGGACTATTGACGAATCCGTGTAAAGATAGATGTTGCATTTCTCAATTTTGAAAATATCTTCAAGGTATTTGGCAATTCTTGCTGCAATTACTGCTCCTAGGAGTTCCAACCTGGGTACGGTCAGTCGTTTCAATGGGGCGACTCGCGCCTTTGACATTACAAAAGTAGTATTAAATGCCTTCGCACCCCTTTGCCTAAAGTACGCGATTGCGCCGTAAGCCCTGGGACTGGCGTCTGAGAACACGTGAAGTTGTAGTGCATCCGTGTTCATTTGAACTTCGTCTGTAAAGTATCTTCTCTCGACAGAAAGATCTTTAATATCTTCAATTTCGGAGTACCAGCTGACCCACTTTTCTTGCAATTCTTGAGGAAGTTTCTTATCCCATCTTGTTCCTCTTTCCCACATATCTTGAAGGAGACATTTTACTCTGATTGTATATGGCGATAAAATTCCCAATGGGTCGAAGATTTTAGCTACTGTTTGTAAAATGAACCGTTTTGTGTTTTTAGCATTCTTAATTGAGTCTAGGAGGGGATTAATCTCTAATTGTAAAACATCTAATTTGTCATCCCACTTTATTCCTAACACCTTAGATGGCTCTTCATTATCTTCTATCTCCATGTTATTTTCATACCAGAGTTTGCTCAAATCTTTGGAATTTGTTCTCCATTTTCTTAATTTCATTCCTGCATCCATTAATAGTTTATCTGCCTTCACTGACAAATTATACGCTTCACTCGCATCTTTACCTCCAAAGAATAAATCATCAACGTATAAATTTTTGTCTAACATTTCAACTATCGTTGGTAATTCTGTTTTGTATCTTTGTATGTGGTGTTTAATCGTTGCAGCTAAGAGGAAAGGGCTTGAAGTAACGCCAAACGGAACCCCTCCTAAATCGGAAAATTTTAATGTTTGTTGTGTCAATTAAATCTCTATCTGTCCAGAGAAAACGAAGATAATCTCTATCAGAAGGCGCAACTGCAATCTGCAAAAATGCCTTCTCAATGTCCGATGAAAATGCAATTTTATATTCTCGAAACTTTAAAATTAAAGTCAATAAATTAGGGTTTAAATTCGGTCCTTGATGTAAATATTCATTTAGCGATTTTTGTTTATTTTCTTTGGAAGATGCATCGTATACAATTCTAACTTTGCTTGTGGTTTTATTTTTTCTAACAACTGCAGAGTGGGGCATATAGTAACAGTTTTCCAATTTTATTTCAGCATCCTGACATTCCTCAATAATCCCTTCCCTAAGTTGTTCTGAGATAACATTCTTATAATTTTCATGCAGCCAAGGATCTTCTTTTAATCTGTTCATTAGTTTATTAAATCGACGTTTTGCGAGGTCAAAATTATTATGAGGCACTTGTGCCTCATCCTTCCACGGTAATTTTACCTCGTATCTTCCTTTCTCATATTTTATATTTTCCTCAAAGTTTTTTAAGACTTCGTTAGACGCGCATAAATTTTCCTTTTCATTTATGCCTAAAGAATCCAACTCAAAGAACTTTCGGAGTTCATTACATATTTCACTTGATTCTGCTTCGCAACGCATAAACAGAGAATTAACACACTGCTCTGAGGTGTTTATATCTTTCTCAGCCTGTCCCATGACTGTATATCCAAATACCGTTTCGAGTAGAAGCAGATTGTTTATATTTTGAAGCTTTCCACATTTCACTCGGGCGAAATTATCTATGCCTATTAGAATTCCGATCTGACCTTGACCGCGCTTTTCGTAAGCCAGGGGGTAATTTTTCTCTCTCATCAGCTCTCGTAGTTTTTCATTTGGAATTGTCACTGGCGCCGATGAAATAATTTCTGTCTGGGGTGCCTCAATTTCGATTTCCGCTGAGCTCGTGAGATTTCGCAGTAGCAATTTAACTACTTTGTAGGATTTTTTAATTGGTTTAGAAGAACCAAATGGATAAACACTCAAATTCTCTTCACGAATTATAGGGAGTTTCAGCTCTTTAACTATATTTTCTGAAACGAAACTTCTTTGAGATCGAGTATCCAACAAAATACGCGCTATTTTCGATTTAGCATTATAATGAATTAATACGTCACAAGTTAATAACAACATATCACTTTCTACTTTCGGTTCGTGTTGATTGTGAAACATGGTAGTTATTGTATTTTCGTTGTCGGATTTAGATTCTAATGTGTCACAGATAGACTTGTGGTGTTTTTTGTTACATTTGGGACATAGTTCAGCTCTGGAGCGACAGGATTTCACAATGTGGGACCTTTTTAAGCAGAAATAGCATACACCCTTACGTTTTAGAATGTTTTTCCTTTCGGATATCTTAAATTTAGTACAATCATTAGTTGTGTGTGTTTCGTTTTCACAATATACACAGGTTTCTCTGGATATCGCGTTCAGTGCAGCTGTAGGGGTTTGAAAGGGTTTAGGTTTATATCTATGATAGTTATATGAGTTTTCTCTGTTTTTATAGTTGGATATTTTATTGTCGGTATTTTCTCTTAGATTAATTTCGTAATTGTTCGGTTTTGTCAGATTTTCCGTTCTTTCTCTATTTTCTATTTCCCTTTTAAGGAATGTCATCAAATCCGTTATTTTCTCACTTTCGTTTTGTTTTTCCTGACGGGCAAATTCTAAAGCCAAGTCTTTTGGGATTGTTTTTATTAACACCGGAAATAGTAAACATCCATATGTATTGGTTTCAATTCCAAGACTTTCGAGTCCGCGGATTTGTATTAAACATTCATCGTAAAGTTTCCTTAGACCTTTTAGATCGCTGGACTTTCTAACCGGATTTAAATTAAGTAATTTATTCATATGAGCATCGATTATAATTTCTTTTTTACCGAACCGACTTTCTAAGATGTCTACAGCCTTTTCGTAATTTTCCGAAGTCAAACTTAATCCTTATATAGCTGTTGCGGCATCGGATATAAGAACAGATTTTAGATAATTGAACTTCGCTACATTATTGAGAGTTTCGTTCTCATGAAATGCTGATTTATATTGGGCCCAAAAGGAAGGCCAAGAACATATATCTCCGTCAAATTGCTCAATGTTCAGTTTTGGTAGTTTAATGCTAGCTTTTCCTGGGGCGTTACTGTTATTAGCGTATCCTGCGTTCGAAGTATTTACTCCGTTACTTGAGGAGATCATTGCCGGTTGGTTTTTTCGTTTATGTTTTGTAAACATTTGTTGCTTCTAACTTTAATGCTAATTATTTTTTCGCGATACTCTTCGCGAGTTCCTATCTCAGTCTCTGTAATTTTTATAACAGATTCTATGTCAGTATCAAGTGCAATAAGACTTTTTTCTTTTTCGATTAACTGAGCCAATTGTTCTTCAATTGTCAAGGAGTCTATGTCCTCCGTGACCTTTTTAATTTCGGTTTCCAGTTTGTTTATAATTTTAGTTGTTACTGTTCGCAATGTAGCTCGCGTTTTCTTAAGCTTCTCAAGATCCATTTTGTTAATTTTAACAATCAGTTTTTATTTGATAACTTTATTTTCAATAAATCAATAAGTGAGCAAAGGTTTCACTCACCTTCATCTAAAGTTATCCCGAGTCTGGATCGCGGGTGAGGCACCAAAATATTGGAGTAATTCCTTCTAAACTTCCTTTGTGACTGTGATTTGTCTATAAATGTTCATAAGCATTCATTCTGGATTAATTTATTATGCTTAATTTACATATATACATTTAAGACAGAGGTTTTAAAAGTTTAGACATGCTATTCAGGCGAACATGCCTGTCTGCCATTGCATCTGGTTCTTATCTCTAGAGAAACATACTGAAGTAAGACATACTTACACAGTGGCGCTGCAATCGCGCAGAAATTTTCTCTTCCAGGAGGAAAGTCACAAGATTCTACAGATCCAAAATATCTGCATGCGAAAACAGAGTGGAAAGTAAACTTTTTAAGTAGAAATATAAGAAAATTTATTACAAAAAGTATACCTAATTATAGAACTTTGAGAAATGTGTTGTTGTGTTGTGGGATTACGGCCAATTATCTAGGGGCCAAGGAGCCAAGGAGCGGGTCCTCCAATCCAAGGAGCGGGTACCTCCTTGGGGGTCTTTCTAAGGGGTCCTAACCCGTATTTACGCTAATCTTTGGAGGAAACCACAGAAAACTCCTAACGGCTAGGTCGGCGGACACTACTTGGTTTTGAACCAGGCACTATCCCAGCATAGAGCGCTGTGCGCACGGCCAATGGTGGGCCACGAATTTTGAGAGATAATAAAGTGGTCAGTTTGTCAAGTTTAACAATTTTGAGTGGCTAGTTTGTAAATGTTGTTGTAAAAAAAAAAAAGGAAGAAAGGGTAAATAAAGATTAACGTAATCAATCCTATGTTAACAGAAGTGGCTGCCTAATGTTTTTTTTTTTTTTGTTTTTTTTTTCTGTCTTCTTTTTCTTCCTTCCTTCCTCTTTTTTTTTTTCTTTTTTTTCTTTTTTTTTAATAACAAGCTCCATAGGAATTTGCATCCGTGTGGCTCGAGTTCTTGCGTTGTACCTCTGACTCTGAATCATGTGAGGGCTTGTGGGCACCCTCTCATCTGTACTAACAACACAACTTCACCTAGCACAACAGACTAAAAGTAACTGGATATGCAGATGTATGTATATAAGGAGGGTGGGGGCGGTTAGGAGGTCTGGACACCCCACCACCGCAACCTACGCGCAAACGTTAATTAGAGCAAAATATTCAACCTTTGAATTCATCACTCAAAGTGTACGGTAAAAAAGATTTAAATTTTACATGAATTCTGAAAACTTTTATTAATTTTTTTTTTAAATTCCATTAATTTTGTAAATTTCATAAGTCAGAGAGTAGCAAACACAATTTCCTATACAGAATTAAAAATATTTTGTGCTTTTGAAAACTTTTACAGATATTTATAGTAAAATTTTCTGTCAACCATATTTTATAGAAAGAATGGTCCCTACCCCCCCCCCCCCCCCATCAGTTGTACCCCTCTCATGAGAAAGCTATAGCTAGGACTGTGGCTGGATTGGATATGACAACTTGGAATATTTTTCACCCCTTCAGAATCAAAACAGACGATCCGTTCTATCGGAAGTCACGTGATTTCTCTCCTCGAACCAGTTTCTCACTCACTTACTCACTCACTCAAAAAAATAAAAGAAGAAAAGAAACCCGAAAATTCTTCCTCCTGGTTGAACGTGAATATATTTAGCATTACGCTTTGCATTTGCATCTCCCAGAGTGCAATAAAAAATGCAGTTGCCCCATTGGAAAGCAATCCTGTCCCGAGGATTGGATGACCCAAATGCGGCCTGAAAAAGGCATCTTTAATAGCTATGTTTTCTGTTTAGTAGTAATATATGCGGATTGGGTTGACGCGACTCGATGCTAACAGGCCCATCAATTACTTATTTTCAGTTATCGATCGATCGACAGATGGCAGCACGAAACAATCGATTTTTTTGAAGTGTGTGTGTGTGTTTGAGCCATAGTTATGGATATGGACTTTTAGAGCCATGGTTTGAGTCTGAACCATGGTCTAAACACTAATATCGACAGTATATATTTTTCTTCTTAGGAAGTTATCGTTGGCGTAAATTGGCATGTGACATTAGAGGAGAGGAGGCAAAATGTTTCCTGTTTGTTGTAGAAAATATAGTTGGGTTTTTTTTTTTTTGAGAGGGGGGGGGGGATTGCCCTGTCTTTCCTTTAGTACGTTATGACTGTGAAAGTTATTATGTATGATGCTGAATTCATGAAAGGTACTACAAAAAAACAATTATTTAATTTCATTTAACGATTATTTAATTATTTAATTTCATTCATCTTCATATTTATAGTAAAATGGCTAAAGTGTCCGTTCTTTGCACAGAAATGAGAATTATTATAACATATAACAACAAATAAAAAAAGAGGAAGGTGGCCGGGGGCGGATCGGTTTTTAATTCTGGATTGTATCAGAGATCAGAGCAAAATTTGAAGCAAAGGCGGATCCAGGGGGAGGGCGCAGGGGGCGCGCGCCCCCTCCGAGAAAAATGTATTTACACTAGATAAATAGAGCTTTCACCAATATTAAGTGTGCTTTACACTAGATGAAATGAGTATTCACGATTTGCGCCCCCTCCGAAAAAAGTTTCTGGATCCGCCCTTGATTTGAAGCCTATTCAACTAATACTATCCAAAGGCATTTTCTTTCAAGTTGAGAGCTGCCGAAAAATCGGGGGAAACTGAGCCAATTTTTTTAAAGGAGCCAAGAAATTTTTGGTCAACATTGTTATGCATTATATGTGCAAAAATATCAAATAATCGCTATAATTATATTAAAAACTTTTTCAAACAGTTTTGAAAAGTCTAATAATTTGGAAAATACATTTTTTTCATTTGGCATAATATGTGTGTCACAGGCTACAACCGCATGTATAAGCCCCATTTTGACCGAGGGATAAGGCATGGAAGTGTGAAGGTCCAGGATTTTGGCCTACTGTGTGGCTGTCGATGTAACAACCTTCAATTTTGGGCGGTTTTCTCTAATGTGAATAGGCGTTCGAACCCTTGAAAATGTCCTTCGGCCAAGGCGCCTTCCTTCCTAGCAGATACTACCCCTCGTGTAGGTTTCCCTTAACACAACGGAACAGAACAAAGTACTAGCAACCATATCTGAATTTATAATGAATTTTTAACCTCTTCAGACCCAACATAAATCCCAAATTAAAGAAAAATCTCATGTTTGTTTTCAAAAAGACCTATTACAATTAAAAACGACAAATAGAGAGCGCATTTTCAAATAATTTTTTGAACAAAAGCCTGATTACCAATGTGTTTCAGTAGTAAAAATTCGTTATCACCCATAAACGAAGATTCTCAAGACACTTTTAAAGATAAGTGATGTCCTAGTCCTACAAGTTCTTTTCAGCTACATGGATTTTGAAAAAAAAAATCTTCACAAATTCAATTTAGGAAATTTCAATAACATTCTTTTGTGTAACGGCAAACAAAAATAAAATAACGGCAAACGAAAATAAAATGTGTGCGTCAGTGTGCAGAATTTGCACGTTCACATGTGTTAAATTTATTTTATTCAAAATTAAAGCATCCAAGGATGTGTACGTCCGTTTAGAACTACAAAAAAATCTTAAAGGATCGTTTTAATGTGGAAGAGCGAAGGTCCAGATATGTGGACCTCTGAAGCGAACAGGTTAAACCCGTACTATCGAAAATCGAAATGACGTGAATCGACGATATCTAACTTTATCACTCTTTCGGATATTAAAGGTTGCATTTACTGTACTGCACACCACCAGCGCAAAATACTTCAACAACAGAATCCTCAACACATGATTGATTTTCAAGTAACAAACTCCTCAGCTTGCTCCCGACGCCAGTAATTTAACTTCTCCCTAGATGTTACGAAAACGTCTTTTACAGTACACCATGAACAGTCCTAACAAAATTTCATAACATACCTTCCGCTTCGAAATTCCAACGCCACTTTAACGACACAAGACCGTATAGCAACACAGCACACAGTACATACACCAGTACATAACATCGGGTTTATTAACGTTTTTAATTCCTACCCCTTCCAACTGCGCGAGGCCCAGACGTACGTGCCTCTGGAGCACTTTTATGGTCTCGTCCGACAGCTTCAAACGGCGCACTAAAATCAAAACGCGTGTAAAATAAAATATAAAACCCGGGACTGAATTAAATTAGGTGCCCCCAACCCCCCTCCAGTTCCCTTCAGTTTCAGCCCTGGCCTGATGTGAGCTCCTTGGACTGCAAAATAGAGTTATTTATTGCTTACGTCGCAATGAACGTATATATGCGGTATAAACGGGGCCGGCTGTTATTGCGGTGGTAGACGGTGTGCCTTGAGTTGAAGTTTCTTTTCTTGTGTGCTTCTACTTTATTATTTTTTATTTTTAAAAGATTTTAATGTCTTTTGTGGTTTTACGACGGACTGCAAAAGCCGGGGTTAGCGAACGTAGAAACGCACATCTGAAGTCGTTTGAAGTCGCTGTTAATAAAGGTGCCACAGAACAGGGTGATCTTGTTATGCGTAATATACTTCTGCAGTGAGTTTCTTATTTTGTTCATCTGCTACCATTATTTATCGTCATAAAGTCTAAGGTTATGTATACAACGTCTAAAACAACTTCATAAAAAAAGGGAAATATGTATGCACTGATTTACTATACAGGAGTTCCAGAATTACAATATCGACGATTGTCTGGAAGTAGAGGATATTCACCTCATGATGTGGCCAGCGGGGTCACCAGACAGCAATCCAACAGAGCATTTGTGGAATGCATTAAGAAGAGCGATTGCATGTCGACTGCACCTTCCAAGGATTCTTCACCAAATTATTTTGTTACTGTTTCCTGCCTTACAGCATGCGGTATTAGTATATCAAACAGATGAAACCCATTTTTTGTCTAAAAATATCTTTTGAGTGTGCTTGTGTTTGTAATCTTAATTTTAGACACCAGTGTAGTTTACTAATAACGACATTCAATAAGTACATAAATAAACAAATAATAGCACGGAACCAGGGGCGTAGCCAGAAATTTTTCATGGGGGGGGGTTACGACTACTACAACTCATATATATGTATATGTGTGTGTGATAATGTAGTGAAGAGTATTCATTTTGTATGTCAAAAATTTCTCATGGGGGGGGTTATGACCCCCTAACCCCCCCCCTTGGCTACGCCCCTGCACGGAACAATCGTTTCAGTTGGTACAAAACCTATCTCTCTTGTTCTAAGGGCCTTTATTTCATAGCTCTTTTGATCTGGACAAATGTAGCCCACATCACAACGAATATGATAAACGCCCCGGCGGGCGGCTGTAAGTAAAAATAGAGACCTTGAGAGAAGAAAATTTACGTTCATTGTCAGACCTTAAAGATGACTGAGATGTTGTACGAAATATGACAGCATAAAGTCGAAAAGAAGGTCGTACAATTAAGTGATTGAAAGCAGGGGCGTAGCCAGAAATTTTTCATGGGGGGGGGTTACGACTACTACAACTCATATATATGTATACGTGGGTGTGACAATGTAGAGAAGAATATACATTTTGTATGGTAAAAAATTCCTCATGGGGGTGTTATGACCCCCCTAACCCCCCCTTGGCTGCGCCCCTGATTGAAAGAATTAGCTGTGTGTTTCGAAAAAAATTATGTGCTTTTGATATATATATATACAAATAAACGAAGTTATGTCTAGCAGTCCAAAATTTTTAGAATGTCTCTTTACAAACAGTATGCACAGAAAACGATAAACCTGTGTCATTTCGTACTTCTGCAAAGAAGGCCAGCTGGCTTACGAAATGCGTCATGTTATGTAGGTGGATTTTAGGTGTAAAGTGATAATTCATACAGAAAAATTATGATTCTGGTTACTCATTCCCCATTTTATCAATTTTATCACTGCTTAAATTCATCTTTGGAGCAACAGTTAAAATTATATTTAAAAATTGAAGCTGCAGTTATAATTCCTATATAAATTTTTAGTATAATATTTAATCAAAAATCATTAATAAATAGATAAATTTAAGCAATAATAAATTTGATAGAATGATGATGAGCACCCAGGATCACAAATTTTCATTTTACGGCTAGTTATGCCCATATAGGATGACTCATTCCATAAGTCAGCAGGCCTACTTCACGCAGGTGACAATTAGTTATGAAGCAGTTACAAAATATTCTTAAAAATCAAAAATTTGCAGAACGTGTCACTTTCTGAAAAGCTTGCTGTGCAATTCAACGTGTAAGAATTTTTCCGAATTCCCACCTCACTGGGGCTCATTAAAAATGGAAGCCGTCCCCTCTTCGCCCATCACCGTCCTTTATGGAGGATCTGGCATCGCTTCGCGGGTGCCAGAGGGCATAAGACACAACATAAACAACGAGAAGGAAAATACCGTCAATGTATCTGACCGCGCATGAAGATCTTGAAGAGCTTTTCTTCAAAATAATATGCATAAATGTCACACAAAATAAGCTAAAGAAGATAAAAATGAAAGTTTTTTTTTATCTCTTTAATAAGCGTTTATGTTAAGGCTATCTTTTTTTTTTCTTTGGAAAACATTTAACTTTTGTACTTTTGAACAGCATTTTAAAGAATTTAACAGTGCTAGAAACTCGGATATATTTAGGTCTCTTTACAAACTGTAATACGAACAGTTACAAACAATGAACCTTTAGGAGTTATCAAACACTCAGGAAAAAAATGCTTAGCATACGGAATTTTGCATTATTTTCCTAAAATGGTTATCATACGGAATTTTTCATTATTTTCCTAAAGTGGCAATTCCTCGGCCCATTTTTGAAGGCAATTTTTATGCTTGTGAATTTTCTCTGAAAGCTGCACGAGACATTAGAGTTTTACTGTTAGTAGTAGTCCATAGTGCATAATGTTAAAAGACATTATTGATTTTTTCAAGTGTTTATCATCAATGGTTTGTCTATAAAGCTGTTCAAAAGTCCTGTGATGAAACGGATTTCAAATTTGATGGTTCGTTCTATAAACAAACGTAGGGTCTTGCACTGGGTATACCTAAGGTGATCATACGTACCGTTTTGATAGGGATAGTCCCGTTTTTAGGTTGCTTGTCCCGTTGTCCCTAAGCACAGCTTCAGGACAGAGACAAGAATGTCCCTTTCAATGCCCGTTTTTAGAAAGAGAGCAACCCTCGGTAACGATTTCAATAAAGGCCGCTAAGAATCTAAAATCATCCAACGGCAGTGTCTGTAAAAAGAAAAAAAAAGGAAGAAAATCTGAAACACTTTCAGATTTTAAATACGCACCAAAGTGCTATAGATTAAAAGCTTATCATAGTTTATGCGTCGTCCCTATTTTTCTTCCTTATTCCATTAAGTTGGAGAGTGCATCATTATTCATGACTGTGTCGTATTTTTCTTCCTTGTTTCATAAAAGCCATCATTGGAATCGAAATCTATCTTAAACTACTTTATAATTGTTGCCAAGTATATTACAACTATACTTCACCGTTTTAAATATTGTTTCGAATATCCATCATAATCCATGAGTGTGCCGTGTTTCTCTTTCTTGGTTGATTCCTACTTTAACTCCCCGACTCTCTCCTAGGTGGCGATTATTAAACATATGGAGCTACCACGACGATTTTTTGTATTTATGTGGCAACCGTAATTTAGAATTAAAATGGCGATTTGGAACAACCTGTAAGTAAAGCATTACGTTACATTTTAATTTATTTTGGGTTGCCAATGAATGTAGTTTTAATAATGAAGTGTCTTCAAATTCCTTAACGGGTGCGTTTATCGCTAATTAGTTCACTTTAGTTTTCATATAGTTCTTTTGAGAACGTTCAAACTTGTGCATATGTCCTAGAGACCGCCATGACTCCAAAGCTCGCCGAAGTGCGGGATTTTTTAGGTTGGCGAGAGCGGGAGCGTTAAAATAGGAATCCACTCTTGTTTGTACCGTAAAACCCATCTTTGGAATCGAAATCTATCTTAAAATCGGCTACTGAAACTGTTTTACAATCTTCGCCAGGCATATTCCAACTATATCCCGTAGACATTTTAAATGCTATTTGGAATGGGCATCATAATCCACGAGTGTACCGTGTTTTCCTTCCTTGTTCCATAAAACATCATCATCATCAATCATCAACATTGGCACGACAGCCCCTTGTGGGCCCTGGCCTTCTTGTTCCATAAAACACTTCTTCGGAATAGAAATCTACATTGAAATCGCCTACCAAAACTGTTCTATTTTCGGCAGGCATAGTCAAACTATACCTCACCTTTATAAATACCATTTGGAAAGTGTATCCTAATCTATGATGTGTACCGCATTGTCTTCTCTGTTCTATAAAACACTTCTTCGGAATTGAAATCTATATTTAAATCGCCTACTAAAACTATTTTACAATATTCGCCAGGCGTTTTCAAACTATACTCAAAATATATTTATAATAAATTGTCATGTTTTGGCACCCAGTTTAGCGATCCTTTATCGAAAATGGCAAACCTTGTGCGACTTTTTATTAACGCCATTTTTATTAACAACATTTTATTAACGCCCCCCCCCCCCTCCACGTTATCTGGCAAACTCGTTTGAAAAGTGACTCGACGCGAAAAATGTACCAAAATCGTGTCTACACCAAAAGCAAGGTTGAAATTAATAGCACTCTGGTGCTAAAAAAAAAAAAAAAACTGACCTCACTCCCTCCCTCCCTCTCGAGACGCAAAGAAAACGCCGGGGGGGGATGTATTGCTTTTGTGTTTGTTCTTCTTTTGTCAACTATTTCAATTTATTTAGTTTTTATTTCTTTTTTTAAAGTCATGTTCCTCTGTTGCTTATTCCTCCCCCTCCCTCGATCTCCACTTTATTTCCCCTTTTCACTCTGGTTTTCTAAGAATTTTTTCCCTTCCGAATGACAACTTCCTTTTTTTCTGTGTGCCCTTTTGTTTACATTTCTCACTTTCCTACCTTCTTGCTTTGTGTCGGATGGTGTTTTTGAAGTCGAAGGAGGGCCTACCCCTTGTACCACCCGAAACGTATGTTTTGCACTATTTTTTATACTATATGTGTGTTTTAGCAAGTTTTTTTTTTCATTTTATTTTGATATTAACATTAACACAAGCTTGTTTGCGCGTTTTTTTATTAACTAAAAGATACCCAGACTTGTTAATTCAGTCTCCCTACACACTATTACCTTAAAGACAGTCGATGTCCCGTTTTGAGGAAGAAAATAAATACACTATTGCCAAAAAAGTAATAGATGTCCCGTTTTGGAGGAAAAAATAACGTTAGGTATACCGCCCTGTGCTTAAGGTATATCACTTTTCATTAGAGATGAGACGAGCTCAGCCCGATCCCTAAAACCCCAACCGGGCTTGGCTCTGAAATTCACGATTCTCTTCGGGCTCGGGCTCGTGAGAAATTTCTCCTTTATTGAATATACTCCTTGTTAACAGATTTTTAAAGATGATTCATGCGGAAAAAATAAACTAATTACTACTATTTGATGAACTTGACTATAAAGAATTAGAAAGTGCATAAATAGTTTGCTATTATATTTGTCTTTGATTTGCACAAACGGCAAAATTTATGATATTGTATCAAAAAAGTGATGGCGTTTTATTTATCTATTAGCTGAAATTTCGGGCTAGAATTAAAAGTCCTCGGGCCTCGAGCTTTAAAAAGTGAGCTACTACGCCGCATTACAATATGCCAAAAACATTACTGCATCACCTTCTCGTATGAGCAGCTACCAGAAGACAGTCATTTAATAGATACTATAGTTCCTACTCCATATGATTCATCAGCAAAACGACGGAAAGAAAAATGAGAAAATATCCTCGGGGGGTATCGTTTATGATCGGAAGATTTTTCCCTCTGGGAAAAGAAGTGTTTTCTCTTCCTCCGTGTCGTTCTGGGGCAGGACTGCTCCAGCAACACTGAAGATGTGGTTAAGTGGCGCGAGAAGTGCGGTCCGATCTTCGTTCGCTACGGATCACAACCCTTTCAGTCGTGAAATGGGATAACAGAAACATTTGACAAGCAAGTGAGCGTTACGAAAATAAATAAACAAATTAGTTTAAAAAATAAAGAACAACATGATGAATAAATAGAAAAGAGCGCTGCCAGCGTAAGGGTAGATATGTATACTAGGGCGGGCCGAATGTCCACTTTTGCACCGATTTTTGAAATCGGTGAGAGCCTAGTGGGAAAAGTCGCCCCTTGGGTTGGTCAATAACCGTGTAATTTTTTTTTTTTTTTTTTTTTTTTGATCGGACAATATCTTTAATCGGCGCCGGTGCCTTTAAAATCGGGAATTTGGGCCAACCCCCCCCCCCCCCCCCGAAAATACAATTTTTACGAATTTTCGAAATCGATATCAGTGCGGAAAAATTGTTCATTGGGTAGGTTAATATCCGCGTAAATTCTTTTTGAAATCACACAATATCTTTAGGTGGCGCCGGCCTTCAGGAATTTGGGCCATATTAGACCCCCCCCCCCCAAAAAAAAAATAATAATAATAAAATTGTTGCGAATTTTCGAAATCGATATCAGCCGAGTGCAGAAAAGTCGTTCCTTAGGTTGATTAATAACTGCGCAGTTTTTTTTTTTTTTTAATCGAACAATATCTTCAAGTGGCCAAAACAGTCATTTTCCCCGAAAATAAGAGTTTACCGGATTTTGGAAATTTTTTACCGCCGTGAGGTGAAGTTTCTTCTTATCTTTAGAGCATATCATGTAAAGAACCTTTCCGCACTCGGCTGATATCGATTTCCAAAATACGCAAGAATTGTGTTTTCGGAGGGGGGGGGGGAATGTCTTTTTGGCGAAATTCCCTATTTTAAAGGCGCCGGCGCCTCTTAATATACTGTCCCATTTTTAAAAAAAAATTTAAAAAAACACCGTTATTAACTAACCCAAGGAACGACTTTTCCGCACTAGGCTCTCATCGATTTAAAAATTCGGTGCAAAAGTGCGTTTTGGGCCTGCCTTAATCTATAGCGCAGCCAGGCAAGCGCCTCTACAATGCAGATAGGCATAAAACAGTCACTATGACGTCACTGAGGGTCACAGTGGTCATCGAGTGTCACAAAATCGTCCCTTTGTAGCTGGAAAGTGGCGTGACTTCACTGTGCGGTCACCGTGGCAGTTCTGTCACACATTCTGACTGCTCATTCTTGCGACTCTAAAGTGACCGTTTTTGTGACTTTTGAATCTGACTCTATCGTTACATATTTTAACTTGCAATTTCGGTAATAATAACGATTGTTGTTTGCATTAATTTGAAAGAGAATAAGTTATTAAAATTTATCAATTTGAAAATGTACTTGTATGTGTCATGCATCAAACCTCGTAAAATTATCCCTAATAGTGCACGTTTACAAAACAGTCACTGAGGCGTCACAGGGTGTCATAGTTATAAAAAGACATCACAGTGACCATTTTTGTGACTTTTAAATCTGACACTATCGTTACTCATTTTAACGAGCAACTTCGGTAATAATAACGAGAAAATACAATGAAATCAAACCCTGTTTTAGGAAACCTTTGGATAATTTTATTTAAATTCATTTGAAAGAATATAAATTATTCAATTTATATTATTTCAAATGAATGAATTTGAAAATGCACTTGTATGTGCAATGTATCAAACCCGATAAAACTATCATACTTCATAAGATTATTTTTAATGGCAGACATTGTCGAAGAAATTATTAGCTTTTTTTTTGTGAATAAAGTGAAAAAGAAAAACTACTTTGATTCCTTGAAAATAGTTTTTTTAACAACAACAAAAAAAAGGTGAAAGGGATTTTAAAAATTTAATACATACTGTAACTTATTAAATTATTGAAATTTATGAATTTGAAAATATACCTCTATGCAATGTATTGAACCTAGCAAATGTTCATGAAATTATTAGCATGTATGCATATATACATGCAGAATATATAGAAAATAAAAACTCTCGGAATCCTAAAAAATAATTTATTTGCCAGGAGAGGACAGCTCGCGTCACTGAATGTGTCGCTTAGAGCTACATATACGTCCTTCCCGGAATTTCCCGCCACAATTTGGAACCTCAGCAGAAGGTGGCGGGGACTTCTGAATATTGGCACCCCTCGGAAACTGCTACCGACCGCCGAGAGGACTTTCGGAACCACGGATTTAACGTGCACGTACACCGCATGTACACGGTGGTCTTTAGTGGTAAGCCAGTATCGAACCCACAACCTTCCGGTTACGAGTCCAACGCCTTAACCACTGGGCTACCACGGCCCTCCTAAAAAATAATTGAAAAAGTGCGAAAGAAAATTCCAAAAATTTAATGTATATCTTACTTTAATAATAAATGTATTTTTCCTCTATTTATAAAGTACGCCACTAAAATTTCAGTTTCCAAAACTAACTTTGCAATCAGTTCACTTCTTAAAGGTACTGTTGCCAGGCTCTATGGCGTAAAGTTAGTAGTAGTTGCACTACCAACCAGTTGATCGGCGGTTCGTATTTATCGGCATGAACCGGAATCCCTGGTAGAGGTCCCGAATATTCGAGAGATAATACGAACCCCACAGCAGGATCACAGTTTTTACTCCTTTCGGGCTCACATTTTTTTTCTAATACCAAGCCACTATGTGGTCACTTGTAATCGCGTTTTCGGGTCACAAGAGTTGGACATATCGACGTCACAGTGACTACACATTGACGTCGCAATGACTACTTGTGACCGAAATGTGACTTTGAGGGTCACCGTGCAATTTGGACTGAGGCAGTGAGGTACTTTCTAGCTGTGACGTTTACATTTGCGCGTCTCAGAGAGCGAAAGATAGAGAGTTGCCCGTATTTGCGCATAGGAATTCCACTGATACTGCAGAAAAAACTTAACTCCAGCGAACATATTCTGAGGCAAAACCCTTGGGGGGTACCCTAAAACGGTGCCCCATCTGTCCTAGCCGCGTTAGTGCATACCCACCACAATGTTTGTACAATGAATTAAAAACTGAGGATAAGTATATTTATAGTATCAAAATGTCTTGATTGAATCCGACATCAGATGGTATTGTGCGTTTTAGTAGCGTTTTTCTATCTGATCATGTTTATTAATTTCAAGGGAGGCGGCAAGATATCTCAGGGGGTGCAGGCAGAATCACTCAAATGAGTGCACCAAACAGCTCTAATATACTTAAATAAAAAATGAAATTACTTACATCTTCACATTTATTATTTTTCACCTCTCTGTAAGGTGGTTAGCACAGCACTCTACGATATGGACACGGGTTCGACTCTCGATTTGAGCTGGTTATTAATTATTCTGTCCCTTCATATGCGGGTAACGTTAGCCCTCTACTGTGTGCTCCCATAACAGCGTGGCCAAGGCTTTGGGCCTTCGTTGTGCAGCAACTGCTCGCCCTTAGAAAACAAAAAGACGTTTGGTTTTTTTCAAAACCCAGGGTGGGGCCGCAAGTGCACCCCCTTCTGACACTTACCGGCGCCCATGTTTACTTTTACTTGAGTTTTAGCAGACTCAAAATCTACCTTCCAACGGTAAAATAATTTTTATTTGTATTACTGAAATTGATGTTCAATACATTTCATCTTTGACCAATTAAAAAAAATAACTCCTTATTGCAAACATGATGCGTAGCAAACTTTTTTCCATTACTTCCGTTTAGTAATGCGTTTTACTGTCTAGCATTCTCTTCTTAAGATTATGCAAGGACGGGAAGTATTAACCTAAAGAATTTGATCTCCCCCTTCTCCCGGATAAGAACATCCTTTTTGGTACTAAACCACATCCTACGAGGTTCTTCATGCAATTATCAGCGAGGAAATTCATTCGCTGTCTTCCGTAAATTTTCACTCCTAGCACAAAAATATTTCTCCATCGCGGGATTTGCACCGAGAGCCTCATAACGACACTTGGGGTTCCCAGTTGCAGTAATTTTGATTAATGGCTCCCTTTACAGTTGGATTAGGAGCTTGTGTAATATTAGTTACATCTTATATACAAGTCTGATTTTTTAAAAAGAAAACCGACTTTAAAGTACTTCACTATAACGACATCATGCATCATGGTAACTTATATATCCCGATTCTCATGTACTAGTAAGAATTGAAGAGTGTCTCAGTTTTCCCATACAACTTATTATCAAAACTTGACCATATTCTTATGGGAATACCTCAAAGGTACCCTCTTTTCAGCAATAATATATTTTTTTAAATATCGAAGCCGGTCCACGTTTTAAAAAATTGTTTTTTCTTGCCAAACTTGTCCATAAATCGTCAAAAATGGCCAACTTTGGCGACTTTTGACTTACAACCATACTACTACCACTGCCGCTATTGGCAACCCTTTAGGTAATGGCTTAAAGACATAGTTTTTCTAATTTTCTCAATGATAATACATAGCTGACAAGTATTGCGAAACATAAGTAAGCACTTTACTTTTGTATTATGTAGACTTTTTGAATATTTTTCCAAATTAGTAATCACACCACTCCTTAAAAATTTTCCTATATTTCAAACAGAAAATTGCCGTTAACAAAATAAGGGTTAATTATAATCCGTAATACTTGGCAGCCATGATAATATCACCAGAGCTTGACCAAATCAATATGGGACCACCCCTATACCCCCAGCTTTCTAATAAAAAAAAGAATCATATTAATCGGTCTGCGTGATAAATATTTATCGCTGGAAATAGGGTATGTAGCATTCGTAACTCTTTTACAGGGCCATACAAAACAGCTCAAACTTAGGTATTAAAGACAACGATTGAAAATAAGTACTTTGGTGTGCTATTGGTTTTAGCTTGCTGTCTTTCATCATTTTAAGAGCCGTTGCAAAAGCAAATCGGGCAGGTCAATAGAAAAAAGTGCCCATCAACATCTCAGAATTTCATGATTTGCTTTTATTGTGTTGCCTTACCCAAGGAAAGAATAAATCTGAAATATTTTTGATTTACCTCTTTTAGTTTTGGAGTTATGGGGGGGGGCGTCAAAGTACCCCAGAGCGAATACGTCGAGTTAATTTAGGGCCATTTTTGCCACTTTATTGTCTCGACTGTGACTGGCTCAGAGGTGCTTCAGAGAATTTTTTCATTTTATCCTATAATATACCTTGTATATTAACATCTCAAATTAAAAATTCATTCGAAATTTGTCAGAGCCCCAAATTAGGGCCCCCCAAAATACCCCCAATTTCATAAAAAATACAGATTTAAGAATGCTTTAAATCTTGGCTCTGACGTGATACAGAAAAAATTTTTGCACAGTGCAGTTACATATCTTCATATAAAGTGAATTCAATGTTAAAAATTTTTGAAGTCCCCCCCAGGGCCTCCCGGAACGGGGCCCCAAAAAGGGTCCTTAGCGCTAATTTACGCAATTTTGAAGCATTGGTACAGCTGAAGCCGACTTCCCACAGGAGAACTATTGACATGGAGATGTAGTATCAACATAGTAGTTTGATATTATGAAAAAACATTTCTTGAAGGTACAACTGTTTCCAAGAAAAATCCCAAAAAGTACCTCCCTATTTGGGACATTCCACTGGCACGCATGGGGGCATTTCGGCGTTACTTTTAGAAGTTTAATCGACAGTGGCAATATTGAAAATTAACTTATTCTTCATATATCTCAAATATATCCTCCATATATCACAAATAGTTATTTTACAGGGGCACTCATAAGAATTACATTACGCTGAATGGGGATCTCTGCAACTAGTGAACCGATTCGAAAATTTTTTTCACTGATAGAAAGCTACACTATTCCTGAGTATTATAAGCTACATTTCAGCATGTAGCATAACTAGTTCTTTTACAGGGACACTCAAAAGAATTCCAGCACATGACGCTATATGGACATCTCTGTAACTACTGAACCGATTCTAAAGATCTTTTCACTGAAAGCTACACTATTTCTGAGTAACATAGCCTAAAATTCATGCATGTAGCATAATTTACAGGAACACTCAAAATGATTCGTAAACATTGTCGTAACTGTCTCCATTCGCCACTCAAATTTATTCAAATTTTATTAAACTCCATTCAAATTTTTGAACAGTGCAGTTATATATCTTCATATAAAGTGAATCCAATGTTAAATATTTTTGAAAGCCCCCAGCTTTGCGGCCTCTACCTTCCAGTCATTTTAAGAGGCATAGCAAGAGCAAATCAGGTAAAAAAAGAATCAAGTTTCAATCACCCTCTCAGAATCTCACGATTTTATTTATTTATTTATTTATTTATTTTTTTTTGTGTGTTGCCTTACCCAAGGAAAGAACACATCTGAAATATTTTTGATTTAGCTCTTTTAGTTTTGGAGTTATGGGGGGTCAAAGTATCCCAGACGAGTGACGAATTTAGGGCCATTTTTGCGATTTTACTCTCTCGACTGTGATTTGCTCTGAGATGCTTCAGAGATTTTTTTTTTAAATCTGATAATATACCTTGGATATTAACATCTAAAACTGGAAATTAATTTGAAAATAGGCAGAGCCCCCAAATAAGCCCCCCCCCCAAAAAATCCCCAATTTCATAAAAAATACAATTTTAAAGAATGCTTTATCTCGGCTCTGATGTGATACAGTAAAATTAAAAATTCCCTGGCCCCTCGATACGGGGCCCCAAACATGGTCCTTAGCACTAATTTATGCAATTTCGAAGCATAGGTACAGCTGGCTCTGACTTCGCACATGAGAACTATTAGCGTGGAGTTGTAGTTTCAACATAGTAGTTTCATATTATGAAACGATATATATATATGTATATATATATATATTATTGTGTTAAATTGTTCTTGAAAACGTTGATGCTTTCAAAAAAATATACCGCGGGGACCCTGGAGGCCTTCAAAAATTTTTAACATTGGATTCACTTTATATGAAGATATATAATTGCACTGTTCAAAAAATTGAATGGAGTTTAATAAAATTTGAATAAATGGCGAATGGAGACAGTTACTACAATGTTTTCGAATTATTTTGAGTGTTCCTGTAATTTATGCTACATGCATGAATTTTAGCGTATGTTACTCAGGAATAGTGAAGCTATCAGTGAAAAGATCTTTAGAATCACTGTTCAAAAATTTGAATGGAGTTGAATAAAATTTGAATAAATTTGAGTGGCGAATGGAGACAGTTACGACAATGTTTACGAATCATTTTGAGTGTTCCTGTAAATTATGCTACATGCATGAATTTTAGGCTATGTTACTCAGGAATAGTGTAGCTTTCAGTGAAAAGATCTTTAGAATCGGTTCAGTAGTTACAGAGATGTCCATATAGCGTCATGTGCTGGAATTCTTTTGAGTGTCCCTGTAAAAGAACTAGTTATGCTACATGCTGAAATGTAGCTTATAATACTCAGGAATAGTGTAGCTTTCTATCAGTGAAAAAAATTTTCGAATCGGTTCACTAGTTGCAGAGATCCCCATTCAGTATAATGTAATTCTTATGAGTGCCCCTGTAAAATAACTATTTGTGATATATGGAGGATATATTTGAGATATATGAAGAATAAGTTAATTTTCAATATTGCCACTGTCGATTAAACTTCTAAAAGTAACGCCGAAATGCCCCCATGCGTGCCAGAGGAATGTCCCAAATAGGGAGGTACTTTTTGGGATTTTTCTTGGAAACAGTTGTACCTTCAAGAAATGTTTTTTCATAATATCAAACTACTATGTTGATACTACATCTCCATGTCAATAGTTCTCCTGTGGGAAGTCGGCTTCAGCTGTACCAATGCTTCGAAATTGCGTAAATTAGCGCTAAGGACCCTGTTTGGGGCCCCGTACCGGGAGGCCCTGGGGGGCCTTCAAAAATTTTTAACATTGGATTCACTTTATATGAAGATATATAAATGCACTGTGCAAAAATTTTTTTCTGTATCACATCAGAGCCAAGATTTAAAGCATTCTTAAATCTGCATTTTTTATGAAATTGGGGGTATTTTGGGGGGCCCTAATGTGGGGCTCTGACAATTTTCGAATGAATTTTTAATTTGAAATGTTAATATACAATGTATATTATTGGATAAAATGAAAAAATTCTCTGAAGCACCTCTGAGCCAGTCACAGTCGAGACAATAAAGTGGCAAAAATGGTCCTAAATTAATTCGACGTTGCTCCTCAGGGGTACTTTGCCCCCCCATAACTCCAAAACTAAAAGAGGTAAATTTAAAATACTTCAGATTTTTTCTTTCCTTGGGTAAGGCAACACAATAAAAGAAAATCGTGAAATTCTGAGATGGTGATGGGAACGACCTGCCCGATTTGCCTCTGCAATGCCTCTTAAAGATACAAGCGCGTTCCCTTCGTTGCCCGTTGTTGCGTCCCAGTTTGGGGGGTCTTTGAAAGTCTGTCTAAGATTACATCCCTAATCCTTATTCATTTTTACTCAAGTAGCAATTAAAAAGAAGCAGATAATTGGAAAATTATGTATCAGCATTTCTTGTAGTACACTGCTGGCCATCGTAAATGCAACACCCTGAAGGAAGCATGCAAATAATATGAAATTTACAACATGCATTAGCTGAGGTGAGATATGCAAATGATTAGAATTTCAGCGCAGACGCACATCAAGCGCGCCTGTGGCGCCACCTCAAAGCGCTATTTAAGGCTTGGAGATTTCGACGGTTTCAAGTACAGCAATTGTGTTTTTCTTGCTTTTTTTTCAAAAAAACGATAAATTATGCCTCGTAGGAAACAACGATCATCTTTTGATCAAGTATCCGAGTTTGACAGAGGAAGGATAGTGGCATACCGAGATTGTGGGTTATCTTTCAGGGAAATCGGTCGTCGTATTGGACGAAACCAAACAACTGTGATGCGGATATGTGATCGTTGGGTGCAGGAGGGTACGACGGACAGACGTGATCGACCGCATCGACCTCAGTGCACCACGTCACGTGATGACAGGCAGATTGTACGCATGGCAGTGACGGACCGCTCAGTCACATCACGAACCATATCACAGCAGATTCAGTCTGTAACGCATCATCCAGTGTCTGCGCGTACCATTCGACGTCGTTTACAGCAGAATGGTCTGTCCGCAAGACGTCCGTTGCTTTGTCTACCTCTGACGCGGAACCACAGACGTCTCCGCCGCCAATGGTGCGATGAAAGAAGGATGTGGACGACAGAATGGAATGAAATTCTCTTTACTGACGAGTCACGCTTCTGTATCCAACACCACGACGGTCGGATTCGAGTCTGGAGACACCGTGGAGAGAGGATGCTGAACAGCTGCATTATGCACCGTCACACTGGTCCTGCACCGGGTATTATGGTATGGGGCGGTATCGGATATCTCTCTCGCACTCCTCTAGTACGCATTGCCGGTACTTTAACCAGCCAGCGCTACATCTCCGAGGTGTTGGAGCCAGTTGTCCTTTCTTACCTTCAGGGCTTGCCAACAGCCATATTTCAGCAGGATAATGCACGGCCACACGTGGCACGCATTGTCCAAGGGTTCTTCGTCAATCACCAGATTGAATTGCTTCCCTGGCCGGCGCGCTCTCCGGATCTTTCGCCGATAGAAAACATGTGGTCCATGGTTGCTCAACGACTGACCCAGAGTTCATCCCCAGCTGTCACACCAGATCAACTTTGGCAACGTGTGGAAGCTGGTTGGTCTGCTGTACCCCAAGAACACATTCAAAGTCTCTTTGAATCAATGCCGAGGCGTGTGGCAGCTGTGATCTCCAACAACGGCGGCTACTCTGGGTACTGATTTTGGCAGGAACCACGCTTCATAGAATGCTGTAAATTTAATCATTTGTTACTTGGTCAACATGTTATCTACACAATAAATTTTGTTGTGATATCTCTTGTTTTTCTTGGTGTTGCAATTTGGGTGGCCAGCAGTGTATATTCGAATGATGAATTAAATATCACGAATATCGATGAAGGTTTCATTAATATACACTCATGTCCATAAATTAAGGATAATGAAGTTCAGGCAAAGAAAGAGAAAGAAGCAAAACAAATTTGACTTATTTGTAAAGTCTATTTATTAAACAAAAAGTAAAGAGCAAAAAAGATGCTATATGTTTGACATAATTAATAAAAATTGCAAGTTTTACTCCCTTGACCAAATTTCAAAAAAGAACCTATTTACAAAAAACAGTATAACATGGTTAGTAGGATGGTTAATACGGAGTATGTCTCCCGGACGATGCAATACAGGCCTGACAACGCCTAGGCATGCTGAGTATCAAATGATCAATCTGATCTTGGGGAATATTACACCACTCATCAAGCAATGCACTCCGAACTTCCGGTAGACAGGTGGGAGGGGGTTGACGGGCTGCAATTCGTCGGCCAAGCATATCCCACACATGCTCTATTGGATTCAAGTCCGGTGAGTATGCTGGCCAATGCATACGGGTGATATCCTCCGATTGAAGGCATTCGTCTACAATGTTTGCACGGTGAGGACGGGCGTTGTCATCCATAAACACAAATTCAGCACCCATGGCGCCCCGAAACAAACGTACATGTTGTTCCAGAATGACATCCCGATAGATGTGGCCTGTCATCGTTACACTCTGAACATGCAGGTCAGTTCTGGAACCAAGAATAATTCCTCCCCAAACGAGCCATCCTGCACCACCGTAACGGTGTCTTTCAATGGTGTTCTCTTGGTGGTAACGGGTACCTGGCGCTCTCCAGATGAATGTCTGACGAGAATCAGACTCCAAACTAAACCTGGACTCGTCGGAAAACATCACACAAGACCACTGTTGCGGTGTCCACAATGCATGCTCTCTACTCCAGGTTAATCGCAGGCGACAGTGAGTTGCGGTAAGTGGAACACATCTGACAGGCCTACGAGCATATAGACCAGTGTGCCCTAAGCGTCTGTACACGGTCTGCCTTGAAACTGTCGTACCGGTAGCTGAAGAGAGCTGACGAGACAGGTCTGATGCTGTACTCCGTCTGTTTCTTTTGGCAGTAACTGCCAAATAGCGGTCCTCATTCGGCGTTGTAACTCGGGGGCGACCTGTGCTGTAACGTCTACTCACATTACCATCATCTTGGAATCGTTGCCAAAGCCTGGAGATGACACTCTGGGCGATTCCAAGTTCCTCGGATACTTCCAGCTGGGTACGTCCACATTCCAGTCGTCCGATAATTCTGCCACGTAAAACATCATCCAAATGCTTCCTTTGTGCCATAACTATGCGGTTTTTGCACTGAAAGGCTTTCACAGCGCTTGTGAACAATTTTACTTCTTTGCCACCATTCCTTATATACCCCTCTCTTACACTCTCGTCATTGTGACGTACCATCCACGCCATCTGGTGGTTTCCTGTAATTTGCATATTCTTCTTCAAGATGTGTGTGATCATTCCACAGGTGAAATTTTTATTTTAGAGATCAATTTCTGTGTGATTCTGAATTATCCTTAATTTATGGACATGAGTGTATATTAAATTTTCACTACGAGAAACGCTAGAACGAAATGCAAAATATATCTCTCTTTCTCAAGAAAAAATGTTTTTTGTGTGCAATTTAATGAAGCTTATCATAAATCACTCCTTTTCACTTTCTGATCACTATGAATTTTATTTTATATGAGCTTTTTTTAAATCATAAAATCATAGTGATAAAAATAAAGAATGTGGAGAGGGAAAGGATTAGGAAAGTGAGATGTAGGAAGCATCGATTAAATTGAAATGTGTGTGCGGTGGCGCCTGATGATAGAGCACACCATTTCAATATTAATTCCATTTTCCGTCTATTTGTGGTTACATGTGATTAGGCTTAAAAAGCACACCAGTTCTAATTTGGCGCTTTATATCCAATTTATCCACTCTTTCATTGCCTTAAAAGGCTATATTTAAATACTTATCCGGTATAAGCTCGTTAATTGGCACCATGTGCTATCTACTTTTTTATTTTTTTATATTTTTTTCACTTTATCAATGGATTATCTTGGGATTTCACTTTACGTAAGTAAGCTATTATATATATTATATATATATATATATATATATTACACCTAAGAAAGTTTCGCACATTTTTATAAAAACCTCAGACGGTGAATTACAAAATTTTAAATGCTTATTCTGATATATATATATCAGTTTTATTTACTTAAAAAAATTACATCCTCAATAATATCTGAAATTAAAAGTTGAATACAAATTACGTTCAAATGATGAAAAATTCTGGACTTCACATGCGAATGTTGTAAGTTGCTTACAACTCAAAATAATTGCATTGCATGGTAAGTGCAATGCAGTCATAATTTAATGTATTAATTTTATTATGCAGATATAAATCTTATTGTTCAGATCACTTCAAAATCAACCCTCTTTATATGATTGCAATATGTTTACGACAAAATAAATAAATAAATAAATAAAAATAGGGATGTGTAGATCGCTTTTCGAAATATTAAAGGTAAGTAAAGAGTATACTTGTGTAAGTCCAGGTATACTTGTGTAAAAATTAGGTGTAATATAAAGTGATCTGGTGAAGATACAAAATTTGTCTCTTTTCTTTCTTCAAGGAACTACGGGTCAGAATCCAAAATAATCACCGGAGCTTGAAAGAGGAAATGAAATACACAGAAGATACACTGTATTAAATATCTGTAATTTTACAACACAATGTGCTGTATCTAATTTACAACACGTGCAGCAAAATCAAATTCAAGCACTCGCGCTTGGTTTTTTAAACTTAGGGTGGAACTTCTGGTGGTCACATGACATTCATAGCGAATCAGAATAACGTGCCATTATCTGTGAGCTAAGCTAGGACTCCAGGCAAGAATATGTGAGTTGAGTGAGGGTTTGGTTGCCATGCCCATGTTTTTGTAATCTGGTATATGTTATGTTGTTTAATCGACTCTTCTTATACTTCAACGGCTGTTAAAGATTAAAGATTCCAATAAAATTGATTATGGGAAGGCGGTTGTGTTCAGACGTTAATTGTTGAAGTCGTTCCAGATTTGAAAAGCAAATGCATAAATTTTCAAGATATTGAATGAAGAAAACATTGTTTATAGTGAATTGCCGATGTATTACAATGGAACCCGGTTACGGAAGTTAGACTTTGCAGTGTAAGTAATTCTATTATAATATTTATTTGGTTGAAATTATGATATGTTGTAAAAAGTTTAGGTTCCAGATAATCGTATAATGTTGTAATTTAGTCTTCCAAAGCTTCTAATAACGTATAAAGTATGTGTTTATTGTACGATGTTTGGATTTTGGCGGTATTCTAAACGGTGCCAAACCGAGTTCCGGTGTGCATTTGTTTAGTAAACAAGACTGCTGAACTGAAAAATTTCTGCAAGGTTATTACGCGTTAATGTAATGTGTTAGTAAACTATCAAATTGTATTAATTAAATAATAATATAATTTATATACTGCTTTTATTTTTATTTAAAAAAATTTTTTTAAGTGCTGTTTTTTCATTTCATAAAACCAAGTTCGTGTACATATACATATTTATAAATATTATTTCTTCGTTTCAATGAGCTAATAGAACATCGATTCGAATATAATTATTTTGAAACATTAACGTCTTGTAGATAAGAGTTATTGTATTAAAAAAATTTTATCTTAAAGAATATGTAAATAAATATAAAAATATAGTTATAAAATTTCTGTAGTTTCTATTACTTGCTTCATTATTCTATTAATATATTTTAATGACAATATTGGTAAAATGTATTTCCAGAAAAAGATTGTTTTAAATTCTGCGTTAAGTTTTGTCTAACTCAAAAAAAAGTTAAAATTTATTTCGTTTTTAAATTGATTCTGAACGCCACATTAAAATTTTCGAAGATATTGAAAATTTTAATGTGCCTGTCAGCGAAGGTTTTGAAATTTGTAATCTGCTGGTCCATATTTGTAAAATGCTGAGGAACACTGCTCTATACAATATACTACTATTAACTTATATTTTATATAAAATGGATTTTAAATGTCAAAATATCAGGAGTATTCACTTATTTTAATATTTTAGTATGAAGTATCAGGTTTTTGAAATCATTCTTTTGATTTAATTCATTTTTAATTTTTTTATTTATAATACTACTTAAGTTTTAATCCCATTAAACCAATATTGGTAAAATGTATTTCCCGAAAAAAAGTACTCTTTTAAATTCTACATTAGTTTATGTCCGACTCGAGCTTAAATTTATCTTGTTTTATCACATTTTTTAATTGTTTTTCAAAACTGAAGTATATTTATTTATTTTCAATAATTTTTAGTCAAGTTCCCCCTATATATTTAGCAAAAAAAAAAAAAAAGAAGTTGAACTAATTGCTATGCGTATTTATACATAAACTATATATATTGGTGTACTGTTCTCCCTAAGTAATTTTTAAATTCCAAAATATTAAGTGCTCATTGTAATTACATTAAACTAATTCAGAACTGAGAACCAGTCTTTGGAATCATTCTTCTTTCATAGTATTACATTTATGAATTATTTATACTTATTTTTTTAAATGTTGTTTACGTGGAGACTTTTAAGAAAAAAATTTTATTTATACACCTGTTTTTTCATGTTTTTGTACCTATTTATTATTTAAAAAAACATTTTTATGTTATGAAAAGTAGAGATTTTTTCATTTTCTTTTTTTATTGAACCCTGAGGGGAAAAAAATTGAAAATTAAAAATATTATTTAGGTGTAGGTTATAGACATTAATAACACGTACTCACCCAACACGTTTCAAGATAATACCTGCATAAGTTTTTTTACAATCATGCGCGCAAGTCGCAAAAAGCAGTTTTGAGAAAAACGCGTTCAAAGTCTTAAATCCCCTCTTTAAACTCCATTGCATCCACATTTTCTTTTGCAATTACTCGCGTTCTAATAGGAATATTTTCGTGTAGTTTGAAGCATACGATTCAGAAAGATTCGAATTTTTGAAAAATGCAATAATAGTTTTTTCGATATTTTGAAGGTTTAAAGGTTGTAACTCCCCTTAACCGAGTTTAAATGTATTTCATACACTAACTGTAAGTATTTATATAAAAACAAAATTTTTCCCTAAAAGAGATTTTTGGAAATAATTCGAAGACTATTTTTTAAAAATAAAATATGTTAACTCATTAATGACAACTTTTAATTTTTAAAGTTTTTTGACATCTGACTCTCCAACTTTAGGGGGGAAGGGGGTTCTGTCCCCAAAGCCCCCCTCCGTGGGTGCGTCCATGTACAATTTTTTTTTCTTTTTAAATGTTTATAGGGACTTTTAAGAAAGAAATATTATATTTCGTTAAAATATGTATTTAAATATAATTAAAGTAAATATGATATAAGTAATTTTTTAAAATAAAATTATGCAAAAACAGTTTAAGTAATGGAGTCATCTTGTAACTGAATTGTTTGATTTGTACAGATTTATATGAATATATTTATAATATTGAATTTTAACATTACAACCTTTTTTTTTAAAGATGTTGAAAATTTCTGATTAATTTAAAAGAGGATATTAATCGAGCCATGGAAAAAACACTACATTTAATTTAATATTAGCACAATTCTCAATCGGCGGCTTCCACAGAACTAAAATGGAGTTATTTAAGTTGGAATAGTCAAATCCATTTTTGACACGATAAAGGATCCAATAGAAATCTGGGTCAAATTGATAGACATTGCCAGCCCCATGTAAACAAGGTGGCAGTCGCTGGAAGTTGGCGGTCGCCAAGCCTCCGCCCTTAATATTTAGATTCTATTTGCACCCCTGTGCTAATATATGTTTATAAATATAAAAAATACAGCGGTAGCTATAAACCTGTAATTAAAAAATAATGATTCATGTTATAACAAGTTATTACTCGTATGCGAATATACAAAAATATTTTATATTGTTACTTTTTATGTCAAATAATAAATAGCTTTGTGTGTGTGAGAGAGAGTGTAATATTTCTATATAATGCAATGAATTGTTGAAACTATACATAAACTATTATAATTTCATAAAAATTACATTCATAGGTACTTCAACTTATGCGGCCTCCTTTATTACTGCTCAATTTACATATGACCTCTAATGGTAAATAGGTGTAGTCTAGAATGTGTCGGGATATTCAAGAGATGAGCGACTTCAATTCGCAACCTCCTAAAGAAAGCATTGAGAGCCAGGAAGCAGTGTTGCTTAAGGAGCCGAACCAATTTCCTCTGGAACTCATCAACTGCTTCAAATTCAGGTATGAAATTTCACTGTGAGGCTTGCATATTTAAAGAAGAGACCATATTTATTATTACCCCCCCCCCCTTTTTTTTAACCTAAAGAATCTGATGAGTGTTAATGCATGGTAATGCATGTATATTTTATATGTTGAATTTTTTAATAATTTATTTATTGTTTTACATCAAATTAAATTTCATTAAAATCTTTTAAAAGAGGATTTGATTACAGTAGTATTATTGTGGTTTACAAAATACTTCAATACACATAGATGCTGGGACAAGATACAGAAATCAAGTTAACATTACAGATTTCTTTAAGCAATTAATGTTAAAAGAAAATTTTCTAGTTTAATGTTATGCATCTTGAAAATGTAAGTAAATTGTATATTTTTGTACTGATGTTGATTGTTTTTCTTTTGGAAAGGAGTTTTCAAATTGATTGTGTTCTTTTATTGGCCGTGCAACCCTTCTCAGTGATTAACATAATAGATAATCAGGAGTTTCTCTGTATAATAATGTCATAAGACACTAACAGTTTTTCTTTCAGAAATAAAATTTTAAGAGCATGCTTATTATTTATAAACAAAAACACTTTATATTTAATATACTTCCTTTTCAATAATTAAAGATTTTTAATTGAAATAATTGAAATTTAAAATGTTCTTCAGTAAAGAATAATATTCAAATTGATTGATTTAAATAATTATTGTGTCAGAAAAATACATTTTAAATGTTTTAGAAGTGCCACAGATCTAGAGACCCTTTTTTGACGACAGCTGGCTGTGCCAGGCACAGCCGTTGAAAAAGGGTCTCTGTCTTCAACAAAGGGTCTCTAGATCTGTGGCACGCGATGAACGTTTCGATCGTCTGCCATCTTGCTGGTAGTTAAGTCGAGCGATGGCAACGGCTGCCCTTTTTTCAGCATTGCGAAAGGGTTGCGCCTTAAAGGGTTAAAAGTTATCGTAGATTACAGAGAGTTGACTCTAAATAAAAATCATTTTCAAGGGGAAATATCACCGTAATCACCGATCATAAAACGGAATTTTATATGGAAAAGCAACGCGTAAAGACATGCATTCCGAAATTCTTAAGGCGTATTCTAAATTTCTAAGGCATAATACGCATTTCTAAGGCATAATGCGCATGAAATACGC
Organism: Cheiracanthium punctorium; assembly: GCA_038373885.1. Lineage (NCBI taxonomy): Eukaryota > Metazoa > Arthropoda > Arachnida > Araneae > Cheiracanthiidae > Cheiracanthium > Cheiracanthium punctorium. The sequence continues at coordinate 700,422 of JAWZYV010015492.1, forward strand.
ATGTAGAGGCGTTATCGCGATCACGCCTCTAGATCGATGTTGAGGAATCTCAACGTAGTACATATTTTATGCATTCTTTTAAAAAAGGAACCAGCATAGCTCCTGATTTTGGCGTAACGTTATATATTGCGATTTTGTATAGAATAATGATAAAATTTTCATAGTTTAACATTTTTTAATATTTTGTCTGGATAAGGACTTTCAAAAGTATTAATAAGTATTTATATTAAAAAATTTCAGTTAACCCATTTATGTCTAGAGTCCTTTTTTTTTTGGGATGGCATTTTCGCTATCAGTCGATAACGTTATTAATTTTCCCTAACCTTTATTCTCGAGTATTGAACCTCAATTCCACAAAATATTTTAACATGACCAAGTAGGATGTTGACATTTCAATTATTATGCATAATGATTTTAAAAGATATCTTCCTTTGTTCAAGAATTTGAAATCAGAAATATATCTATTACTGATGGTATTAGCAAAAATCGAAGAAAGTCCCAAAAATATCTGGACAGAAATGGGTTAATGAATTTAGTTGAAATATTTAGTAGCCGAAAAAAATAGCACTTTTTTGGGATGTATTTATTTGCTGATCTGATGACGTGTTTTTGCTTTATCCTAGGCATCTGAAAAATATTTCTTTATTAATGAAAGTTTGATCAAAGAGAAGACTGAATAAGTTATGTTGTATGTGGTGTAAAATAGAGATGAAATATAAAAACCTATGTATCTTTATATACTGTATATGGAAAGTCAATAAAATTTCTAATGTTTTAAATTTCATTTGTTATTTTATGCTTTTTTTCAGTTTATTTAAAAGCTAACATTTTATTAAATCAAAAATAATTATGAACTTTGTAAAATAATACATATAAAAGGGTATTTATCCAGGACAATCCCTTTGGTTGGTACAAAAAAGTGTACTTTTCTACTGCATCAAGAAAGTCAACCTGTCAGAAAGAATAGCCTTTTACTTGTGCAGATGACTGACTTTTTGTAACTGAAGAAGAGTGGACTTTTTTTGTATTACTCAAAATGATAGACCCCAATTTGTATCTTTTATGAGTCATTTTACAAAATTTTTAATTACTTTTACCTTTTCACCACCAGATTTTGGTTGAGTGCTTTTGTTATTTTATTAAATTACTTTACTTGTGATTGTTTTGAATATATTAATTTATATTTAATTAAAAAAATCTTATCGTAAGCAATTTTAATAAATATGACTTTTAATTTGAAACTACCAAAATTATTCTAGATAAATAATTTCAATGCAATTTTAAATTAACTACTAATTCATATAATTATAAGTTTTATTCATCTATTAAACTATAAATTAAAAGCATTATACTGACTTTTTCAAAGAACAGCATGAAATTTTGTTCTGCCATATCTTTATTTATATCTTTACTTTAGAACTTAACTGCCTGCATTTGTTCCAAGAAAGTAAAATAAAAAATAAATAGCACATTAAATCATTGTATATTACCATTATGCTTAATTTACCTTTTCAACAAGTATTCTTTAAATATCTGGATTTGTGGAAGAAGATATTAATAAGAGAAAGTATGTATAAATGCAGCTGAGTGACATAGTAAAAAAACAAAACACTGAAGCAACTTAACTCTGGAAATACAACGGGCCTGCCTTTTACGGGTATGTATAAAACAACTCCATACAAACAAATTTTTGAAAAAATCTGTTTCCATGATCGTAACTTATAATTTGGCCCTATGAATAAGAGGAACCTTAGTCCCTTTACAAGTCAAGAATTGTTAATCCCCCCCCTCTTTCAAGCTTGGATGTAAGTTTGCTTACTTACTTATTAAAATAAATTAATTTCAAAGCTATGTTCAAGATACTTTAATTTTACGTTTTTGTTAAAAATATTGCCATATTTTATTATCAAGCTATTACACACTCACAAAAGTTCTTTTTTAAAGTTATAGTCTCCTACAGCTATGCATCACTATAACATTAACATATTAGATATAGAGGTGACTGTGAGTTTGCAAATATTTTATTTTAATAGCAAATGATCTCAGTTTCAAGAATGAAAATCTCATTCCGAAATTTCCCACTGCCACTTGCAATGCTTTTAGTTAAATTCACATTTTGTAATTTGACATTAGTGCTGTTTCAAAAAGTTTCAACAACAAAAATATTTATTGCAGATCTTTCTGGCTTTTTAAAGGAGCAAGATTTTTCTACATATTTTAAATGGTTGTGCAAAATTTCTAACTACTTCGAGTTAGAGAAAAAAGTTTTCATTTAAAAACAGTGCAAGTTTAGTACTGTGCATATCGTGGTAAATTTGTTTGAAAATTAATTGTAAACGTGTAGGATAAAAGAAAATTATTTTAAAACCATGTAAACATGAAACCGTATAAATTGAGTGCCGCGCATACCGAAGAATAGCCATAAATTTGTTTGAAATGTAATTGTAAATTGTAGGATCCAATAAATAAAATTTAAAATAAAAACCCTCTAAAATAAGCTTTCATCTAAAAACAGTGTAAATTGAATACCGTGCTAATCGAGGGATAAGTGTAAATTTGTTTTAAAATTAATTGTAAATGTGTAGGATTTAACAAAACTGAAAAAAAAATTCATTCCAAAAACCGTATAAACATGAAACCGTGTAAATTGAGTACTGTGCATATGAAAGGATAGCTGTAGATTTGTTTGAAATGTAATGTTAAATTGTATAAGACCCAATAAATAAAATAATAAAAAACTCTAAAATAAGTTCTCATTTAAAAACAGTGTAAACTGAGTACCGTGCAAATCGAGGGATGGGAGTAAATTTGTTTCAAAATTAATTGTAAACCGTAGTATAAGGAAAAAAAAACATTAAAAAATCATTTTGAAACCTTATAAAAGCGAAACCGTGTAAAACTGAGTACCGCGCATATTGAAGGATAGTTCTGTAAATTTCTTTGATATGTAATTGTAAATTGTAGAATCCAATAAATAAAATTTAAAAAAAACCTGTAAAATAAGTTTTTATTTAAAAACAGTGTAAATTGAGTACCGTGCAAATCGAGGGATATGTGTGAATTTGTTTGAAAATTACTTGTAAATGTGTAGGATTTAAAAAAAAAAACATGTAAAACCGTGTAAATTGAGGAAAGTGAATATGGAAGATAGCTGTAAATTTGATTGAAATGTAATTGTAAATTGTAGGATCCCATAAATAATATTTAAAAAACTAAAGTTTTCTTTTGAAAACCGCGTAAATTGAGTACCGAGCAAATAGAGGGATAGCTCTAAATTTGTTTGAAAATTAATTGTAAATTTGTATGATGTACACACACAAATAAAATAAAATAAAAAAAGTTTTCATTTAAAAACGTGTAAATTGAGTGCCGTGCAAATCGAGGGACAGGTATAAATTTTTGCTCGAAGCGTAATTATAAATGCATGTGCACAGAAAAATTGCATCAGGCTAAAACTTACACAGAAGTGTAGTACAATTCCATGAAAATACTTGAAAATTCAAGAACTGTGAAAACACGTTACAGTGCTTGAAAATTCAAGTGCTGTAAAAATACACAACAGTGCTTGAAAAATCAGGCGCTGTAATTTTATAGCATGGTGTTGTAAATTTACATAAGTGCTCGAAAAATGAGGTGCTTTAATTTTACAACACAGTGTTGTAAATTCACATAGATGCTTGAAAAATGAAGTGTTGTAATTTTACAACACAGTGTTGTGAATTTACATAGGTACTTGAAAATGATGTGCTGTAATTTTACAACACAGTGCTGTAAATTTACAGCACATGTGCTGTTGTGCCACCGTGCCATCGTGCCAACTATTTACAACACGGTGTTGTAAATTTACAACACAGTGCTTGAAAATTCAAAGTGCTTGAAATTTACAGCACGTGTGTTGGCGTTATGATTACCAGCACACTGTGCTGTAATTTAGCATGGTTTTTTCTTATAGTGTAGCTCTGAGAAAATCGACTAATTTGGGTACATTAAAGCTAATAGCAAGCCCGTAGGGATACACATCCAACTCAAATTCAATGGGTTTATTTCAGGCGCATGGTAGTGGGAAAAATCGCTGATCCAATAAGCAGAATAAGTCTGCCGACCGATCAGATTTTGCTAACTCGTTAAGAGTTGATATCATGCTGTGTACGTTCTGGAACTTGATCATGCATCAGCATGATGAATTTTTGTAACAGGCAGGGCTGAGCACTGTCGCTTTTTAAAAATTCGGTTTTGGTCAAGACAGCAGTGGCGTGTATAAAGGAGGGAAGGCAGGTCGCCTGCCCTTGGAAGGGGCGTAGATGTACAAACGTAAAGAAAGGATAATTTTAGCTACCTTTTTGATTTACATATTTTGTGTTCAACGATATTATTTAGTTCTTGTATAAAATCGTTGGAGAAAAAGTAATTTTTCTGGATGTGTACAAAAATGAACAGAGTCTCGACAAAAACCAGCAAGAAAGATCGTTATAAAACGACATTTCAGTAGAACTGACTGCTTTGTAAGTAATCGGAATTTATTATTGAGATTTTGCATTGGAGGTTATTAACATAAAGTTCTATGTATATGCAGCTCATGTAGTATAGATCTTCCATGAATCAAATATTCAAGAATAGGCTGTCGTTATTTAAAAAAAAAAAAAAGTAGCCATATATCGAAATTTTTATGAATTATTTTATGATTATTATTAATAAGCTGTAATATCTAATCAACTTTTTAGGTCATCGCCGGCTGGTAGTAATGAGTCGGCGCGACAATGAGCAAATATTGGTAATGCCGGCGAGACAATGAGCTTATATTGGTAATGCCGGCGCGATAATGGGCCTATATTGCTCAGCGCTTGCTTTACCAATATAAGCTTCTGCAAGTCCGACCAAAATAAATGCAGGCATCAGCGCAAAAGGAGTAATAAAAACAGAAAATTAAATCCATCCATAAAAATTCAGTTTCGAATGTACTTCATAAAAGTATTCGAATTTAAGGGAAATTTCTTAATTTTAAGTCTCCAACAATCTTGAAAACTGCTCGCGATTTCCCGTTTTCTTCATCCGTCTATATCGATTCCTGTAAGTTTCATGCTTTTTTTTTCCCCTACTGGCAAAAGCAAAAGCAAAAAGAAAGGGGGGGGGGAAAAGAGAGCAAATAAAAATATAAAATATGACCGAAGTCATTGCCTTTTATGTATGTTATATTGCTATGCATTATAATATGTACCCTCTTCAGAATGGTGTAATAAAGTATAAATGTTTTTTTTTTTTTACGGGAAAACAACAAAAAAAAATTCTAATCAGTTTTCAAAGATGCGAAATAAGGCTGCACAATTTCGGCCACCGCAACTAAAGTTCAGGGGCCAAATTTGGCCGCTACTTCCAAAAATAGAGTCTTTCATGACGTGGCATTTAAGAAATAGTTAGAAGTGGTAGAGAATCTGATTGCTTCTCAGTCGTGTAGAATGTCAGCCAATATTTGCAAAAATGCATGCATTAATGATTTTCTTTTCAAATTCACAAGCTTTTAAATTTTTCATACAGTACTATAGCGCTTTGTTATTTTGATAAGGCAAAGCACACTAAGGCTATCTGCCAAAGGGAAGAATGACTTGGGCGGAGGACTTTTTAAGGCTCTTTAATGCATATTCACGTTCCATTTGGAGAAAACTGCCCAAAAGTCCAGATCATGAGTTCTACAGCCGCGCGCTAGGTTGGACCTTCACACTTCAGCCATCTACCAATATTTAGTGTCCTATCCGGCCTTTAAATGAGTACCAGATAAATCATTAAGGGTCAATTCAGATATCATCAGTTTGATTTTTTGGAAAATAGGGACTTTCATTTTTTAAAGGGCATTTTAGGAATGTTCCTCTATTTCAAACGAAGCATTTTTCTTTCCGTTTTTTAATTTATTTTTTTTTTAAATTCAACACTACAAAGGCCCCGAGAGTTGGCCATTTTATTATGAGGGCATATCTGACAGACCGCCAACGCTACACCTAAGAAGTGGAGGTCTAACAATTTTGAACCAATTCCAGATGAGAGACCTGCACCTGAGTTGGCATCACTAAAGATATCGCTTCAAGATGGAGAGCATGCGAGCCCCCTACAAAATATGGGTGAAGTCGAACTCCCTTAGCGCACACTGTCCTCAGCAGTCCAGTCAAAAAGAGATTGTCAGTTGTCAACATGAGAGTCAGCAGCATAGGGCAAGGGGGCACTGACGCCCCTGGATTTTAGTATGCCGTTTTTTCTGCATTTTTGCTCTTTCCTGTATGGTAGTCATATATTGAAGTAATCCTTTCGCCGCCACCCTAGACCTCCCCGGAAAATTTTCTGCCGACGCCCATGATTGTCACCATCCCAAGCACAGATCCAGGTCGGCACTGATCGACTTTCTGTGTTTTGATATTCAAACAAAAAATGAGTATAAACTATTGAAGTTTATATAAAAGTGTAGTGTTTGTCGAGGGGTACAATTTGCAGATCTTCAAGGAGGTGAAATTAAAGCATTCTCATAGATCAAGGTTCTGAAGTTTTCAGAGTCTCTGAAGTAATTTGTCTTTAAAGCGGTTCGAGCATCGAGCACCCTATTACAAATATAGTTTTTGCATTTTCTTTTTCAACCCAAGAACTCGGCCTCCCCCTCGACATATCGTGACGCCCCTCTTGGTAATAAAGACAAATAAATCGGAAATTAGAAACTGTAATAACCCCCTGAAAACGGACGACTTACCCGAGCGCCAGACCAAAGAACAAAAAAAAAAAACCCTCAACGGTGCTTGAAATCTAGTCGCTAATGACTAGTTTTCGTGCAAAGACAATCAATCCAGCACACACTGCCTCCTGTACATTTTATTTTATTTTGCATGGGATCTACGAAAACTTGTTCCTGAAGGGAAGCTTAATTTGCTCCGGCAGATAAAATCTTTCTCGGAATACGACAATCGCAGATAACTTTTGTCAAAAGAGTAGGTTTATTATTTCTTTTTTATTTCCCTTCTTTCACAAAGGTCTGTGAACACAGATTGTTTTCTTCGTTGATTGTTGGTACATTGTCTACGAGGGAAAAATAAATGGAGCACAGATTGGTTCTATGCGCCTCCAAGTTTTACACCCAGGCATGGGCGTTACGCGGAGGGGAAAAGGGACCTTGGGACACAGTAAATCTACCTAAATGAGATTTTTTTTTTCAGCATATTTCTTAGAATTCAATAATTCTGCCGTCTGAACCATTAAGAGCGCCAGAACGATCGCTATGAAGACGAGGGGGGAAAAAATTGTCTGTCTGCCCAACTCTTTTTATTTCTTGCATCATTCAAGTCTTTTTGGCGCCGACCATATAGCGCAGTGGATGACACTGAACATGGCAGGTGGCTGAAGTGTGAAGGTTCAGGGTTCTGGCCAACTGCGTGGCATATCCATCTAACGATATGTACTTTTGGGCGGTTTTCTCCGGATGTAACGTAAATACGCGTTAGAGGCCCTTAAAAAGTCGTTAGTCCAAGACACACCTCATCCTAGGCAGATACCCCATGCGTAGCTTTGCCCTAACCATTAAATCAAATCAAGCATTTTTGGTGTCCCTTTATAAATGAAATTAGACTTTCGTCTGTACATTACTGGGATTTTTTTTTTTTTTAATTGCGATTTCTATCCGTTTCGGGAACCCAGTACAACCGTAAAAAAAAGAAGTTTGTCTGTCGTTATGTCACTCTGTCCGCCCGTGACGTTTTTATTTTTTTTTTTTTTAATTTTTTAATTTTTTTTTTATTGTTTGCGCATCTCGTAAAAATGCTTAAAGCGAATGAAATGAAATTGGTGACATGGTAGGTGATCACTCAATTTAAACTATAGGCGTCAATCTTTTTAAATTTGTAATTAGATTTTGAGACTTAGTGAAAATTGTTTCAAATTGCTTAAATTTTTGTTCGCCCATCGCGCAGTAACTACTAAAGCAAATGAAATGAATTTTGATGGCATAATAGGGGATCACTCAAGCAATAGGCGTCGACTTTATAAAAAAAATTGATTAGATTTTGAGATTTTGTGAAAATTTATTCAAAATGTGTAATTATTTGTTTGTACATCACGCCTAAACCACTGAATCAGATGAAATGAAATTTAGCTTTATAATAGGTGATCAAATCTTATAAATAAAAATGAAATTCTGTTTGTTTGTTTGTTTGTTTGTTTGTGGATTTGAGTTGTATACAAATCCACAAAAATGGACCTATCAGCCTGAAATTTTGCACAGATATGTAAAATAATATAGAATAAATCATAGTCCCCTTTAAAACTTTGAAAGTCCACCCGTTCCCGGAATTTAAGAGATTTTTTTTATGTTCTCCATGCAAAAACCTTTCCGTAATTGTAACCCCTGTAGTGAAAAAAGTGTGAAATAAGGATCGTGGTTGCCATGTGTGGCGATTTTGCCGAATAAGATGTTTTAAATTCTCAAAGTAAAAATAAAAGAATAATAATGATTTTTTTTTGTTAGTTTATATTTGTAAGATTATTAATTTTTTATTATAATATCGTGTGCATGGGAAATCGGAGCAGGAATGAAATGTTTTATACGCAAAACAATAAGAATTGAAGATTTCCGAGGCTAATATGTAATTTTTTTTTAGTTTGGCGAAAAAATAAAATGGCTCAAATGCTGATTTTGAGAAAGTGAGTTCTAGCGGTGTGCACAGTTTTCGGCTTGGCGCAATTTATTGAGAGCTTAAGGAAATAGATTTTTGAAAGCAGGTGCAAAGGTTCTACAGTAAAACCTGTGTTGAACGATCCCCGTATTTAACGACCACCTGTTCTTGACGACCATGTCTTAGTGGTCCCGAGTACCATATAATTATAAATAATGGTTTATTTTCCTTATTGAACGACCACCTGCCTGACGCGACCAACGACCGATATGTATAAGAAACAAATTTATTTAAAATCCTATTTTAACGACCGCAAATTCTTAAAAAAATTCTTATTTTCCTCTATTTGAGTAAGTTCGTTGTTCGGATGATCAGCAATCACGCGGTATGATAAAAACGAAAGTTGACACTTGTTTAGTTCAGGCCCGGACTGGCCAGGGTGTCTGACTGTCTGCAGACGGGTGAGCCGTCACTCTCGGCGGTCACCTCCCTGCTAAGGGAGGGCCCCCAAACAGAAAAAAGAAAGAAAATAAAAAAAAAGTGATATACTGGAGTAAAGTTTTCCCACGATAATTTTTAAATTTTATTGAAACATAATACAAACACTATAACTATCGTCAAAATGGTAACCGACAATTTAATTTACACAATACACATACAGACTTAGACTCTAGCCATTTACAAGGCGGCTAGCATATGTCAGGTCCTTTATATATTAATTCAAAATTCAATCTTTAGAATCCGCGTACACTTATTTTATTTTCTAGCCCGTGTTCTTTTAACAGCTCGCTCATTTATTAAAGCATCGGGTGCGTTTATAATCTTTACTACTGGTATAGCACTTGAATGAAGTTTGACACACCAAATTTTTTGCAGCTGCAATTGCACCCCAGAAAGCTTCAAAGCACTTCATTTTAAAAGTAGTTCTCAAACTTTTTTGAGAGAGGGTTCCCGAATGAACAATGGATTAATTAGTATGAATGATGCATATTAATTAATATATCAATATTTTATAATTGCATTAATTGTCAATCATAATTAATTAGTAATAACACCGTACCTCCCCCATACCCCAAAAGTTAACGCATCCTATTATTTATCGGTTACACAATAATCCCCCCCCCCTTCTCTTGAGACGGGCGGGCCCCTACCCTTCCAATCCGGGCCTGGTTGAGTTGTAACACAGCTTCCAGTCACTAAATAATCCATAGAGTCACTGTACGCAATAGCGGGATGCACGCAGTTACTTGTGTTATTGCTTCTTGGAGGATATTTATTGAAAATACACTGCTGGCCACCCAAATTGCAACACCAAGAAAAACAAGAGATATCACAACAAAATTTATTGTGTAGATAACATGTTGACCAAGTAACAAATGATTAAATTTACAGCATTCTATGAAGCGTGGTTCCTGCCAAAATCAGTACCCAGAGTAGCCGCCGTTGTTGGAGATCACAGCTGCCACACGCCTCGGCATTGATTCAAAGAGACTTTGAATGTGTTCTTGGGGTACAGCAGACCAAGCAGCTTCCACACGTTGCCAAAGTTGATCTGGTGTGACAGCTGGGGATGAACTCTGGGTCAGTCGTTGAGCAACCATGGACCACATGTTTTCTATCGGCGAAAGATCCGGAGAGCGCGCCGGCCAGGGAAGCAATTCAATCTGGTGATTGACGAAGAACCCTTGGACAATGCGTGCCACGTGTGGCCGTGCATTATCCTGCTGAAATATGGCTGTTGGCAAGCCCTGAAGGTAAGAAAGGACAACTGGCTCCAACACCTCGGAGATGTAGCGCTGGCTGGTTAAAGTACCGGCAATGCGTACTAGAGGAGTGCGAGAGAGATATCCGATACCGCCCCATACCATAATACCCGGTGCAGGACCAGTGTGACGGTGCATAATGCAGCTGTTCAGCATCCTCTCTCCACGGTGTCTCCAGACTCGAATCCGACCGTCGTGGTGTTGCATACAGAAGCGTGACTCGTCAGTAAAGAGAATTTCATTCCATTCTGTCGTCCACATCCTTCTTTCATCGCACCATTGGCGGCGGAGACGTCTGTGGTTCCGCGTCAGAGGTAGACAAAGCAACGGACGTCTTGCGGACAGACCATTCTGCTGTAAACGACGTCGAATGGTACGCGCAGACACTGGATGATGCGTTACAGACTGAATCTGCTGTGATATGGTTCGTGATGTGACTGAGCGGTCCGTCACTGCCATGCGTACAATCTGCCTGTCATCACGTGACGTGGTGCACTGAGGTCGATGCGGTCGATCACGTCTGTCCGTCGTACCCTCCTGCACCCAACGATCACATATCCGCATCACAGTTGTTTGGTTTCGTCCAATACGACGACCGATTTCCCTGAAAGATAACCCACAATCTCGGTATGCCACTATCCTTCCTCTGTCAAACTCGGATACTTGATCAAAAGATGATCGTTGTTTCCTACGAGGCATAATTTATCGTTTTTTTGAAAAAAAAGCAAGAAAAACACAATTGCTGTACTTGAAACCGTCGAAATCTCCAAGCCTTAAATAGCGCTTTGAGGTGGCGTCACAGGCGCGCTTGATGTGCGTCTGCGCTGAAATTCTAATCATTTGCATATCTCACCTCAGCTAATGCATGTTGTAAATTTCATATTATTTGCATGCTTCCTTCAGGGTGTTGCATTTACGATGGCCAGCAGTGTAGAATTTTATGCATTAAGACATTTGCAGTGAATCGTTCACTGTATGCCCCGAACAGGCGCGTAGCCAGGAAAATTTTTCGTGGGGGGGGGGTATGAACTTATATGTGTGTAAATAGACGGAATATCATCACTAATCCAAAAATTTCGGGGGGGGGTATATCCCGATATCCCCCCCCCCTCCTGGCTACGCCCCTGGCCCCGAAGATGAGAGAGATAATGATTTCAATAATTCCATCGTAGAAAATAATGTCCATAATTATGATAATTTAGCCCATGAATTATTTAGTTAGGATTACAACTTCTTTTGTAGTGTCACTGAAGAATACGCTATTCATGAACAATTTAGTACATCGGTGACGGAATCTGAAAATAAGAATGAATAAACTGTTTGCAGTGAAAATATATCATCTTCTGGTGAAGACACATAACAAAAAACTGCAATCACTTTCAATGAAGTAACAGAAGGCTTTTAACACCTTGCTTAATTATTCCGTGCAGGTGGGGGTGTGATGAACTATTTAAGCATCTGACATGTGTACAGAAGCGATTAAACAATCTGTTATTACATCATATTTTAAAATACAATAAAGTACCTACCATGTAAAGCAAAATTTTATTATATTTTCAATTTTTTAAAAATTTAAACATATTCTAATTTCATTTATTAAAATATATATATAAATCTCACTGTCTTTCTCTACATTTTATAAAAAAAAGTAAATACACAGATGCTTTTTATTAATTATATCTATATAAAGCCATTTCAGTGATAATCAGGTAATTATCAAATAAATTCCAATTCTATTGATAAAATTAAGTACGCTTAAAATTTTGTCAAAATGTATCGTATTACCTGAATTCAAAGACCGACCCTCCTTAAAGACCACATTTTCTTGGTCCCAGTGGTGGTCTTTAAAAACAGGTTTCAGTGTATTAGAATACAGCGTTAAATTTTAATGATCCGTGAAGAAATAATGCAGTTATTAAGGGATTTCAAGCGATCTATCTTCAGAATTCTCGCCAATTGAGTACATTAAATTAAGTTGGGGGAATTCCGCCAAATTTCAGAAAATTGAAATCTTCTCATTTAGTACATCGGAGTAACGATGAATAAAACACGTTAAATGGCGCTGCAACACATCAACTTCTATACCGTTCGACCGATCGGCATAAAATTTCTTATACTTACACATTTCAGCATGAAGAATATATTCTAACTGTGTTCCTTTTGATGTTACTCACCACTAGATGGCACTGCAATGCATTATTATTTTAACTCGCCACTAGATGACGCTGCAGCAGGCCAAATTCTTGACCATTCAAACGGTCGCTATGAAAATCAGTATACATAGCTATTTGAACAATGAGAATATTTTGGCGTTATCCATTTTGCTATAACTCGCCACTTGACGGCACTGTAGCAAATCATTACTTTAATTAAGCACTAGATTGCGCTGCAGTGTATCACTTCTTGACTGTGCAAATGTCGCTATGAAAATAGGTATACATAGATATTTGAACACGGGGAAGAGTTTGGCGCTATCCATTTTCCTATATAATTTGCCACTAGATGTCGCGTCGTCAGGGCTGTCCAGCCGATCGTCCTGAAATTTCGTATTCATCGATATCTGAATGCGAAGAATATTTCCGCCGTATCCGTTTTGCTAAAACTCTCCACTAGATTGCGCTACGCCGCATGGCTTTCTGCACCGTACAAACGATTGCCTTGAAATTCGGTATGAATGGTTATTGAACACAATATAAAGCGATATCCATTTTGCTATATCTCTTTATTACGATAAATAGTAATCCCCACAAATCGTAATATCAAAAAGTCCATTCATTCCCGTGCGAAGAACGGGTACTTCAGCTAGTAAAATAGGCGTCAAAGTACTTTGAGGTTATGTGATTTTGAGGTTATGTGAATATAGTAAATATATGTTTCATTCCTGATAAATGGCGATGGAATAGAATGAAATTTAGAATTATGTTTGGTGGTAAAGTTAATTTAAACTATAGATGCAAAATTTGTTATGTGTATGTCATAGTTTTTGAGATTTTGAGAAAATTGTGTAAATGTTTGTTCTCACAAACGATTTAAGAGAACAGAATTAAATTTAGTAACATGATCAGCAACGACTAAAACAATAAATGTCGGATTTTTTTGAAAAATGTGAATATAGTTTAAAATTTTGCAAAAATTGCTTTTTCTTTCTTTCTTTTCTTTCTTTCATTCTTTCTTTCTTTTCTTTCTTTCATTCTTTCTTTCTTTTTTTTCTTTTTTTTTTTTTTTTGAGGGGGATTTTTTAAGGCGTCTAGCGTCTGAAGGTAATATTCAACTTAAACAGTTATTTGCCTTTTTAGATCTTGTTAAAATTGTACAAAATTTTCTTGAGGCATAATATTAAAATATCTACATGCAAACAAAATTTAGTTTAACGCGAGAAATGGCCTCTTAAGCTCATTCCACTAAAATATGAGTAAAATGTTTTCTCGGTTGACAATTTCATTCAACACTGAATTACTCCCTAACCTATAATATTTTAACAATACACAGAATTTATACTTTGCTTTCTATACTTTTGCCAATATGCTAATTTCATTCTTTATACTGCTAAAGCTGGCACATCAGATCTTTTGAAAATCTGCATTGCATACTAACTTTCAACAGCGGGTACCCAGTAGCGGCTCGTGGGTTATTTAAATGGAGGTTGACAAAACAAATTTCGAAAATTAAATATGTAGATACGACGCAACTTACGCGTTAAAATATATTTGCGTTTCCAGCAGTTAAAATAAAACAATGTACGCAACTTAAAAAAAAAAAAAAAAAAAAAAAAGTAATCTCTAAGTCTTACATTTCGTTATCGAGCCAAGTTTTGGCAAATGTATTGGCTTGGGTAAATTTATTTAAATTTTTCTATCCTTGTCATTGCTTTATCCCCGAAACATTCATTTTACTGACATCTTATTATTTATACTGTTTGTAAAAGATATTGTACTGAAAAATGATAAAAAATAAAGAAGATAATAAGAAAATGAAAAAAATTTAGATTAACAAACCGAACATAACAAACACAGGGAGAATTCGGAAGGGATAACCGCAAAAAAAAATGGTCCGTGCGCACACTGAAAATGTGCGAACGGAATGATATCAGCAGCGTCCAGCCGCTCCCGCGACTCTGCTTCTGTTCTCAGAGACTATTTCAGGATGTCATTTCTCCGATCACTCGTGCGATCGATTAAAAGAGCTGATGTTCTCCGCTGTAGTAAAGTTACCTACAATACAGTGCGTTAACTATGATGAGTGTATTTAATAATAGTGCGGGGAATAGAAAAACTCACGTTTTAAATTCACAAAAATCTAGATGTGTACTTAATATTTTTTTTTAATTTAATTTGTTAATGTATTTATTTAGTTTTTCCTTTGGAGGTTCACGTGCTCATGTGCTCAAATAGAGGAGCGCTCACTGCAGGTACTTCAGCTAGTACATGATAATTTCTTTAACAGCTATCAGAGTAGCTGAATGTGTGAAATATTAGGTGAGCTACGTGAGTTGGAACCATAACTTGTTTGACTCAGAAATTAGAGAACATGATGATGCACCTCTCCGTTTTTTATTGTTTGTAGCAACTAGTTATTTTTATTTCTAGTTGTAGTTCATTTTTTTATTAATAATTGATGTTATTCTATTGAAATAATTATTGAAATCGGTATAACAGTACTTTCGTGAACAGCTTTGAAAAGTAAACAATAAACACTCAAGAAAATTAATTAGTCACAAACTGCAACATGCAATCATTGCTTTGGTGATTTTGTTTTGACCCAAGGGCATTCACGGACCCATGACGGGAAGCAACAATTAGCATGCCAAGGGCGATCGTTGCCGTCTTTGGAATAGAGACCATGTTAAAACCAAAGCACTAAAATATCTGTTTCGATCTTTCTCCTCAGAACCTAAATCTATGTCACCTATTGTACTTAAATAAGTATCAAAAACAACGTATAAGCGCAACAGTAAGAAAATTAAAATAACGTACTGGTTTCGTCATGTGACATGCCGTCCTCAGTGTTAGAATAGTACTGATGACGGCTCTTACTGATGCTCTTACTATCTTATTGTGCTTTTATGTGCTGTTTTTTGATGCATATGTACCTTCTGCACCAAGCTACGTTTTCTCCGTTACTTAATGTATTTATGCCTGTGAAACAGCTCGTTACTCTCATTGCATTCTTTTATAAACTTTAATATAAATTCATTTTCACATTGTTTGAAACCGAGAAATGTGTTGGAACTATGCGCCCTATCAGTGGCATAGCGCTAGCGCTTTGAACTGGGAGACGAGAAGTGCCTGGTTCGGAACCAGAGGCCGCGTCCGCCTACATAACGGGTCGGAGTTTTCCATGGTTTTCTCCGAAACTTCGCGTAAATACGGGTTAGGAGCCCTTAGAAAACCCCCGCGGAGGGCAATCCCACCCCTGGACTAGGTTCCTAGAGTAGATAATTGGCCGTAATCAATATTTCCATTTTCTCGGAAATATGCCTTTTAAACAATGATTTCCGATAGACCTCAATGTACAGAAAGGTTTTTGAGTCTCCCTATTAAAAATAAAAAAACAAAAAAAAACTATTCATTTTTGTTGTACAAACCCTGCACATGATGCAGTCCCTAGCAATAATATATGCATAAATTTCGTTATGCTTACTGACGTCAGTTTGAGAACAAGCAGGACAAAGAAGATGCAAAGCGCATGGATTGCAAAACACTTTCCAGCATAATAATCTCTTTTGCACCCAATTTGGCGATATTCCACACAAAATCTATGTATCACTATCAATGCTATTTTGCTAGACCCTGTAAAGGTACTTCAAATATTGTTTCCATGTTTTAAATCAAGACTAAGCTTTTATCTATATAAACATTTATAAATTTATCGTATTGTGCGTAAAATGGAATAATGTCTCTAAAGTGCCATAAACTGGATTGGAATTCTGTTGGGTGCTTGTGTAAAAGAACTATTCATGCTAGCTTCACTAGGGTACATGATTCAGTGCATGGGAATAACATGTACAAATTTCGTAATAATCGATGTACATTTATGGCAGTTAGCGTACGGACGGACAGACAGACACACCGAAATAATAAACACTTTTCAACTTTTTTGAAAAGTTGGAAAAGTAACATCTTCATCACTTAACTCTTTGAGACGCCACCCTTTCCAAATGCTGAAAAAAGGGCAGCCGTTGCCATCGCTCGACTTAACTACCAGCAAGATGGCGGACGATCGAATTTCTGGTAGTTAAGTCGAGCGCTGGCAACGGCTGCCCTTTTTTCAGCATTGGGCAATCTATCCAGCTGTTCTCGTATTCTTCCATTTTTCAGCAAATGCCAGTACTGTTAAAATAATCGTGACCATTTTTTTACGGGAAATGTCGTCCTAAAAAGTAAAGGATTCTCGTGGAGCTATGTCACCAGCAACTATTTTTATAGAAATCAAATCTATTTTTCGTGAATGGCAACTGTCAAAACGTCAGAGTTTGGTGTTCCCAGAGCGGAAACACTGCGCGTTAAAGGGTTAATATTTAGTTAAATTTTTCATTGAACTGAAAAAGAAAATCGAAATTCCCGAAACATAGAACAACTGACGCAACTTTCGCTAAAGTATTCCAGGTCACCCTATTTTAGAATGACCGAGGTGAACAATAGGTAAAAACAAAACCGCAAACCTACGTAACTGACCATTCATAATTACTGGCTAAAGCATCTCGAAAATTCACTCCCACTCCCGTGATTCATTCCCGATCTAAATGGTGAATCAAAACAAATCTCCTAATAACCCGTGACCACGCAACAAAAATGTTCCGCATTCCATTTCAGTTAATCAATACCGTTTTTCGCTTTAAATCCAAGAAAAAAGAAATAAAAAGGTATTTTCTCTGTCACATTCTTGACCGATGACTTTCAAAATCTCGGACCAACGCCCTCTGATGATTATCTGTAGCAAGGTAAATGTCTGGTTTTTTATACACAACAGAATATACGATTGACCAAGTATTGATTCGATTTGCCACGTTCCAGATCCTATGCTAATTTTAGTATAAAATCATTAAAACCCACTTAAGGTAATAATAATTAAAAAAAAAAAAACTGTATGTGCGTTTCAAGCGAAGCAACCAATTCCCCTTCGTCAAATGTATTGCATTCGGCAACATGGTAGTTAGCAGGAAAGTTAGTTATTTTGTTTGAAAGAAATAGATGAATGTATGTAAAAGAAAATTTAATAATGACTGTTCAATACTCGTAAGGGTTAAGTAGGAATCTTTATACAACATAGATCATATGGGGAAGGAAGTGGGAACTCGTAGACGTCGATACAGTGAACATATTTACAGCATATGAACTGTTTTTGTATTATTTTAGTGCTGAAATGTTAGAAAGCTGAAATTGAGCCGCCACAGAAAAGTACTCGTAGGGCAACTGTGCTTTTGGGTGACTCTGTAAAAATTTAGTCATGCTACTTACACTTTTCTCTATAGGAATATAGCATGGTGCACAGTAATGAGATATACAAATTACGTAACAATCAATGCATATTCACTCATTACGCATTAACAATCAATGCATGTAGTTAGGGCGTGGATAAATAGGTAGACAAAGTGTCAGACCCACCAATATCATGAATACTTTTTAATTTTGTCCTAATTAAAACTAAAACTAAGTTTAAATTTTAGTTTAAATTTAAACTTAGTTTAAAATTAGTTTGGTTTAAATTAAAACTAAAAAACACACACACTAAATTTTTTTCCTGATGCTGTTAGTTTAATAAGTTCAAATCCCTTGAAACAAGCTTTGTTTTTTGAAGCTGCCTTGGGCAGTGTCTTGAACAAACTAAAATTACTATATAAGAGCAAGTTTGTATACCAGAGCGTATTATAGAGTCCGAACCGATCGGACTTGAATGCCTGAATGAGCCATGAATTGCGATGTCATATTAGTGAACCTAACCTAAACAGTAGCTGTCAAATAGTTATTTCGAAATAAATTCTTTAAAAAATATTCAGGTTCACATATTTACGAAAATATTTTGTCGACTCAGGATGAAAATTTTAAATTTATAATAATTCACGTTTTGGATATTAATAATTAGCAATAGAATAACTACATACGAAATATCATAATAATTAAAAAAATTAAATAATAAAATCGAATTTTTGCCTTAACTTAGATTTCAAAAAATTAATCCCCAGGTCGGACCACCAGAAAATTAATTGAAGTTTATTTTTAAAAATTTCTTTGAAATAGCAGTCCTTTACTGATGTCTTCTCAGAAAAAGGTATTCGGCTCTTATTATTTTAGGTGGCGTTGGTGCATCCCTCTTAGTGCATCCAATATCATGGAGGGAAGGGAACTGAAAACAAAATAGAAATTGTTACGGTTGCTTGCAGTCTAGGTTGGCAGGAGGGGTATCTCCAAATCTGGGGAACACACCTAGATTGTCAATACGCATCGCGTGTCGGGAATTACATATTAATAACTACCGCCGAGCGAAAGACGAAATCAATTATCCCTTTCGCATTTAAAACAAATGCAGGACCGAAAAACCAGGAAAGAGGTGCTTTACAGAGGTCACCATTATCCAGAATATAACGGGGGAGGGAGAGTTGATTGGCACGCGATCAAAGGGGAAGTTATATAGAACGGGGTATTAAAAAGTCGTACGGTTATAGCACTCGTGCATTCTGTACCTTCCGTTTCAATTCAGGACTGACACTCCCAGACAGCCGGCTAACCCACATCTTAGAGTATTTATTAATTGCACATGGAGTCTGAAAAAAAGAGTGAGGGGTAGTATAGAATGTGAGGTGACGTAATTTGTGTTAGGGATTGTTTCGGACTGACCACCAGAAAGGCATGATTTGGTTGGTGGCTTAGAACGAAAACTGCTCTTTAAGAACTTTTTCGATTCAAATTTTGAACAGCTGAAAAAATATTCAGAAAGATTCTTCACACGCTATAGTATTTCTTCAATCCTTGGAACAAACCTAGTCTGTCAATAAGTATCGTATGTTTGAGACTTAATTTATTAACAACTATTGCTGATCTAAAAACAAAATTAATTATCCCCCTAAAAATTTTTTTGACTTTAAAATCTTTACCTTTTTTATTTATCTTTTTTAAAAGAATACAACGTACTTAACCCCGTGAACGGTTGTGATGAAAAATTTTGTTCACTAGCCTGCAAATTTCAGTACCAGTGTCATAAACTATTTTTCAATTTTAAAGTTCAAAAAAGCATTTACTGCCGATTATCTCATAACTGTAATTTATTTCGTTAAAAATTATTTTTCATCGTTTTAAAATTTCCTGAAGCCAGAGGTGTATCTTGCTTTTTCAACATGAACTCATGTTGAACTTGTTCTCTTCCATCGTCACAAAAACACAAGAGTGCGCATGCAACGCCAATCTCTCAACTGGCTTTCAAAGACTCACGATGGGAAGAAAAAACCGCGCATAGAAGGGAATTCTCGCAGTCACGACCTCGCAACGATGAGAGTGTACAGGTTGAGCCTGAGTTCAATGGGAGGAGTTTATTACAATAGCCTCCTTTTATCAGTGGCGGATTCAGGCGCTAGGAAACATCAGCCCTCCTCCCTCCCCCCTAAAAAAAAAACTGCTTACCGGTAACCCTTTATTGTAGCTGTTGAATGAAGTCAATTGAGTTTTTTTTTCTTTTTATGTATATAAATTAGCCTCTTCCCGAAACAATTTACATTGCAGTTAACAACCTTTTTCTCCTTGAGAACCCTTTCGAAAATCCTAAAGAAATTGGTTAACCCTTTAACGCGCAGTGTTCCCACTCTGGGAACACCAAACTCTGACGTTTTGACTGTTGCCAGTCACGAAGAATAGATTTGATTTCTATAAAAATAGTTGCGGGTTGACATAGGTCCTCGAGAATCCTTTACTTTTTAGCACGTCATTTCCCGTAAAAAAATGGTCACGATTATTTTTAACAGCACTGACATCTGATGAAAAATAGAAGAATGCGAGAATAGCTGGATAGATTGTCCGATGCTGAGAAAAGGTCAGCCGTTTCCATCGCTCGACTTAACTACCAGCAAGATGGCGGACGATCGAAACGTTCATCGCGTGCCACAGGTCTAGAGACCCTTTTTTGACGACAGCTGGCTGTGCGGCACATTGCGAAAGGGTTAACACCTTACATAGAGACAGCGCACTTTATTCTTTATTTTGTTTAGGACAAATAACCTTTATTTTTTTTTAAGAAGTTTCTATTTCTGTCTCTTACGTTCGCGGTTGCTTGAAGTTGATATGGAATTAAAACAACTTTCTGTCTACGTTCTTTTCAAAAACGCTCAGAGAAAGGTTAAACTGTTCCGTACTCTACAATGCTTTGCCATGTTCTCAGGAATAGAAAATAAACAATCGTGCAATACACTTTTACAGTGTATTGCACGATTGTACAGAAATCTGTGCAATACACTTTTACAGTGCCGCCCAGGTGGTGTAGTGGCTAAAGAACCGTTCTATCTCACCTTGGGTCGGGGATCGATTCCCGACTTGGGCATGAATGTTCACTTGTCCGTTCTTTCATAGGGGGTAACCCTGCCCGCCCACTGGGTGCCTTCGTAATAAAATGGTCAGCTCTTCAGGCCTTAGTAGTGGCAAAAATGCTTGATGAGCAAAGTGACCACCCAAAAGAAAAAAAAACATTTTTGAAGTACAATATTGAATTTCACAAATATACAACATTCCACAATATTTAATATGATTACGTCCCCTCGTTAAACAAAAGGGGGGTTGGGGGTGGGACCATTCTTTTCTTCTCTAATTTCCCTTTACCCTTTTCATCCTGGTCATTAACCGATCAGTCTCCTAATGCAAGGGGCCGGTCGCATGTATACTGAAAGGGTACGGGCAACGCCCCCTCGCATTGTTCAACCGGTTGATAATATTTTTTTTCCCCCAGTAGACGTCTACCAGTGGTGACATAAGGAACGGATCGTTATGAAGTCATTAGATAAATTAGCGGCCAAATGAAGCCTGGGCCCCAAGAAGCAGATATCACTTAATAACGGGTTGGGGTGTATATTTTTAGCCAATTATTCAATAGAGGGCGAAACTGCGATTATAGAGAAACAAGAAAGATAAATCATGCCGAACCCATATAAGGGCACTTTTAACCAGTGGTCAGAGCCTTATTATCGCATGGGCAAATCGGGACTTTGCCCAGGGCCCCCGGCTCGAAAGGGCCCCCAATATCAAATGTTGTTCTGAAATAGTCTTTTTTATATCAAAATTTTATGAAAAATAAAACAAATTTCATAGATAGGGGCCCCCAAATTCATCAATGCCCGGGGCCCCTGTTGGTCATAATCAGGCTCTGCCAGTGGTGGATCCAGGGAGAATTAGGGGGGCCTTCATTCCCTCCTCCCCAAGAAAAAATGAAATTTCTGTAGAGGATCAATTTGCTTCATTTCTACATTTTGACTATAAAAAAAAGCTTTTTAAACTTAGCCCCTCCCATATAAATTACATTGTTTTAGGATAAAGTTTTGCTTTATGGTACGTTTTATTGGGATCAAAATTAGCTTTTTACTAAAATTAGCCTCTCCCCAAAAGAAGAATTCTGTATCCCCAACTGCTTTCAACAAGCTATTTTATTTGCGCTTAACCTGCTCGCTTCCATCTTTGCAAAGCAGCAACTGCAGGGATTCCCCTACTAGCAATTTTGCTCGGGTTACCACCAGCAACGTAGCCGGCCGATGATAGCCCGAGCAAAATTGCTAGTAGGGTCTTCCTCTGTCTCCATCATTGCTTTTCGGTATGGATCTTTAAATGCTCCTACTGCGTATGGTTTTTGAATGTTTCGGATGATAATCAAAGACCCAACATTTTAATAATTCTCGAGTAAAACTAAAGGTCCTCCTCCTAAGGCACTTTTTAATTTGGTAGATAGTGTGCCTTGATGCATTTTTGTAGTGTATTCATCTAGTGTCCTACAATGTCGATCGAACGAAAGCACATGACTTTGTGTCGAAAACAAGAGAACGTGATAATCCAGACTTTCTCCATAATCCGGCGG
Organism: Cheiracanthium punctorium; assembly: GCA_038373885.1. NCBI lineage: Eukaryota > Metazoa > Arthropoda > Arachnida > Araneae > Cheiracanthiidae > Cheiracanthium > Cheiracanthium punctorium. The sequence continues at coordinate 722,866 of JAWZYV010015492.1, forward strand.
TCGTCTGGTGCCATATATGTCGGATTATCAAGATTGTACTGTGCAGTGGATGGCCATATTATTATACTCAAATGATTTTTATCAAGTGAATTTATTTCACTCAAACTTTTCAAAAACTCTCGCAGTTTTAATCCATTTTTCTAAACTTTTTTCGCCATCAAGAACTTTTTTTCGACAATTTTTAAGTTGGCAACACGCAAAAATATTAATAATTTGGAAATGGCAACTTTGTTTAAGTAGACAATATTTTCGCGTTAGGTGAGTGTGACACAAAGTCACGACTGTAAACTATTATATTTTTATTTAAGAAAATTCTGTTGATTCGAGGTGAATTTCATTCTTTGTTTATTTCTAAATAATCAATAGTACAAATAAAGTACCTTTTTATTATTAATTATATAATTTTTTAAAATTATTATTATTATTATATTTTATTTTTATTATCCTTACTTGAACTATCGCAAATTTTAGCCTTGGGAAAGTCTGCAGACATTTCTTCTAACAAAAAGTCAGATATAGAAACACCTTTCAAACTTTATCAATCAGTCTCAAAGGAAACAAACCGAAATAGCAAGCATTTCGCAGTTTACAGTTCGATCGACATACAAAGCAAGTGCCAGATGAGGGCAAGTCATTATCACCAAAACATAGTGGTACATGTGAGAGAAAACATTCACAACTCTCACACATTTCACAACTCTTCGAGCTGTGGCGGAAATTAGGCCTATAATTATAGAGAATTGTAGAAAGCATCAAAAAATTGTAAAACGTATTGTTAGACGACTGTGGCATAAGACTATCAGACATAATGTTACGACGAAGTTTGAAACAATTAAATTTCAATCATTGTCGACCTCTGAAAAAGACTACAGTGAAATGTTTGACCGTTTTTCAAATGTCAAAATCGTTTATACACAAGCTATAAGATTTGTCAAAATCGTTTATACACAAGCTATCAGAAACAAACATTTTTAATTAATGTATTGTCCGATTCAAAAATTAATAAATTGTACTGCGGATAAAAGTTATATTGCCTCGTACGTGCATATTTTGGAATGCTATTGGAATGGATACCACTTTGTGTTAAAGTTTTTAAATGTTATTTTGGAAATAATAATTTTTATGCTTTTTTCCCTTGTTTCTGAATTTTTAAATACTTTCGACACCATAAAAATTCATAAATGAAAGTTATTGCTTATAAAAATAATAAAAATAGTAAATTTTTATTAGAATAATAAAAATCAGTAATTAATCTTATAATATTTTAAAACTAGAAACATACATTTTGTAATTAATGTAGTCTTATAAGAAGACTGTTATAGTATATTTTTCAGTTACAAGACGCTCATTTCAATATTTACGCATTTCAAAAACAATTTCCTTCAAAAAATCAGACTGTGTAAGCTAACCCATTCTTCTTCATCTTCTTTTTTTTTTTAAATCTACCTGCAGATTCAACTCTTGTTGATTGCCGATTTATATCTCTTTATTCTGCCTACGTTTGAGGATTTTGAGTCACCTTTTCTAATTGTTGCACAAAACTCTCCAACATGCAGCAGGTAGCTGGATCAGCAAAATTACTCTATTCCCTATTGGTTTCAATAGCGGGTTTGGATTAGATTTAAATTTGGTGCAAGTTCTTAAACTGCTTAAAGTTTTTCTGTTGAATATACAGTGCGTCCCAAAACACTGACCTAGGCTAGAAACAACTCTTGGCAGTTATCATAGACATATACAATAAATTGAATAGATGCGTAAAAAATGGTACAGAATTTTATGGCCTGGATATAAATTTTTCGAAAATTAAATCTAACTAATTACAAAATTTAAATTATATACAGCCTGCGAAAAAAAATGTTCCCAATAAGTAAAAATATGCCTCATGTATAGATTAATGAAATGTTGCGTCAAAACTTCAGCCTTCCATCATAAAAAGGCTCAGAGAGAGGTTTAAACTAAGTTGGTGAGGGGTAATATAATACCAATAATAGCAAAAGTATTGCAGTGAATTCCAGTTATAATGAACCTCTGGGGACCATCGAATTTCATCCACTATATCCGAACTTCACTAAAGCCGAAGTGTCCCCAATGGTTTGCGTTCACGATAGCCGAAGGTTCACTATATGCGTAGTTGACTGTATTTTTGCAATCACTGTTTTCTTTCGTAATTTTTGGAGAGTATTGTCTTGTATTGTGTATTAAGGTAAATCCATTCGAGAGCGGAGGATATTTTAAGGCGTTCCAACTTTTATACACCTTACTTCTGGAAAAAAAAAAACGCCCGAACTCCAGACCGCGAGATCCATTTGCCTGAACCCACAACCTTCGCACATGAGGCATCTGCCATGTTCATTATCTACTCGGCCATTCTGGGACCAACAATAGTCAGTTTTTAACAATACTTGACACAGAGTCTGAAACAAAGCTACAACAAAGAAATGCTTATATAGTGCGTCAAAGCTACTGTAAGTGCCGCGAGCGGCGGATGCTGGTGGGGTCGTAGTCAGGTGTCGTGCCCTCACAAATGACACATTGTCACTGTACAGAATGGAATCTATCTAGGGGCCTTGGGGCTCGGCCCTCTCGATACCGGTAGGCCAAAATGAGCCCGTTCTGTTAGTATTGCATCGTGCTACAGAGTGGTGGTGCACTAAAGACCTGACCACATAGGGATTTTTTTCCCCATCTTAAATTCTTTTATTAATATTTAATTTTTCATTTTCAAATAATCATGCAGTTTTGTGTTGATTATTTTATGTGCCGAATAACAAGAAGTAAATATCTATAAATCGGAACAGTGACGTAGTTAAAAAATTTTTTTAGTGTGTGTGTGTGGGGGGGGGGGTAAGCAATGCCGTAATGAAAAATCTTGATTTCCGAAAATAATCAACTTAAGAAAAGGCCCTTTTTCAAGGAACATTGAGGACCCTTATTCAGAGTCATAACTATCACTGGGCGCCCCGGATAGTTCACCTGGGCCCCTCGCTTAGGAGGTGGCATACATTCGAGAAAAGTCGACCATATTACGATGAACAGAGGCTATGCTTGGAAAAATTAGTGACATGAGGCTCCACTATCCTTTGTTGCCACAAAGTTTCTTAATCTACTGTTAAGATCTCTGATATTTCCACTCCACCAAAAGAACGTCTACTGTATTTCTGTTACAGATGTCCATCTTACTTGAATCTTTTTAATATATGTGACGGCCGTTTTCAGGTATTTATGCAGATGAAATTTGGGTTCGTTTTACGATTCCTCGACAAAAATACAATCTATTAAAACAACCCTTTATTGGCATATTACCCTGCTATATTATAAATTGTTTTGTAAATTATTTTAAGAATAAAAGCTGACTTTTACAAAAACTTGTATGACTTTCACAAAAACAATTATTGAAATTCCCCCAAATAGGTATTAAATCTAACAAAAATAAAGAGTTTTCACAAAAATGGTACCCTGTAAAAAATTCTTGGATCCACCAATGGTTTCCTATTATAATGAACTTTTGTATGAGTGCATATCTTTGTTCTATCAATGGGAATATTTTTTCATTGATAGTTTGAAATTGTCGATGGAAATAAAAATGTTTATGAAGATTTTTAAAACCATTCATTGCAAAATCAATTTCCTATTATTTTATTACTAAAGTATGGTAGTGAAATATTTGGCAGTTTGAGCTAGCAGTTTTGATTTTGTTAACTCAGCACCAAAAAACAAATTTTTTTTAAATTAATGTATTTTCCGAATCAAAAATAAACAAATTGTACTCCGAATAAAAATTATATTACCTCGTACGTGCATATTTTGGAATGCTATTGGAATGGATACCACTGTGTGTTACAGGTTTTTAAATGTTATTTCGGAAAAATTAAACCTTATGCTTTTTTTCCTTTTTGTGATTTATTTAATACTTTCAACACTATAAAAATTTATAAATGAAAGTTATTGCTTATTCATTAAAATATTAAAAATCATTAATTAATCTTATAATATTTTAAAACTAGAAACCTACCTTTTGTAATTAATGTAGTTTTATAAGGAGACTGTTATAGTATATTCTTCAGTTGCAAGACGTTCGTTTCAATATTTATGCATTTCAAAGAACAATTTTCTTCAAAAATTGAAACTGTGTATTGAGACATTCACAAAAAGAGTTATTGAAATATTGCAGTCGCACCATGCGCTCCACCCTAGGACCGGCTCTGTTCATGGCTGGCCTCACGAAAAATATGATGAAATCTGCTTCTTTGAAAGTACTTTGCGCCAAGAGCAGTACCTGAGAATTTTTAAACTCGACTGCTTCTGCAGATGAAGGAATATTTTCCAGATGGCAGTTGTGTGTCTTATGAAGGATTCAGCACCATGCCATGGAGAAAAAAAAATTAAATTTGTAAAAGATAAAAAGTAACCCTTTTGGACTGGTCTGGCAACTCGTCATCTCAACCTGATAAAAAAATGTATGCGTTGCCTTAAAAAATAAAATTTTCTAATATAAAATAATTGCTACTAATGTGAACTTGATGAAAAATATTGTTATTGCATGGCAGAAGAATATACCTTTACTTCAAGAAATAATAATAAAAAAAAAAAAAAAACAAGAACGATAAATCATGCCAAACGCATCGATTATAAAACACTTTCCAACACAAAAATATTTTTCCAACAAATTTGGCGATGTATTTTCCTTAAAACTGGCGAGATTTTAGAGATAAGATACTGTTGTATTATCGCTAAAAACGCACTTTTATGAGACCCTGTAAAAAAACCTTTAAATTTTTTTCCAATGTTTAACTGAAGAATATAAAAATTTTATACTCGTTGTCTTGTACTAGAAATGTATTGGTGTCTCTCAAATGCCATAGACAATAATGTTTTGGAATTCTTTTGAGTGCTCCCGTAGAAGAACGATTAATAACACAGACACTATTCTCAATGGAGAGCACTATTTTGAGAGCCTTAATAATATGCATGCCAACTTTTTTTTTTTCTTTCAAAAAACCGAAAATCACTAAAATACGTTATCAAGAATGACTACCCATAGAGGGCGATGTATTGGATTTTTTTCTCCCGTAAAAGAACTATAAAAGCTACTGACACTATTTTCAATAAGGTACATGGTACTGTACACAGAAAAAACATAAATGTCGCATAAATCGTTGTACATTTACAGTAGTTAGAACACTGAACGGGTGGACAACAGAATAGACAAGCAAACCGAAATCATACAGAACTCTTAAACTTGCTGGTAAGTTAAAAATATAAATATTCCTTTTATACAACATAACGGTATCTGACGAACCCGGAGAGCGATAAATTTATTCTTTTAAGGTTTAGCAGTTTAAAATTAATTTTCCACGCGCTAAAAAATTAAAGTTTGCAATTTTGTTCCATGTAAATCCTTTATGCTTTAGAACACCTTTTGGGTTCGGCCGGCGAAATTCTTATGACCGATGCAATCCTCCTCCGACTCCTTGGCAGATAGCCTTTAGCCATGCCTTAACAATACACCATACACTAAATCGGTTAAAAAAAGCGCGAGTAACGAAATTTCGAAATTCCTAGTGAAATCGTCATAGCTTAATATAATCAGATATTTTTCGAGGTACTTACTTATAATCCTGACGGTCCGCCAAGACGAGCAATTATTCGCCAAGATAAATGCCGGACACATAAAATTATTGATGGTTCGGAATACGATTGGCAACAGTTTGCTAGAAATTTGAGGAAAAAATAGTTTGGAGTTAATGACCGCCGGGATAATACGTAAAGTGCTTTTTTCAATTTATCGCCAAATAATGAAAATATCGCCAAGTTCGCTTCATTTTTCAAAGCATTTTTTCGCGCCCTATTTGGCAATTTATCGTAAAAGTCGCCAGCATTGATGGCTTTTGGCCCAACTTTTAAGGGAGGCACACGATCGTCGTCAGATTATTAGCTAATCCCATATTGTAGGATAGTATTATATGCTTTAAATAGATGCCTGTATCTAAACTGCTACTGACCGTATTGCAGTGGCGGCTCGTGGGACACAGCAAGTACTGCCGGGCTGCACTTGAAATTATCAGCACATACTTTAAAATAAATTATTCTATAAATTTTCTTAAATTCAGATTAGAATTATGGAATCCCTATGGTAAATTTTAAAAAAAATCTTTAAAAAAACGCATTGTAGTAACTGCCGAATCGCTCATTCAAAAATAAATAAATAAATAAATAACCCTTTAATCTTCCTGCAATTCAACTGCGAAAGTCGTTGGTACAGCCCTCATAGCTGATAAAGTAATTGGCAGCACCGTTGCCATGGTAACGACTAGGTAAGCAGTCTCTCCGGCATAGGATAGCATAGAGGGTATGTAGCTAAGACTCAGCTGAAGAAAGGTTTTCTGACTACAGCTGCACTTGTGTATTCGACTAACTGATTGGCTTGGACGAGAAGTTAGGGAGAGAATAAGACACAGAGAATATATGTTCTAGCCCAGCGTTTCTCAACCTGATGGGGGCGCGCCCCCCGCAGAACGTTTGTCGTTTGCGGGGGGGGGGGCGAGAAAAACTAAAGAGCAAGTAATGATGCATGTTTTTAAAAAATCATCTTATTTATTATCATTTTTACTCAAATATATATCCATTTTCGCTTAAAATATTCATTATTAAAGATTAAAAAACTCAATGTATGCTGAAAAATGTGAGGGGGGGGAGCGCCACTGTAAGTTAGCCGTTGTTGGGGGGCACGACGTTAATAGGTTGGGAACCGCTGTTCTAGCCCATTCTAACGGAAACAATAGTCTTTTTTTGTCTGGGAAAGTTGAAAGTTTTTAGCTTTATTTGTTACTGTGTCCATGTGTTATTGGAATCTATGATTTAACCGTTTTGAAACATGGAGCCCCGTTATTATCCAGTTTGCGTCTTGCTTGAAACTCCGTTTAACATATAGTAGGGGAGCCCGTGATGCTAATTGGGTAGTTACTCGATCGTCGTCAGGACCTATTAGATTTTGTAGTTTATATAATAAGAAGAATAAAAAGTTACATAATGTTTCCTTTCAGTGGTGGGGTAAGCGTATACAGACCTTCAAAGATGTTAAAATAAAAACAGTTACATGGAGATACTCGAGCGCGTCAGATATTGATAGTTTAGATGCCCCAGCGTGTCTTTGATACCAAAGGTATGTTCATCTGCCAACTTGCGTGGTGGAGGTGGCCATCCGGAAGGGCAGAAAATAGACAAAAAATGTATTTTGTCGAGCGCGTCAGATATTCAGAGGGGATGGTAAGTGAACCCTAAAAATGCTCCCATTCAAAAGACTGACGTTTCGGAAGTGACGCAAGCTCGTAGAAAATTTTTGAAAATGCAGCAAAAAAAAAAAAAAAAAAAAAAAACGCCATATTGAAATACTCGAGCGTGTTAGATTTTGATACAGAAGGTTTAGCTTGATGTTCCAGTCATGGTAGCCTAAAATCTGACGATTATTTTGAGGGCTCATCTGACGGCTAGAAAAAAATTATGAATTTATTTTTCAATGTCCATAAAATGTGACGAATAAAAGCACGTAAAATTATTTAAATATTTACACTTTAATTTATTTAGAAAATAATATAAAAATAAAATACATCTGTTGAAAAAATCATTTTCAATCTTCGTCGTCATCCGAAGAATTATCATACTCCAAATCTAATAATTCAATTGGACCTCCAATATTGTCTGCAGTTTTCGTATCTGTAACCGGAAATCGTTATAACCGTTAACACAATTTTATTGATTTCATGAATAACATGTTATCAAAGTATTAAAAAGAAATGTACCTAAATCTGAAGTTTCGTCAATAACTGGTGTTATGACAACATCTTCGTATGCATCAGGTAACCGATTGCCAACAAATAGGGATGGACGCAAGGCGACTTTTTTGCGAGACGAGACAGAGATTTACAGCTTTTTTGCGAGACGAGACACACATTTTTAATATTACGATACAGGGATTTTTGCGAGACGAGACAAAGCTTTTAGGCTATTTTGCGAGACACGAGACTCCTATTTTTCGTCTCGCATACATCCCTACCAACAAACCAAGTCATTTGAAATTTTCCATCAACATTTGTCCACCCGTAATCTGTTGGTGACATGTCAATCATAGTTTCATTGTGTGCATTTCTCCACAAGCACGCAATATACTGTAGCTCAGATTGACAAGGAGGCAAGCAACAAGCATCGTATTTACGGACGTTCAGTGAGAAAGGCTGCGACGTATCTTACACTTTGTAGGTCTTATTAAAGATTTCTATTCTTGCAAGGTTGACATCAGCTAATTTTTTCAAACCATACAACTGGCAGATAAAAGATTGTAAAATGTCAAAAGAATCTTCTATATTATGATCTTCTGACCCTACATCGGCAAATGTCTTCTGAAAAACATTTGAACCCATAAAAACTTGCAGAGGTTTTTTTTTTTTGGCCTCGTCTGTAAAGTGCCGGATTGTAATCGCATCCTGTTAGCGCGTGAAGAGCTGGTAGCGCTAGCGAAATTATTGGGCCGAGCTTAGCATAAAGAGCAGATACATCAATATAACGGTGTGCATTGTGAACTCCAAGATCCATCCATATTTTAACCGCTGCTTGGAGATGTCCCATATAGACCAACATAATGACAACAATATCTGTGTCTGAAGTTCTGATTGTAACTGTAGAATCTTCTTTTATTTGACATGATACAAAAATACAATTTTTGTATCTGCTTCTTCATGATCAGGACATGAGAGTTCATGGTCGATTGTTCAGGTAACTTTATTATCGGTAATTGAATATACATAACACATATCATGATTAAGATGAATTGTTTCGTTACTAATAATAGTAGCCATCTCCTGATCAGCTCAATGATGAATTAAAAACTTGACAAAAGCTTCTTTGAATTTGATATTTCTTAATTCTTTCTGAAAATTTGCTGTTCTTGTTTATTGAGGACCAAAGATGTAGAACTCCTTGTCATCTACACTAACTCGAAGAGCGTACTCGTTATCTTTGATCGAGCTATTGTTGCACGTTCTAATCTTCATTGACGATCTTTATTGCTTTGGTTCATATTTTTATTGCTTTGGATCGTATTTTTATTACTTCGGCTCGTGGAAATCGGCAGATTATATTTTTTTCGTGATTCTTGCATCATTTCCTTCAAAATAACAAAAATTCAACCGCGCTCGAGAATGTCACGACAACAGTTTTTTTTTTTTTTTTTTTTTTTGCAATTTTGTAACCCTCCCACTCCCTTACGTTACATTCAAATCGTCAGATTTTCTGAATGTACACTTTTTAGCTGGTAATTAACCTACCTTATCTTAATCTGACGCGCTTCAGTATTTCTGACGATCAATTTTTACTTCCTTGTACGTAGTATAAGGAAGTAATGTGATCCCGAAAAATTTTGGGGGCCAAATTTCGACAAAAAAACCGATTTTGACTACCTCTAAATTTAATTTTAAAATTTTTTTCGATGCATCCTATCGTAGGCTAGCATGCACGATCATATTAACGCGTCTGCAACTCATTTTGACCAGTGGCGAGTCTACTGTGGCCAGTTTTTCCATGCCGTCTGTACGTACGTACGTACGTATGTATGTAACTCGCATATCTCAAAAACTAATGGTCGTAGAATGTTGAGATTTGATATTTAGGATTGTTCTATGATCTAGTTGTGCACCTCCCCTTTTGGTGGCAATCGAATGGATAGTTTATGTACAGGACCGCCCAAAAGATTCGAAATACATTACGCTCTATGGGCCGAAATTCATTAAACTCGCCTAACTCAAAAGCTATTAGGCGTAGAATGTCGAAACTTCATATTTTGGATAGTTGTAACATCTAGTTGTGCACCTCCCCTTTTGGTTCCATTCGACTGGATAGTTTATCTACAGGACTGCCCAAAACATTCGAAATACATTACACTCAATGGGCCGAAATTCATTAAACTCGCATATCTCAAAAACTGTTAGGCGTTGAATGTTGAAACTTTATATTTAGGATTGTTGTAACATCTAGTTGTGCACCTTCCCTTTCGGTTCCATTCGACTGAATAGTTTATCTACAGGACCGCCCAAAAGATTCGAAATACATTACGCTCTATGGGCCGAAATTCATCAAAGCGTTTTTTAGAGGTATTGGGCTATTTCAAACGACTCAGAAGTGATATATGCTGTAAAGAGTTAGAAAATGAATTTCTCCATTAAAAAAAGTGTCTTTTTCATTTATAGTTCTGCTACAGGAACACTCAAAAGATTTCCAATACATTACGGTCAATAGCAATTTTAGGGGCATTCATCCATTTCAAGCACAATACCGTCCTACCACATAAGTTAGGTAATGGTCCGACCACGGTCACGTGCCTCCCTCAAGAACTATGCCAAAAGTCGCCAAGCTTGGCGACTTTTGGTGTATGTGTGTGCATATTTAACTCTCAAATCTCAAAAACTATTATGAAATTTCATATATAAGAATGTTGTAACATCTAGTTGTGCATCTCGATTTTTGGTTCCAATCTACTGGAGAGTTTATTTACAGGACCACCGAAAAGAATTTCAGTACCTTAATGTCTATGGACATCTTCAATATAATACAGTCATTGTTTGGTACATGCCCAAAATCTCGCCGTCTGTCCTCGACCTTGGCGAGTTTTGGCGAAATATCGCCAAATTTGGCGATAGTCAGTCATTTGGTCCATGGCCAAAGTATCGCCATTTGTCATCGTTCTTGGCGAGTTTTGGCGAAATATCGCCAAATTTGGCGATAATCTGTCATTGTTTGGTTCATGCTTAAAATCTCGCCAAATGTCTTCGACATTGACGAGTTTCGCCGAAATATCGCCAAATTTGGCGCCAAAAATTATTTCCTATTTTGTATAACTCTAAAACTTTAACCCGTAGATTTTTTAACTTTGTATTTAGAACTATTGTAATATCTAACTGTTTTCAATATCTTTTTTGACAGCAATCGACTGAGAATTTATTTACAGGGTGAGCCAAATGACTTTAAATACATTGAGGTGTATGGATGCATTCAATTCATTGAAAGTCTGTGGTCAATGACTACTTTGGCTATCCCCAAAATCTCGCTGACTATCTCAAGTTTGTCGGCTTTTGGTGAAATATCGCCAAATAAAGTGTCAGAAGGAAATCTTTCAAATTGAACTCAGCTTGGCGATATTGAAATATTTGGCTAGAAATCGCTAAACCTTACTATTATTGATATTTTATCTCTTTCAAACAAATAAATTTAGAGGAAGTGCATCGAAAATATTTTTGATCTAATGGACGTGCAAGGAAGTCATGTGTTGGACACATCAGATTTTTTTTTTACTAATCTGATGAGCTGCCCTAGACGCACGTCCCTACATACAGGGCTTATATATGGTGGAGGTACTCAGCATGATGCAAGGTACACCCCTATGTTCATCTGACGCGCTCGAGTAAATCCCCAAAAACACCATGGGCTCCCCTACTAATATGGAAAGAAGATGATCCCAGACAGCGCATCAAACTTGCAGCAAGCTTGATTTATCAAGTCAGTAAACTTGAATTAAGCTTGAAAATTTCAAGCGTGTAAGCTTAATGCAAGCTTGAATCAAGTGTTCTAGTTTACACTTGCCTAACTTGCATTAAGCTTGACATTTCAAGCTTGAAATAGCAAGCTTAATTTCAAGCTTAAAAAATTTTCCAAAAAAAAAAATTTCCTAAATACACGGGGCGCCGGTCGGCAAACTCGCCCCACATATTTTACTTTGCCACGCATTTTCCCCTCTACACTGAAGTTTCAATTTAATTTAATCTGTTTCCATAAAGTCTTCGCGCCTAGAATAGAACCCGGGGCCTTTGGGTTGGCAGACGAGCGCGCAATCGGTTCAGCCACTGTGCCTCGCGCAGCTATCACTAAAGTTTGAAGTGACTTATCACGCCGTTTTCTCGCCAGACTGATAAGTGGGCGATGTGTTATTTGTTTCTTTTATTTTTCCATGGGATGCATCAAAATTAAAATAATGTTATGTGTGATTTAGAGACTCTACTAATAGGGAAATAAACATAATATAAACTTAACAGCAGCACACGTTTTAAAACTTTCAAAATCGAGACAAACGGCTGATTTTGAAATCAATTTCGAAGTATAATTGTATTTTATTTTGAAGAATTTCCATATTTGGAAATATAGAATCTTTTTTTTTTTAATTCTGTGGTCAAGTACATTTATGGCTGATGATAAATTATTTTCTAGCTGCCGGACACCACCTCATTCTACCAGCCATAAAGTGGAATATATTAACTAACTAAATTGTGTTAATTATATTAAAATTTCTTTTTAGGGATAATTAATTAGTTAATGGAATTACTAATGTTAACTAGATGTAAATAAAACTAAAACTCCCCTCGTGTTACACTTCAGAGGGGCTTATTCCATTCATTCCTTCTTCTTAGACTTTTCAATGCCGATTCTCCTTCTCGCCTACAGCGACAGATGGCGCCATCAGCGTAATAATCAAGCCAATGGATTGAAATGTCAAGCTTGTATTAATACGTCAAATTCAAGTCAATGTCAAGCTTGATTTAAGCTTATGTGCTGTCTGGGATAAACGACAACCACTAAATGGAAATAGACCGACACCAAAATTGTCCATTCATCATGAAATGAACTGTTCTCGTGGCTATGTGGCAGTTTTTATTTCCAAAAAATGTTTTGTTGGCCGTGTTTAATCGTTGAGATAAAAAAGAACGTTTGGAATGGTACTAGATATGATGAATTAATCACCATCACACGATCATGTAAAACACATGAAGGCTCAATCGAACATTTAAAAAATTCTTTAAAATTTAAGGAGTTGATAAGAAGTGGGAGCTAAATTGCTGACGCATTAAAGGAAAACTCGAGTAAATCGAGTCCGAATTTATTCGAATCGTTTCGAATTGTTTCGAATTGTTTCGAAATGTTTCGAATTTCCGACTTTATATTGCTGAATTTATCAAGAAGGTAAGCCTGAATAGACGCTTCATGCAATTACCCATCAAAGCAGTATTCTTTTTAAGTAAGCAAGAACTGGCATTTAGAGGACATGGCGAGCGAGAAAATTCTTTAAACATGGGAAATTTTAAAGAGCTTTTAAAATTAATGATATCAGAATTAAAAATACGCCTTTTTATGAGGACATCACTGACGGATTGGAAGGTTTAAAAGAAAGGAGGATTGATTTGACTTATAAAAAATAAGTAAGTTTTCTTTTCTTTTCTTTTTTTTTTCTTTTCTTCTCAAGTTATCATTACAAAAGAAAATTCTAAGGAAACTTCGAATCAGACACGGATTATTGCAATTTTGAGGATAGGAGCGGCTGGTTGAAATTTATGTCCATTTTATGGAAAAAATTATTAAATTATTAAATTTTATGGAAATAAAATGGACATCAATGGGATCTCTTACATTTTTTATGTAATTTCTTTTTTTTTTTCTGGGTGAGGGCTTAATCCGCCAGCTTTCGAATTCAGTAACAAAGATTTTCCATTCCTGTCCGGAGGAAGGGGGGGGGTCATATGTTTCCTGCTGCACTAACATTTTTGACCACGGGCCGCCACTGCCGTATTGTATGGAAATTATTTTGAGTGCTTCTGTAGAAGAACTATTAAAGATACAGACACTATTTTCGATGGAAAGCTCCATCTAGTAATCCTTAATAACATATATCAATTTTGTTTCATTTCAAATAGCAGAATATCCCTAAAACTAGAAGTCAAAGCCCGTTGTGAAGGCAATTACAACGGGCGCTAGAAAAAAAACATTTGACGAAAGCATGTCTACACTGCATATATTTAATCTTCGTCAACCTAAAATAAATAACTTCATAACTCAATTTTTATTATATACTAGCTGCGTACCCGTTCTCCGCACGGTAGGGAACGAAACTTTTTCTTACATGTACAGTTCGATTTGATTTCAGTGATTTGGGATCTAAAAATAAACAAAATGACTTGACTCTTGGCGTAAAGTTACTCATTAGTTATTTGTAAAGTTAGTATAAGTACTGACCTGAGACCATTGTTAATATTATGACCCAGAAAACTATGTCGGTGTCATTCGCAATTAAAAAAGAAAAGCGTGACGATTCGCAGTGAAAATTCCTAATATTCAAAATGTCTCATTTCTGCATCATACTCTTTTTTAGATTTAAGTTATGCCATTAATACCTTAGATACATGATGTGGAGAACCGTTTTATTTTATAATTAAATAGTTGTGTACCCGCTCTTCGCAAGGCAAGAAGAGAACATTTTCCTAAAAAATGTGATCATAACTCTTGTGAGAAAACAGAATCTCCAAGAAAAAAGAAAGTTCTGTTACAGTCTTTTTTGTTGAAACTACCGCGGGATATATTAACGCGACGTAGACTTACTTACTATTTTGTTAGCTGCGATGTAAGACGGTTGTTGAAGAATGAATAGAAGGCTTAGTTTCACGAAATATTTATTAATGCGGCATATTGTGCTTTGATCAATATTGCCTTAGCATATCTACTTACTATTACTTATACTATCTTTTACTGATACCAATACAATATATTTTCGTTTTGCAACCGTTAATGCTTAATTTAAAGAAACGGTTTAGATATTTGCCACGAATGTAGGCTTTTACCCTTTGGTGATTCTTTGCAATTTACGCATCAGCATAAACGATAGTCATTTCAGTTTATGGTTGCCACTAAATCAGCTCTCCATAAATTTTTACGCATAATTCTTGTCAGATTGGTGTATTTAGCACCAGGACCCTATTATATCATGGGCAAATGGGGACTTTGCCCAGGGGCCTCCGGCTCGAAATGGCCCCCAATTTCAAATGTTGTTCTTTTTTTTTACAAAAAAATTTATGAAAAATAAAACAAATTTCATACATGGGGGCCCCCGAAATTCAGGGCCCCCTGTTGGTCATAATCAGGCCCTGTTTAATACCGCAATATATTTCCTGCTATTCGAAAACGTGACCCATTTAAAATCTCAATCGAAAATAATGCTGGATAATTCACTGGTGATAAAACAGCATTCAATTATTTATCTGGCAACGTAAAGTAAAATATAGAATTATTTCATGCGTGGTGTATGTTTTGCTTGTGAGTCCGTTATTCTGGTTGAGTTTCGAAAGAGGTTTTAAACTTATGACATCAAAATCGCGCACTTTTCACTTGCGAAAACTCAGTTATTTTAAATTTTATTTTTTATTTTCAACTGGCAATTTTAATAATTGTTACTGTCTCCAAGACAACCAAAACGCATGATATCATACCGAAAATTTTAAGCTGCTGCTATTGAAATGAAAATAATTCTTTACTTAAAAATTCGTAAAAAATCTCTAATTTATATTTTCCTCTGGTTCTTCTTTTAAAAGAGGGCGAAATGTATGCTCCGTCATTTGACAAAATATAAAAAATCTGATGTGTCCAACACATGACTTCCTTGCACGTCCATTAGATCAAAAATATTTTCGACGCACTTCCTCTAAATTTATTTGTTTGAAAGAGATAAAATATCAATAATAGTAAGGTTTAGCGATTTCTAGCCAAATATTTCGATATCGCCAAGCTGAGTTCAATTTGAAAGATTTCCTTCTGACACTTTATTTGGCGATATTTCACCAAAAGCCGACAAACTTGAGATAGTCAGTGAGATTTTGGGATAGCCAAAGTAGTCATTGACCACAGACTTTCAATGAATTGAATGCATCTATACACCTCAATGTATTCAAAGTCATTTGGCTCACCATGTAAATAAATTGTCAGTCGATTGCTGTCAAAAAAGATATTGAAAACAGTTAGATATTACAATAGTTCTAAATACAAAGTTAAAAAATCTACGGGTTAAAGTTTTAGAGTTATACAAAATAGGAAATAATTTTTGGCGCCAAATTTGGCGATATTTCGGCGAAACTCGTCAATGTCGACGACATTTGGCGAGATTTTAAGCATAAACCAAACAATGACAGATTATCGCCAAATTTGGCGATATTTCGCCAAAACTCGCCAAGAACGATGACAAATGGCGATACTTTGGCCATGGACCAAATGACTGACTATCGCCAAATTTGGCGATATTTCGCCAAAACTCGCCAAGGACGAGGACAGACGGCGAGATTTTGGGCATGTACCAAACAATGACTGTCTACAATTGTATTATAATGAAGATGTCCATAGACATTAAGGTACTGAAATTCTTTTCGGTGGTCCTGTAAATAAACTCTCCAGTAGATTGGAACCAAAAATCGAGATGCACAACTAGATGTTACAACATTCTTATATATGAAATTTCATAATAGTTTTTGAGATTTGAGAGTTAAATATGCACACACGTACACCAAAAGTCGCCAAGCTTGGCGACTTTTGGCATAGTTCTTGAGGGAGGCACGTGAACGTGGTCGGACCATTACCTAACTTATGTGGTAGGACGGTATTGTGCTTGAAATGGATGAATGCCCCTAAAATTGCTATTGACCGTAATGTATTGGAAATCTTTTGAGTGTTCCTGTAGCAGAACTATAAATGATAAAGACACATTTTTTAATGGAGAAATTCATTTTCTAACTCTTTACAACATATATCACTTCTGAGTCGTTTGAAATAGCCCAATACCTCTAAAAAACGCTTTGATGAATTTCGGCCCATAGAGCGTAATGTATTTCGAATCTTTTGGGCGGTCCTGTAGATAAACTATTCAGTCGAATGGAACCGAAAGGGGGGGTGCACAACTAGATGTTACAACAATCCTAAATATAAAGTTTCAACATTCAACGCCTAACAGTTTTTGAGATATGCGAGTTTAATGAATTTCGGCCCATTGAGTGTAATGTATTTCGAATGTTTTGGGCAGTCCTGTAGATAAACTATCCAGTCGAATGGAATCAAAAGGGGGGGTGCACAACTAGATGTTACAACTATCCAAAATATGAAGTTTCGACATTCTACGCCTAATAGCTTTTGAGTTAGGCGAGTTTAATGAATTTCGGCCCATAGAGCGTAATGTATTTCGAATCTTTTGGGCGGTCCTGTACATAAACTATCCATTCGATTGCCACCAAAAGGGGAGGTGCACAACTAGATCATAGAACAATCCTAAATATCAAATCTCAACATTCTACGACCAATAGTTTTTGAGATATGCGAGTTACATACATACGTACGCACGTACGTACGTACATACGTACGTACGTACGTACAGACGGCATGGAAAAACTGGCCACAGTAGACTCGCCACTGGTCAAAATGAGTTGCAGACGCGTTAACATGATCGTGCATGCTAGCCTACGATGAGATGCATCGAAAAAAATTTTTAAATTAAATTTAGAGGTAGTCAAAATCGGTTTTTATGTCGAAATTTGGCCCCCAAAATTTTTCGGGATCACATTACTTCCTTATACTACGTACAAGGAAGTAAAAAGTTATGACGGATAGAATTCAAGATGCAGCAATTTTTAAAATATTTTACGAAAGTCAGCGTCAAATTTAATTTTATATGAAAAATTCCCAAAAATCTGAAAATTATGTTACACAGTCCGAACAAACAATTTTTAAACGAAAATTCTCTCTTCTATCCGATGATGTAAATTTTGTTTTCTTGCGAGTGTAATTACCGGCGTTATTACGTATTAAGCGAGAAAAATCGCTAAAAATCGCACAAAACATAAAATAAAACATTTTCTAATTCGAATTTCGAAGAAATCGCTCCGAGGCGTGTTAGGATCTGTCCTAACCGAAGCCGTATGCAAAAGTGAAGCCGTGAAGCCGTATGCAAAATTCGGTAGGTCTGCGACCCACCGTCTCAGCGCAATGCCATCGAGAGACGCGTGCAAGAAGATCGGTGGTCACAAACTTACCTACCTACATACATAGCTAAATACAATGTTTACTCTCGGATTTTATTATATACTAGCTGCTTACCAGTTCTCCGCACGGTAGGAAAAGAACATTTACCTTACACAAATAATTCCAATTAAACCCAGTGATAGGAATCTCTAATAGTGAAAAATTGCTGGAATTCTGACGAAAAGCTGACTCCATGAGTGGAAATTTGAGACGATTGCAACATGATAACACAAAAACTACGCCATTGTCACTGGCGATCAGAAAAGTAAGAACTTTACGGTATGCAGACCAAACTTTTCTCTTTCGAAAAATGCCTTATTTCTACATCATATAATTCTCTTTTTTTAGATTAAATTTATAGCATTCATACATACCATATGAATAACATTACATGATGTTGAATACTATTTTATCTTATCTTGCATTTCGTAAAGCGTGGACAATGCATTAGCACAGTTATGTTGCAGAATTAGCAGTTGCAGTTGAAAAATTAAATTTAAATCTTATTAAATTTTACCTAAATTTGAAAAAAAACTACTCGAAACAATCGATGCACATTGTACATTCAGAAACCAAAATGCCTCCTGTTTCCGTGAAGATCTTGTCGCTTTCGTAAATGAAAACATTTGTGACGTAACTTAAGTGGAAAAGCTTATTACCCTTACTGGCAAAAACACTTCCTTATGTCCGCCGAAGCAGCACATATGTTAGCGCAGGGGTTCCCAAACTTTTTTTACCCGCGGCACCCTTGTCAGGCTAAAAGCATTTCGCGGCACCCTTGTTAGTCTAAAAACATTTCGCGGCACCCTTTTCAGGCTAAAAACTTCCGAGGAAGATTTCCTTTAAAGCAACATGAATATGAAGGTTAGAATGAAGCAGTTTGGATGCATTTTACGTTATTTCTTGTTTGTTTGTTTATAGGGCTAATTATCAAGAAAGTACTCTCTTGGGAAAGGGATATAGAATTTTGACAATACTCCCATTTCAGGGAGTTCCTGTAAAAGAGAGGCTACAGGACAGTCTTGAACTTGACTGAAATATTTTTGTTTGAGCCCACTTAGTGATCAGCTTGGCTCTCTTTCTTGGGGATACCAGTTCAGAGGAAATTATTTGATTATATATACTCCAGCAAAACACTTTTCTTTATTATCTCCACGGCACCCCTGACATACGCTCGTGGCACACTAAGGTGCCGCGGCACCCAGTTTGGAAACCTCTGCGTTAGCGTGTCATGTGCTTCTCTGCATAATCTGAGAGCAAAACAGAAGACAATGACGTGAAAATGACGTCACACACGAAGGAAATAAAATGAAAAATATGCAGAATTGCCTGAAAAAAACTTCGGTTATTTTTAATGCGCAAATATGTTAAAATTCTATTTCTTTCATATTTAATGCGTTTTCACTTTTTTGGGTCTTAAGAGCTGTAGAAATGAGTGGTTTCACTTAATTATTAAATTGAACAACTTTAGTGGCAACAATGGATTCCGTTGCTACGGAAACTGTAGCAGTGTTAAAAATAGAATATGATATGATTTATTTATGTTTACTTTGCTAGAACTGCCATTTTGGCGTAATTAACGTCGGCAGTCGATGGAAAATAGCCAAAATGAATCACACATTAAAATTGAGAATAAATGCAATAATTTAAAGGCATTATCAGCTAGTCATACTGGGTTTAAAAAATATTCTCATTCATCTCAAACAGCATTCGTATTTATAAAGACTTCCTATTTTATTACACTTTGTTTGGCGGGATTAAAAAATATTATCTATTCATACACTCGTAACACCAACTCATATCAATCGGGGCATAGAATTACCAATACAAATGAAAACATTTAATTTTCTGAAATTTGACGGGGTTTCCCTAACTTAAATCAATTTATTTAACTTGACAAAAATTCTGCAGATCATTTAAAATCGCCTTAATAACTGTATTATTTCTGAACAGAAAATTAAAATTTCAGGCTAAATTCTAGTAAAACCTGCACTTGTTTTAAAAATACTATTTCTTTACGCTCTCAGTAAATTGCGCCAAGCCCTAAAACTATGCAAACCGCTGCAAACTATTTTCTCAAAATCGGTATTTAAGCCATTTTATTTGTCGCCAAATTATATAGTTATACACTTTAGTCTCGGAAATTTACAAATCCTTTTTCTTTTGCGTATGAAAAATATTGAATTCCTGGTCTGATTTCCCACGCAGACGACATTTTAATTAAAAAATAACCTAGCAAATATTCGAAACAGAAAAAAATTATTATTCCTTTATTATTAATGCAAGAGTGTAAATCATTTAATAAATTCGCCAAACATGGCAACCTCGATGCTTATTTCTCCCTTTTTTTGACTACAGGGGTTACAATCGCGGAATTGCGGAGAGCAAAAATTGGCGATTTTGACGGGGTTTTTTTTTATCAATTAATATCTCCTAAACTAATTCGAATTTCGAAATTTAATTCAGCGGAAGACCTTCCTCGGAATTTTTCGAATCCGGGGACACCTCGATCGAAACTCAACTCCCAGCCGTTTCGGTGGAGATGATGTTACAGACAGACGCGCACAGATTTTAATAGTATAGACTAGTTGCGTATCCGTTCTCCGCACGGTGGGAAAAGCATATTTTCCTTAAGCATATATAATTCGAATTAAACCCAGTAATTCGGAATCTCAAAACGTGAAAAAATACTTGAATCGTGACTAAAAGTTTACGTCATGAGTGCAAATTTTAGACGATTGCAACATAACACAAAAACTACGTCAATGTGACAGGCGATCAAAAAAGAAAGAACTTTATGGTATGCAGACAAAACTTTTCTCTTTCGAAAAATGCCCGATTTCTACATCATATAATTCTCTTTGTGAGGTTTACTTTATAGCATTAATATATAGTACATACCACATAAATAACATTACATGATGTTGACAATAATTTTATCTTGCATTTTTCAAAGCGTGGACAATGCATTAGGGCAGTTTTGTTACACACGACTTTATTAAATTTTACCTAAATTAAAAAACCTACATGAAACAATGGATGCATCATTTACCTTTAAAAGCCAAAAATGTACCCTGCTCCGGTGAAAATCATGTCGCTTTTGTAAATGAAAACGTTCGTGATGTAACTTCTAAGAAAAAACTTATTACCCTTATTGAACTCTTAATACAGTATCACACTTGTTACATAAAAGTGACGTTTATCTCACTGTCAATTCGCCCTAATAAATAACTAATTTCATTTTTCATTTTTTACAGATTACAATTGACCCCTTTATAACATGGGTCTACAACACGAATTCTTAGAACACGACGAAAACATTACGATCGTTTTCAAGTAGCACGTTAAAAGAGACTCGTACAGCACGGTGAAATGAGACATGTTCTGATATTATGACGCCTTAGCTCCTGTAATTAACATTCCTTTTGAATGGAAACACCAAACATCATTGCATTTTTACGGAGCGCGAATAAGTTTTGCCGCGATTATACCGCGCAGTTCGCACTCCAGGTGGAGTATAGCGCAGGACCTGTACAGCACGGATTCCTATAACACGGAACGTATCTACCGAGTTAGGGAATCTACTGTAGTTGCATTGTGTCAAATTCAATAGTTAAGAAAATTCTGGGTTGCCGTATTTAGTAATATTTCATCTCACCTTGGTGGCCGAAATGTATTAAAACCAAATATCCGAACTGTATCAAAAGTAAAATTTACTAAAAGAAAAATTTTTAATTTTGTATAACCCTCAGAATAACATCGGAGTTTGCCATCTACGACGGTTTTTCATGACGTGACAACTGATGCTTGCGTACAGTGGCGTAGCCAAGGAGGGGATAGGGGGTCAAAACCCCCCAAGCGGAGTATTTTGCCATACAAAATGTATATTCTTCACTCCCTTATCGCACACACGTGTACATATATGTGAGTTGCAGTAGTCTTAACATTCCCATGAAAAATTTCTGGCTACTCCTGCTTAATCAATATACTTCAGGATCGGAATCTCCGCCGTACAAAAAATGGTCTAAAAATGTGACTCCAGAAAATTCTGATTAACACAATGGGGTTACACAAATACGCGCCGGACATACGCTCTTGCTTATGTCCGGAGGAGCAAATACACTAGAGGTTATGTGCTGCTCCGGATAATCTGCCAGCAAAAAAGCAAAAATGACGTAAAAAATGACACCCACACACGAAGGAAATAAAATTAAAGGTATGTAGAATTGCATAAAAACTTTGATTATTTTTAAGGTGAAAGTCTGTTACAGTTCAATTTGTTTCACAATTGATGCGTTTTCACTTTTTCGAGTCTTAAAAGCTGTAGAAATGAGTGGTTTCACTTAATTGTAAAATTTAACAACTTAAGTGGCAACAATGGATTCCGTTACTACGGAAACTGTAGCAATCTTTAAAATAGAACATGAAATGAATTATTCGTGTTTTCTTTGCTAGAACTGCCATGTTGGCGTAATTAACGCCACAAATTGATGGTAAATGGCTAAAATGAATCACAAATTAAACTTAACAACAAATTCAAAAATTTACTTTCAATCCTTACAATACCCACAATTTTTACCGGGCTGAAAAACCATTCTTATTCACCTCCAAAAGCAAAGAAAAAAGAAAAGAATTCCGATTTTATTACACCTTGTTTGGTGGGATTAAAAAAAAAATATCCAAGCATACGCTCATAATAGACTCATTCCAATCGTGGAATGTAATTAGCAGCACAAACGCGAGAACACACTCTATTAAACACAGCGTTACACTATATTTGAATATTTATCGCCAGCTTTGCTAAGAAAGGTAAAGTAGGAATCAACATACATTTTAATTTGTAAAGCAAAAAATTTATTAGACAGTATTAGTTATATGCCATTCTAAGAGTTACCAGAAAAAGAAATTTCCGTAGCACTGCTTTAACGAATAAGAATCAATGATTTTTTACACATTCGATCGCCAAAGTGCCAACATACACCATTTTGCGAGATTTTTTTCAAGGAATCATTCGAAGCATTGAAATAACGGCAACCAAAATGGAAAATAGTAATCTATCACTCATATGGTTTGATTGCCAAAGTACAACAGGCATCTACTTGAAAAGGAGCAGTATTTTAAATTATTAACTATGAGTTAATGTATTTTATTAATCGTTAACTATGATGTACAAAATGCGAGAATTTCAATTACCTTAAATTTGGCGGAATTTCCCCTCACTTTAATCAATTTACTTAATTTGGTGAAAATTCTCAAGTTAGATCGTTTAAATTCGCCTTAATAACTGCATTATTTCTGCACTAATCACTGCTGAATTAAAAAAAATTAAAGCTAAACTCTAATAAAACCTACACTTGTTTTTAAAAATACTATTTCGGTATGCTTTCAGTAAATTGCGCCAAGCTTAAAACTGTGCAAATCGGTAGAACCTACTACTTTCTCAAAATCGCGACAGGCAGACAGACGCGCACAGATTTTAATAGTATAGAAGAAGATTAGAAGTCAAAGCCCCTTGTGGAAGCACTTACAACGGGCGCTAGAAAAAACATTTGACGAAAATTTGTCTACATTCAATATATTTAATTTTAATCCACCTAAAATAAACAAGTTCGTAATCAGTTTTTATTATATACCCAAATCGAATTTCATGCTCTTCTGGAAACGCGCGGAATCTTTTTTCAGTCGAAAGATTTCGTTTTGTGTATCCAGCTATTCACAAATCCATGCAGACGATTTATTTGTGAAAAGAAAAAAATAAACTGTGTAATCTGGAAAAACTTTTTTAAACGAATTGGTGTCCCAATTGTATGACGTCACTTTCACTTGAAACAGGTAATATTGTCACTCAAATGATTCACTTTTTTTTGACTCTCGGAAATAAAATAGCGCTGAAAATAGCGATAAATCGCTTAAAAGTGAAGGAACGAGTGGATTTTCAGATTTTTTAAAGTAGCGCAGATTGTTTCTTATACTATATTATGAAAAATTTCAAACGGATCGTACAAACGGTGAAGAAGTTATTAGGCTTTTTGTGCTGACTTTGTAATCTTTTTGCAGTAATGGCGGAAAAAGTTTCATCTTGAAGTAAGGGATCAGCGTAACTTAAGGTGACCATACGTCCTCGAAATTCGAGGACAGTCCCCAAATATAGATCTTTTTTTCATTTTGTCCCCAAATATACTTTGACTTCTTGAGGACGCGAAAAGTCCCCGAATTTAAAGATTTGTACTTTTTCCGTGAAAGTTTCCGTTTAGTTTATTTCTTTCAGAAAAAAATGAAGAAGAAAAAAAAACAACTAAAAGCGCTTCTACTCGGAGAAACAATGAATTTCGATCTCTGAAAACGTTTGTTGTCATTGCGTGTGTAGCGTGTACAGGCATTCAAAGAAGTATTCGACTATGATCCAAATTTCCCATTTCAGTTTTGTTAATGATTAATCACTTTTTATAATCATGCTTTAAATATGAAATTGACGTACGAAATTTTTCTTGCACTCGAATACTTTTTTTAGAGGGTGTACAAAGTTTCATGAAAAATTATCACAAAATGAGCCAATGTAAAAAGCAATGACTTCTGAAAAATACAAATACTATGATAAGAGTTAAATTTTGAATAAATTGCAATATTTCAACATAATGTTCCTTTCGTATTTCTGGTTCAAATAAATATTTATAAATGAATAAAATACTTTCATTAATTCATTAGAAATAAGAATACGCAATTGATATAAAAAAAAAAAAACTATTAGAGTTCAATTTTAAGTATCAAAGCCAGTCGAGATATACTGGGATACATGGTAACATGTTGTGTCCTCGAATAAGTCCCCAAAAGTATCTTCTAGCTTTTTCCAAGAAGCTTTCCTAAGATTCTTGGAAAAAGCTAGAAAGAAGCTAGTTTCATACTCAAAGTGTATGAAACTTGAGTATGAAACTAGCTTCATAGCTAGTTTCATACTCAAGTTGAAACCAAGTTTTCCTTGGATTAGAGGATAATGCTTGATTTGTCCCCAAAATACTGTCTAGAAATATGGTCACCCTAGCGTAACTATATAGTAGGATGTGATACGCTTAAAAGAAAACCTTCCCATAGCGCAATGTATTGGGAATATTTTGAGCACTCCTGAACAAAAACTATAAATGCTACATATTCCATTTTCAATAGGGTACAGGGTACAGTAGATAACAATAACATATTAAAATTCCGTAGAAATCGATGCATATTTACTGAAGTTAGAGCGCGGACGGACAGACAGACAAACCGAAATCATATAAACACTTTTCAACCTTGTTGGAAAGTGTTAAAAAGCATTGCCAGCCTGCCGCAGCGCATACATATTTTGCTTGCTCAAAAGAAAATTTTCATTAAATATTGAAATTGTATTTTGAATTGTATTTCTATTATTGAATTTGTACTGTCCTAAGCTGATAAACCTATAACGATAACAACTGAAACAATATTATGAGTTTAATAGTAAGGTAAACCCTTAAAACGAGTGAAAGATGAAAATTTTCAAGTGAGTGCAATAATTTGGTCACCCACTCTACAGTTGAACTGAGTTATTGGGACAACTCTTCCAACATCAAAATATCCTTTACTGTTCAATCCCTTGCCCATTGGAATAGAAACATACAACTTCGCTCGGTTATAGTGCCGTTTAGTCCGTTCAATGACGTTATAACAGAAGTTCAACTGTATACTCATTATCTGCGTGTATTTATTGAATACCCAGCATTTTTTTTACTGCTGCTTCTTTTGAAATATTTTCTTGGCAATTTTTTAAATGAAATACTTCAATTCGATGTCACTTTTCTATTTTAAAGATGATTTCATTTTTATTTCAGCACACACCTCCCCCCCTTCGTGGGTGCCTCGCACTACCGGCGTAGGTATAGCTTTCTCATGGAAGGGTCCAGGGGCATCTCACAGTATTTGAGACATAATGTAGAGCCCGTAACACACACACACATGTACATATATTTCTATAATTTGTACAAATTTGAAACTAACCTAAAATATTTCTATGCTAATTGTGTATTACAATAATACGGATGTTACGAACTCTACATTATGTCTCAAATACTGTGAAATGCCCCGCCAGGTAAACGGGGACTATGAAATTTGATTCTTACAATAAAGTTTGACTGACAGTAAATTTTACTATAAATATCCGGTAAAAATTTTCAAAACCACTAATTTTTTTTAAATTCTTTATAATAAAATTGGGTTTGTTACGCACTGAATAAGATTTATGAAATTAAATCAATATAAATTTTTAAGTTTTATTGTAAAGTTTTCAAAATTTATATAAAATTTAAGTTTTTTTACGCTATACTCTGTTTTGTGCTATGAATTCAAAATGTAAATATTTAGTTATAAGCGGTTGTACGTAGACTAAGGGGGTCCAGACCTCCTGAATCCCCCCCCTTATATACATACGCCCATGGCTCGCACCCTCACACATGCACATAAAGGCCAATTCCGAATAGCTATGCTACTAGTCTGTATCGTTTCCTTCAAGCAAAACGTGGCGTTTGGTTACGAAATACAATCAACAAATCATTGATTCTTTAGAGAACTGATTCATATTTTGATGCAAATTCTCTTTCGCTTTTTACCCATCTAATAAATATTTCATATTCAGATGTAGTTGTGTATAAGTTACGTTATAGATCAAGTGATGAAAATTTAAGCCTTACGAAAAATTTAATCAGCTGGCTAACAAATCACACGGTCCATGACATAAATCGCAAATTTCCTCCATTTAAAAAGTAAAAAATGCACCTATTGCCTTGTATCATTCCATTTATTAACAATTTTCAAAGAGAGTAAACTGACGAGGAAGTCGCGACAGTCATTTCCACTGGTTAAAATAAGGGAAATCTTGCGCTAAAAACACTACTGAACGATATCAAGAAGAAATTATTTGACAAGACTATTAATACATAATAATGTTTCGCAACTGCCCTTCTGCCTTATTTACTGAACGAGTTGGTTCTTCCAGATAGATAGATCTTCCAGAAAAAATTGACGGGAGACGCGTGGCGAAGGGGAACTGTTGCACAACAGCCAAATCTTTGAATTTGCTATTACTAGTGCCATCTGTCGCTCATTTTTGATATGACAAATAATCATTCTCCGGAGAAACGAGTAACCGCAACGCTCTTCTATGGAGAAAACTGCCTTGATAAATTCAAGGTTTAAGAACGAACTACTAAATATTTTTCAACCATTCTTCTTTTTAGATACTTCTGAAAGCGTTTATCTCTCTAATGTTATTACGATACAAAAATTTTCTGTTGCAATAAGAAGAATATTAATTATTAATTATAATGGAATTTAGGGACGCAAACAGGTTGTGGACCACAGGAGCTTGGCCTGGGCCCCTCCTGAAATTAGGATTCTAGCTGAATGGATGCCAATAATCTAACCTTTATGTGAAAAATTTTACCTTTTCACCTTTGGAGCCCCACTCGAGTTTTTGTTTTTGTTTTTCTGTCTACGTGGAATGTGCTTGGTGGAATTAATGTACTTCTAACTGCATTGGAGAAACTTTGTATCGGAATTAAGAGTGAACCACTTGAAGATCGATCGTTATCACTGGACTATTGAACAGCTTAAGAAACAAACAAAAAAAAAAAACAATGATGTTAAACACTCGAAAAAATGAATAATGCATCTTCACCCTGTGCACTATGGACTGACATTAACAGTAAATCTGTATGTCTCGCGCAACTTTCAGAAAAAATTCGATGCACAAAAAATGGAATTAAAAAATGAGCCGAGAAGTTAACTGTTTGTGGAAATATTGGAAAATTCGGTATGCTTAACATTTCCCCTTAAGAATTTCGTAGCTCCTATAGGTTCGTTGTTTATGAAAATTCACAGTACAACTTGTAAAGAGAGATTCTAAATTTTTCCGATTCTATAACCCAGTAATTTTTTTTTAAGCTGTTAAAAAAAAAAAAAAAAATTCTAAAAACAGCTTTAATACTCTTCTAATTGCATTAGAGAAACTTTGTACCGAAAAACTTTAAGTGAATGTTTTCAGAATAAGGGGGGAGAAAGAATGTTTTAAAAATATTGAATGGCCTATTCTTAACCCTTTGAGGCGCAACCCTTTCCCAATGCTGAAAAAAGGGCAGCCGTTGCCATCGCTCGACTTAACTACCAGCAAGATGGCGGACGATCGATACGTTCATCGCGTGCCACAGATCTAGAGCCCTTTTTTGACGACAGCTGGCTGTGCCGGTCACAACATGCTGTGAAAATTGCCCTAAATTATCAACACTGTTGGTACACTCCTACGCACGCGTACTAAACCTTCTTCTTCTTCAAAAAAAAAGTCTACTTTTGTACTTGTCTGTACTTAGCGTCTTTATAAGGATCCGTTCTTACAATTTTGTCACCCCTGATAAAAATGTAAAATTACCATATTCCATATTTTTCTTACTCACTACCATAATACTTTTCTTCACTCACAGCAGGGTCGTAGGCAGAAATTTTTCATGGGGGGGGGGGGTTACGACCACTGCAACTCACATATATGCATATATGTGTGTGATAAGGGAGTGAAGAATATACATTTTGTAAGGTAAAAAAAAATCCTCATGGAGGGAGGGGTTATGACCCCCCTAACCCTCACCCTTGGCTACGCCCCTGACACACAGTCAAGATGATGCCCCGTATAATGGCTCCTTGGATTAATGTTACTCTAATTTTTATGAATTCTTTCATTTTTAAGTTCTCATCGCAATTTCTTCTTATAATACAGCCAAATATAATACCAGAAGTAAACTGTTGCTATTTTCACTTATTTTTCTTCAATAAATAGTAAGATTAAACTTTTTGTCTCATTGTATTGCAGCTTGAAGGTTTAGCAGGCTTTCGTAAGATTTTTTTAGTTTTACGGAAGAGGGGAATAAAAATTTTCTTTGGGGGGGGGGAGCCTAGCTTTTCTGGGCCTCTACATAGTTACCTCAATGGACAATCCGGGGGGGGAAAAATGAAGAACAGAATTGCAAAAATTGGTGACTTTCCCCATTTTCTCCTCCTCCTCCCCTCCGCGCTATCTGGCACTTTCAAGTATTTCTCTCTACAGGCCGTAATGTATGAAGAATATTTTTGTGGCCTGTAAAGAACTAAAAATCATATGCACACATGTATATAGCACCAAATTTGAGCTCAATCGAATGTACCGTTTGATCTAACACACACTCAACATACAAAATCCACACACACACAAAAAAAAAAATTGAAAAGTACCTCGCCGTGACAAATCGTGTAGACAAGTTATGTCGACGCTGAAAAACCTAAATTGATCTTAATAGCACTGTAGTGCTAATGAAAAATACATTCTAAACTTTTACGAGTCTTTGATACAGTTTGTGCGGTTTTCTTTATTTTTTTTTCTTTTAATTGAAGCACTATATATTTTTTGATGAATACTGTTTATTTATTTTTTAAACACTTTGTAAGCTATTTTCTTGAATGTTACACAATTCACCATTTGTTAGAACACACTATGCAACGGGTGAAGAGGCCTTCCGAATTTTTCTTTCGAGTCTCTAACTTTCAATAAAAAATATCCTTTCAAAAAGTGTAGGAGTTTTGTAGGGGATAGCAGTAATTTGAAAAATGTGCAACATTGAAGTTTTTCTATATGAAAATTTTATTCTATAGTCATGTCTTGAATTCAAAACACGATCTGAATGCATAGCAATTTATTTGTCACTGATCTACAATATAGTTTTATGCATCATAATCTTCCGCTTTATTTTGATAGCTCAATTTCAGAATAAAAAGAACAGAAATCAAAATAATTTGGCTGTACATAAAGAAAGCGTATGCCGATTATCATTAAGAGATCCCCCTCCTTTTTTTTAGTTCATAATTTATTTGTACCACGTATAAAGTAAGTAATCAGAAAATGATTATCGAGCAAAAAATCCGATCTATCATTGTCAAAGTAGATGTATTTATCTCAAGAATATAATAATGAAGAGTCCTTGCATGCCTTTTATAAAACATGAAAATACCATATCAATCAACAAACCACTGAGCATTTTTGACAACATTAATTTAGACATATTTTATCGAATTTATTTTGCCGTTTTAACTTTTAAATGCATGTATAATTGAATTGTTTATATTGAATTTATGAAAAAAGTAAAAGTCGCATTACTTTTCATGCAATGTAAAACTTTAAAATTTTCTTTCTTTCATTCTGTTATTTAATGAACTATTTATATTTAGCAGTTCACACAAATCTCTGGTATCTAATGCAATGTAAACTTTTAACTTATGTAACTGTTTACTTGAGCATTTATTTTGACAGCATTAATTTAGCCATATTTATTTATTTATTGTCGTTTTAACTTTTATACATAAATATTAAGGAATCATTTGTATTAAGTTTGTAAAAAGGTAAAATATAAACTTTAAACTTTTCATTTTTTCATTCTTTTCTTTAATGAGCTGCTTATATTTAGCAGCTCATACTAATCACTGGCATCTCCTGCAATGTAAACTTTCAACTTATGTATACTTTTTACGACAGCCTTCATATTAAATTTATAAGGAAAAATAATGCAGTCACATTTGCTGCTCGCACAGTGTAAAAGTTTAAACTTTGTAACTTTCCTTCGTAGCAAACATTTTTATTAAATATATTAAACAGAAAGAAATCACCTGATTTGTCTACAATGTAAGCCTTAAACTTATACAACTTTTTTTTACATGTGAAAATCGCTTATGTTAAATTTATAACGAAGAAAGAAGTCACTTGCTTCTCACGCAATGTAAACGTTTAAGGTTTGTAACTCTTTTTTAAATTTAAAGTTCATATTGATTAAATGTAAAAGAAATGTCATCTGCTCAATTTCTGTAACCTTTTTTACATCAACCGTTTTTATTGAATTTACAAAAGGTAAAGTAATCGTTTGATGATAATAGATTGCAGACTTTTAATTTTTGTAACTTTTTTACAAATTGAAATCATTCACATTAAATTTATGAAAACTGATCGATTCTCTTGCTTTTTGTGCACTCTAAAAATTTATTTACTTATTTATTTAAACATGATCCACTTTTAATAAAATTTATAAAAGATAAAGGATTTAGTGGTTTTTTATGCAATATAAACGCTTTATCTTTTGTAACACTTCTTACCGTTTTTTTTAAACGGTAACACGGTAAGAAGTGTTAAAAACGATTGCTTTTAACTCTTCTTACCGTTTTATTTACCGTTTATATTAAATATGTATAAAAGAAAAGTGTCACTTGCTTATTATGCAATTCCAGGGTTCAACTTTTGTATTTTTTTCTAATTTAACCAATTTTATTAAATTTATAAAAAAGAAAGGAAACATTTTCTTCTAATGGATTGTAGGTTTTTGTAATTTTTCTAAGAATTAAAATTTTTTATATCATAAAAAATATTTCTTTAAATTTATATAAAAAAAATTTGCTTCTAATGCAATGTAAGCGTTTAACTTTTGTAAGGATTTTTTAATTAATATAAACTTTATTTCTTATTTAGTATAAACTTTAATACTTACAGTTTATATTAAATATGTGTAAAAGAAAATTGCCACTCGCTTACTATGCAATACCACAGTTCAACTTTTGTATTTTTTTATATCAACTGTTTATATTAAATTTATAAAAAATAATAATGGAGTTGCTTTCTTCTTATATACTGCAAGCATTTAATTTTTTTATATGATCTGTTTTACTAAATTAAAAGAAATGTGATTTAATATTGAAGTTGCTCTTTCTTCTTATACACTGAAAGCATTTCATTTTTATATGATCTGTTTTACTAAATTTAAAAAAAAAATGTGATTTAATACGAAGTTATTTTGTACCAGGGAGGGAGAGAAAAAAGTGCATGAAATAAAAGCATTGTTACTAAGTAGTAGTTTGCTTACTTCAGCCTAAGTGACTAATCATGTCATGATGTGTACAGTGCTTGATTACTTACCCAAAACTGCACACGGTGAAAAAATTGTCCGCCAGTTGGACATTCATATTTAATCCGTACCAGCTTTGTACGTCCATTAATTGCATTTAGAAATCATGGGGCCGCGACCCACTGCTATCGTGGGCTTGTTCTCTCGATCTTTATGTAACGTAGTAAGCTATTAAAAATGCAGCCAGGTCCTAAACAAAGAACAGTAAAAAAGGAACAAGCCGTTTTTATCGATATCCAATGCAGTTAGTACGACCAGCTGGGGACATGCTTGTTGTTAGGTATGTTTTCGGAGTGCTCTTGTATATATTTCCTAACTTTTATCAGATTTAGACGAGCCAGAATAGAAAACGGACACTGACTAGATGAATTAGCGTCGTTGTTAAACATAAAAACGCAAATATATATATATATACACATACACATGGCTTTTTTCGTGAGAATTTTTTTTCACTTTTTATTTACGGACTTTCGCATTTTTTCCACATTTAAACGATTTTTAAGATTTGTTTGTGATATGGATAATTTGTTATGTTCATCCCTGTAATTTTATTTGAACAATTGCACGATTATTTTAGTTTTCAAGGTTGGAGCAGGTTTGAATTTACAACAAGTAGTAATAAATAATAATAATCAATAATAATAATCAATAGTAGTAATCAATAATAATAATAATAATCAACTAAAAAAGAGAAATATTAGTTTAGTTTAGGGTATAAAGAATTTTTTGTTTAGAAAAATAAATAAAACGGAGTTTCCAGCCGAATAAGGTGCGACCTATTGCGTCATAATAATATGTAAAAAGAAAATATGCAAATTATGCAAGTAAATTAATAATTTACCAATTAATTCAACTAAATAAACGTACTATTCAGTTATTTCTTAAAAAAAATCATACTGTAACAACAACCGTTAATATAATTTTCATCTGTGATATTAAAGTTATATCATAAAAACGCCTAGACTTGAGAATTTTTTTTCATTGGACTTTTTAAAAAATTAGTAGTAGTATTTGGGAACATTTTCTTTAATAGTATGTACAAGGTATTTCAGTCGTATGTTTACGCATTAGGCTAGAATGCGCACTCAAATACTTATTGTAGCGTACGAATAATCCCACCTCACCTATCAGCATCTTACAAAATTGATTTTAACTGATAAAACTAATTAAATAATAGTTTTTAATGTAAAATAATGTATAATTTATAAAAGCTCGTGGCGCTTGAGTCTCTTCCAAAAAAAAAAAAAGAAAACAAAAAAAAAAAAAAAAAAAGAAAAGAAAAGAAAGAAAGGAAAAGAAAAAGAAAGAAAAGGAAAGAAAGAAGGGAAAAAGACAAGCGTCATTCGATTTTTAAATAGGCTTAAAATAAGCAAATGAGGTTTAAATTAAAATACTCAAAAAATATATAATGATCCTTCACCAAATACACTATGTAATCATGTTACGAGTAAGCCTATACATCTCATGGAAATTTCAGAAAAAAATCAAAATTCGCCTTCAATAATGAGTCGAGGCATTATTTGTTTAGGAATATTTTGCAAAATCCCATGGTTTAAGAATCTTTTAGTAAATGTTTTGCAACTCTTATGGGTTCACTGTTTGTAATCGTGCATAGTTCAACTTCCAAAGAGATATTCTAATGTTTTCCCGAGTCTGTAGCTTAATTAGATCTTTTTTTTAAACGGCTGTTCAAACATTTCATGGTTTCTTAAGGGTGTTGTTTGAAGAAACCAAATCTCCCTCACAAACTTTATACTCAACGGAAAATAAGCTAATTGTGCCAAGGATTAAAAAAAAAAAATCAGGATGATTCTCCTTAAGCTGCACCACACACCGTAATAAATGAAGAAATAGTGTCCTTAATGAAACTGTCTGAAAAAAATTTCCAGTTGCACATCAAAAATTTTCGAAGAGTGACACATCCTGCTAAATTTTCGGTTTTTATAATTTTTTTCTGAAAGTTTCGTTACAAGTTTATCATTTATTATTGTGTAGAATACCGATTGTAAATAGGTAATATACAATTTCTGAAGGGCTTGACATAATTAGTTTACTTGTATTTATGTACTGAAATCGCACATTTTTTTGAAAGACACCGTTAAAGGAGAACACCTTCAAATTTTCAAAGAACGAAATAAAATTTTGTATGAAAAATTACTAAAATATGTCAGTGGCGTGTCGAGAAATTTTTTATGTTGGGGGGGGCGGTTATGACTAACTCATGCGTATTCAGATGTGTGTGCATGATTAGAAGTGGAGAGAATACATTTTGTATGACAAAAAAAAATAATCATTGGGGTGGGGTTGTAATCCCCCCCCATAGCTACGCCACTGATATAGGTCCTTTTCTTTTTCATCAACTTGCCACAACTTTGAAATATTAGATTTTCAGGACTTACTCCAGACAAACGACTCAACCGAAAATCGTAAACAATTCACGTGCAACGGGAGGCTCTAAATATTACCGAACCCATTAATCAAGCTACTGAATCT
Organism: Cheiracanthium punctorium; assembly: GCA_038373885.1. Taxonomy (NCBI): domain Eukaryota; kingdom Metazoa; phylum Arthropoda; class Arachnida; order Araneae; family Cheiracanthiidae; genus Cheiracanthium; species Cheiracanthium punctorium. Next base: position 757,191 of record JAWZYV010015492.1, read on the forward strand.
GTTCATATAAAAGGTATGGTGAATCACGTTAAAAGTCTCTAAACAAGCTCTTTCGTTCAATTAATTTTTCTCCACGCAAACAACATTACACAAAAAAGAAGGGGACACTGTCATTGTTCTCTATACTAGCATGTTGTAGATGCTGTGTTGTTTATACGCATTAGAACCCCTATAATAGGCAGGCTGATTTGTCTGACATTTTGGTTCGCACTGGCACTGCTTATAATGTATATGTATGATAATGTGAAATAAAATAAACTCTTCGTGACAGAATTATACACATAAGCGCATATGTAAAATATGTTTCAAATAAATTCAACACTTACTTCATTTTATGTTGAATTAAGCCCTGGGATTCCAACAGTCTTAAAGGGAATTATTTGGCGTACCGGAAAGTAATGTTCGTTTTTACATAAAATTCAAACAAATAAATTTACAAAAATTATAGAATTAAAAAATAGCTGTGTCTAAGCATAGGACTTACGTTTTAAAGCTAGAATTTTATAGATAGTGTATATATATATTTTTTTTTCCAAGAAAAATGGCTTCCCTCCTCCTTTTTTAGCTTCTACCCTATTTGGAGAATTATATTCGAAATGTTCTGAAATCAATTTTTAGGTATTCGTAAGTGTTGTATTTTACATCAAGAATTTTATGGATATCTCTTTTCTTCTTTGAGATCACGCAGGATATGTGAAAAAGCGTTTTTTCCTCCTATCAACGTATCAACCCATAAGTTTCGCATTTTGGAAAATGCTCTTCAATCTAGCACCAACGCTAAAAAACTCAACTCACAAGCGCACCCTATTTCATATTTTTAGCTAGGCAAAATATTGACCTATGAAAATATGACATTACTTTCCGATACAAATAATATTAATCCATTTTCTTTTTATTATTTCTCGGTCTGCTGGGAGCCTGAACATATAAAATCCATCTTCAGGCTTATTTGAGCAATTGATAATCTACGCATCGAAACATTTTTTAAGGTCGCAAAAATATGAGACAGTATTTTGCTTTAAATAACAAACGCCTTCGCTACACGATGGCTGACTCTCACGATACATGAACCAAAATGTCAGATGCGTTAGCTCCCTATAAACGTAAAAAGAATCCCATCTGCCGCTTTGCATGTTTTTTCTGCCTTGTCTTGCTTGTCGAGTTCGATTGTATACGGGCAGGCAGGAGGTAAGAGAAATAGCGGAACATAGGTGTTTATTGAATATCGATAAAAAAGGAATAATTGTCCTGCCTCTCGCTAAACCAACCATTTTAATGTAACCCCATACAAGCGAGACATTTACGAACAGGGCGGTAAATATTGTGTTTTTCTGGCGCCCGCTTGTAAAAGTTTATTCTCGTCATCAATCACAGCACATAGAAGCACACAATGTTCTTGTGGGCACTAGCTTTAAAAAATGACATATTTTTATTTGAGGTTTTCCTGTAGATTAATTTTGCATGAGCTAAAACTGAATATTTAAAAACTTCTCTATTACATAAAAATCTACACAGAAATAAAAAGTAGAGGATCTAAAGTTATTTTTTCCCTGTCGCGGGCACTTGCTATCCAGGCATTCGTCTCTACAAAGGCCTGCAATACTGACCATTTTATTAGAGGAGTAGAAGGCGGCCAACGTTACTCCCTATGAAGCCAATTCAGCCTTACTTGGGTTTGTGTTGCGTTTCGGCAAAGCTACGCAAGGGCTATCTGCTAAATAATGGGGGTGCCTTGCTCGGAGGACTTTTTAAGGGGGTTCTAACGCGTATTCACGTTATATCTGGAAAAAAACGACCAAAATTCCAGACCGTTAGATCGACCACCGCACGATAGACCAGGCCAGAAAGCTGGATCTACAAGCTTTAGCAGTCCACCATTTTGAGTGTCTTATCCACTAGGACTAGGCCATGGTAGGGCAGCTTTAGCTGCGGACCCGATAGCAAAAACCCGGTATGCTGCTCTGGAACTCAATATACTGCCAGTAGATTATTTTATAGCTTGCACGTTTGTATCTAATGTAGCTAGGTTTATATGAAGGTTGCAGACAAATTTTGGTTTGTGAGCCAGGTGCTGCAGATTAATTCTGAAAATTCTGCTAACCCAGACCGGGAGTCGAACCTGGGTCGCCATGGTAGGGCAGCTTTAGCTGCGGACCCGATAGCAAAAACCCGGTATGCTGCTCTGGAACTCAATATACTGCCAGTAGATTATTTTATAGCTTGCACGTTTGTATCTAATGTAGCTAGGTTTATATGAAGGTTGCAGACAAATTTTGGTTTGTGAGCCAGGTGCTGCAGATTAATTCTGAAAATTCTGCTAACCCAGAGCGGGAGTCGAACCTGGGTCCATAACCGTCGACAGTGGTGTGCTAACCACTCTGGGACGGCTGGCGTATCTAAAGTGTAACGGTGAGGGAGATCGATCCATTTGCATCTAAATGCTTGTTCGGTTGGCATGTTGCTGCAGCGCACCACAGAACACAGCTTTAACGTGCTTGCACTCATCATTAACCCTTTAACGCGCAGTGTTCCCGCTCTGGGAACATCAAACTCTGACGTTTTGACTGTTGCCAGTCACGAAGAATAGATTTGATTTCTATAAAAAATAGTTGCGGGTGACATAGCGCTACGAGAATCCTTTACTTTTTAGCACGTCCTTTCCCGTCGAAAAATGGTCACGATTATTTTTAACAGCTCTGACATCTGCTGAAAAATGGAAGAATGCGAGAACAGCTGGCCAATACTGAAAAAAGGGCAGCCGTTTCCATCGCTCGGCTTAACTACCAGCAAGATGGCGGACGATCGAAACGTTCATCGCGCGCCACAGATCCAGAGACCCTTTTTTGACGACAGCTGCCTGTGCCGGGCATAACATGCTGTAATTTTGTAAATTTGTGTTCGACTATCAAGTAAAAACGACGGAAGCGATTGATATGAAATTTGGTATCATGATAGGTGGTAATTCAACTTGAAACACTGGTGTCAAATTTAAAAAAAAATCTTGATTAGATTTTGAGATTTTGCGAAAATCGTTTCAAACTGCGTAAATTTGAGTTCGGCCATCAAGTAAAAACTGCAAAGGTGAAAAAATGATATTTGGTGAAATGATAGGTTGTCACTCATCTTAAACTATAAGCATCTAATTAAAAAAAGTCGATCAGATTTCGAGATTTTCCGAAAATCGTTTAAAACTGAGTGAATCTTTGTTTACGCATTACGTAATAACGACTAAAGCGAATGATATGAAATTTGGTTACATGGTAGATTGTTGCTCAACATAAACTATAGGTGTTCAATTTTTTAAACATTTTTATTAGATCGTTGAATTTTTAAAATATTTTGTTTACATTTTGAGATTTTGTGAAAATCGTTTTAAAATGCTGAAATTTTGTTCCAGCATCACGAAATAAAGACTGCAGGGAATGAAACGAAATTGGGTGACATGATAGGTTGTCACTCAACTTAAATTCTAGGCTTCCAATTTTTCAAAAATATTGATTAGATTTTGAGATTTTGCGAAAATTATTTCAATATGCGTCAATATTCGTTCGCGCATCACATAATTACGACTAAAGCGAATGAAATGATATTACTCACTCTCTAACCTGTAATATCTTAACAATCCATAAAAATTATAACTTCGCTTTCTTTACTTTGGAAACATACTATATCCACTCTGTGTACTCCTACAATGCTAACGAAAGTTCTTGCTTTTTGAAAATTTACATTCAGTACTATTCAGTACTAACCCCTCAACGACGGGTACTTCAGCTAGTCTATATATATATATATATATATATATATATATATATATATATATATATATATATATATATATATATATATATATATATATATATATATATACATGCATACATACATACATACGTATACCTTTATTTTGACTTTCGCTATTTATTTCATAAACTTGGATGATATTTAATAAGTTTACTTTCTTTGAAGTAGGTGACTGTCTCTAAGCCCTACATCAAGAAGTAATTTTCCCTGGAGAATGTGGTTTCCTCATTTTTAAGAGAATTGACAGTGAATACACCGTTTTTAATACAATGCATGGTAAAGTACTTATCAATAACATTAACATTTTGAGGAAATCGAAAGTTATAAGTCGCATTCCACCAGAATTTTCTATGTCGTGATAGTAAAAAAAATCATACGAATACAGAACGTTTCCATTCTAACAAATTAGCGTGACGAGCTGGTCTCAAAATCACTACGCCCCCCCCCTCTTTCCATCAAAGCCATTTCTTTCGCCGTAAGCATTTCTACGTAGTGTTCCCCTATTACATACCTTAGAGAAGCCATTAAAACCCAATGAAACCGCCCGTACGCTTTGAAAATAGTTGCTTTTTCACACTCATGACCAGAGGTGTCGACTTCACAAAAATTTCGTGGGTGCTCTTGGCGGGCTATTTTTCCGGAAATTGGTGTAGGTGGGTGGAAGAACAATTTGACTTTTTTTTTAAAGAAAAATTCCCATAATTGATGTCTATTCAAGGTCTTAAATCAGTTAAATATTAGTTTAGAATTATAAAGCAACTCATAAAAAAAACACATCAAGTTCTAAAGCACCCACATGCATGACCGACAAGTAGTAGAATTTTATTTTAGAATTTATACAAGCATTGAGCACATATTAGATGTTTAGTAATAAAATAAATAATTTCCTAAATGATTCTTTTTCTGAAGAAAACCGAGTAATATTTTCTGAATTTTCAATGTATTTTTTCTATAAAATTAAAACTGTTCCTTGAAACGTGATTTTGTCCCACGTGATTTTGTCTGCGGGTGCCTGAGCCCCGGAGGCATATTAACATTCTGCGAGTGATTCTGAAGCACACGAGCGCGTATCCCGCTTTTCAAATATCGGGTCGTTTTCGAATATTGCAGTCGAGTACCCACCTTGCATTAATTTCAGGATAAGTGTGGGTGTCATAGCTGTTTACTTTTATTTTGAGAGCATAGAAAGTTATTTAAACTGCATTTTAGGCACTCAAAGTTATGTTTAGTTACAAAGTTATGTGCGTGTTTTATATCTCTAAACATACCTTTGGGTGCTTAAAATGCAGTTTAAATAACTTTTTAAACTTTCAAAATAAAAGTAAACAACTGTGACACCCTCAGTTGGCCTGAAATTAACGCGAGATACGTGCTCCTGTGCTTCAAAATCAACGGCAGAATGTTAATATGCACCCCGGAGCACCCACATAGTCGGCGCCCCTGCTCACGACAAAAATTAAGTGGGGTGTCAGTAAAGTTTTCACAAGCCCAATTCTTTCCTACAGCATCAGGAAAACATTGATATTCTTGAAAACGCAGCATATTTAATTTACACAGTTTCAATACAGATTTAGACGTCAGCCAACGAGGCGGCAAACTCTATTCATATCCTTTATATATATAGCCAAATCTTTAGAACACTCGCACTACCTTATTTCAAATTTCACGTGAGAGATCTCGCCCTACCGTTTGTTTGTTTGTGTAGCATGTATTTCGGATTTGTGTGCTTGGCCCGAGGCATACTTTTTATAAATCCATGTCAGAAGGACAACACAAGGGGGAGTCCCTTCCGTGGGGGTCTTTCTAAGGGGTCCTAACCCGTATTTGCGCTAGTTTCGAAGAAAACCACGGAAAACTCCGAACGGTTAGGTCGGCAGCCGCGCGATGGGACCCGAACCCGGGACCTTCACACTTCGGCCGTTTACCATTTTCAGTGGCATAACCACTGTTTCATGGTGAGGCATACTACCGTTTATTCAAACAGCTGTTCTTTTTACAACTCGCTCATCTATTAAAATGTTATTATTCAAAGTTAATTTTTATACCATGGTTCGTGCTGAGTCACAGCTGGTGTGTTCATAAATGTATCCAATCTTTACTGGGTCTAACCTTTAGAGCATGGGTAGAGGCACAGACAGACAGACAGACAAATAAAAAACAATTTCCAACAAATCTCTCTGAAATATACTTTCAACACAATGCAGCCATTTTAAGCAGTTTTCCCCTCGACTTTCCCGACTCTGTCCTATTTTGAATTCCAGGCACAAGGCATCGATCACCATTATCTTATCACGTAAGAAACCGACTGACAGGCCAGGATCCAAGATTTACTCTTTGCGTCTCTAATATGAAAAGCTGAAACGAAAAAGGAAAAGTATACGCACACAGACTTTGAGGGAAGATCGCCCGCACGGCATAGCATAATCAGAGGGTTTCGCAATATTATTCTTGATTTCGTATTTTATATGAGATAGGGAGTGATTTATGTGTAATATCTCCGCTTTCAAATCCCGAAATGTCTGTTTCCAGTTCTTACGGTCTTATACCGTAAAAAAAAAAAAAAAAGCCGGGGAAAACTATATGGTCTGAAACTGTAATTTTCCGTAGTGTAGAGTCAGGATGGTAGGGGGGCTTAAAACTAGAGGAATGCGATAAATGTATCGCAGCATTTTTTTTTCTGTTTTCAGTCAAATACTAGGTGGATAAAAGTAGCATAATTTTTCAAGGTAAATAATGGTGCAAAGTACGAATCACTGTTATATAAATCAATACGATAAATTTTCAGCGTTTAATTGAACCACAACTCTGTACTGTTTTACATTTGAATCGAATTTAGAAACATTGAGGTCAAACATTGGCGCAACAGCCCCTCTGAGGGGCCAAAGCCTGCGCTGCCCAACCGCGCCTTCGCGACCATGCGCTCTGGGGTGCGGATGCATATGCCTCGGCCAGGGGGTGAGCGAAGTCCCCAGTGTTTGACCCCAAGCAAGCTTGGTCCTCATTATATCGACCCACTCAAGGGGCGAAAGGCTCAGTCGACCTTTCCCAGCCCAGGATTCGAACCCTGGACATGTGGGCCGTTAGCGTGGTGCACTAACCATTACACCACTGCGCTTCTTTAAAAACATTCTCCCCATTAAAATATCATTTCTTTGGCCCATCAATAAACTCAATATGGAATTTTTTAAACAATTTTTTTAATAATCTTTTTTCTTTCTAAAATCAATATTCAAATACGTATAAAAAATACCAGAATACAAAAATTTCAAAATTTTTTTATTGATAGTAAATATACGTTACAGAACACTGAAGAATGGAGCATCTATTGTTTTACAAAAGTATTCAAAATTTGAGCCACAGTGCTTTAAATTATGAATGAATTATGTTTTAAAACATAATTTATAAACCCCAAAGGCATTTTTATATTATATTTTTTTCGCATTCATTCTGAATCAATAAACTATATTTCGAAAATTCATTACTATAAATTTTGTTTATATCCTTTGTGGATCTGTAAGATTAATGTAGTTTAAAGCTCCCGAAAATACTTTTTGACTGTATTTAGCCAATCTGTTTTGAAAATATCATTAACTGCGTTTAAAATCAAACATTTAAAAAAGGAAAATAATATTTTGTGCATTGATTTTAAAGCCATTTTAAAGTGACGTTTATGTTTTCCAGTCGTACACAGCTTTATCCCTTTCATTTCACAAGTAAAATATTTCTGTTATAGTTCTTTTCAGCTTTTTTCGAATTTATACCCATTTTCATAAATAATCTAATAACTATTTTCTTTTATTATACAGGGTGTTCCGAAAAGGTGGTAATACCTTTTAAATCTTTATCTGTTAGAGATAAGTGGTCAATGTAAATTGAGAAAATGTTCAAAATAAGGTCGAAAAAAAAAAAAAAAAAAAAAAGACTACGCTAAGAAAAAACTCCTCCAGTTGATTTTCAAAAAATGAAACTTTTTAAATTTGTATACGACTCCCCGTACAAAAGAATTTCCAGTTTGTAAAATATGCCCCACACACTAATGAAGTGATGTACAAAATTTCAGCCTTCCATGAAAAAACGTCTCAAAGCAGAAAAAACGTCTCCTATATACCTTTATGCAAAGCTGATCGAGGCTATAGATGAATTGGAATATGAATGTTTATTGCTAGAGTGGAAAAAAAAAATGTCTTACGTAATTTCTGTATGACCCCTGAAATGCTATCATTCAACATTATTTTCGATTGCCATTGAAAAGTGGTTTCAGTCAGCATATATTTATCTTCATATCTCTGGCACCTTTTTAGAATGTAATTATCTATCTATCTATATATATATATATATTAGTTATCTTTGTAGGTGAAAATTTAAAATAGTAATAATAAATGAGCAAATAAATAATCATCTAAAATGCATTGAAAACTAGAAACCAAAAATATTAAAATCGATATCCAGTCAGAATACTAAGGCAAAATAAAATATGGCATTCAAAATATTTTCAAAATTTTGAGCAGATATGATATATAACTCTTTAAACCGAAATACCGGTATCTTAATAAACATGGCTACACTACCATGAAAAGTTATGCATTTCATTCAATGAAATTTCACGAACTTATTTATCCCGTGTTATTGCTACGTCTCTGTGTATTTATTTGTCGAGATGTAAAAATATTTATAGAATATGCGTTTAGACGTAGGAACATTTTTTAGAAAAGCATGTTCCCTTTGCTTCCACGGGTCATATTTTTAGATGATTATATTTGATTTTAATCTCTAGACACAATTTTATATACCAGATCCGTTGAGACGTAACTATGCATGCGAATAGCAAACTTATAAAAGTTATGTGGCATGCGAGACAATCTTAAAAATACAGTATTTTGCCATGTTTTCTAAAATGGATGATGCCTGAGCCCAGTTAGTAAAAGGCAAATTCTGTGTTAAAGATTATTCTTTTATCTGAAAGTTATACCAGACATAGGTTTTCATTTATAAAAATTGCATTGTAGAGTTTTGGAAAAGCATTCTGCATTATTTTGAGTAACTAATATGATTAGATTGTTTCCGTCAAAAAAAATTAATCACTATTAATGATTAAAAACTACAGATTAATATTTAATCACGATTGAATGTTGAAAATTTTTAGTTAGTAAGAACAAATAATGGCATCGTTTATGCTTGACTAAAATTTCAATCAGCAATAGTTAAATGGGATTAATATTAATCATTGTTTTTCAACTGTTAACGTTGATTAATGCTTGTCAGCACAGGGTTTTTTTCGATGCTGTTCTCACAAAAACCCTGCGACGAGTGTGCTATATTTATTTCGAGAACAATTGGTGTTTAAGATTGTTCTTTTTAACCCTTTGACGCTCGTTGGATGCGCCGTGAAACTAACTTATTTCATCGCTTTCACTCCTAGTCGCAAAAAAATATGGCTAAATGGCCTCAACGCTGAAAAAGTGCAGCCGTTGCCATCGGTCCATTTAATGACCAACAATATGGCGGTCGATCGAATTGCCCATCTGGCGCTACAGAGCTAAAGAAGTTTTCAGATACAGCTGGCTCTAGGCCAGATGGGCGATTCGATCGACCTCCATGTTGTTGGTCGTTAAATGGATCGATGGCAGAGGCTGCACTTTTTCAGGGTTGGGCAGTCTATCTATTTGGTCTTTTAAATTGATGTGAAAGGGCTTACACTTCAAAGGTTTAAGAAATCGTGTAACTTTTGGAAGACTCTAATTGCGACGGAAATTTAGACTCTCTCTTAACAAGCTGTAGTCTGCACTATTGCTAGAAGTCAACCTATAACAGTTAGGAAATATGTTCAAGAAAAAATTCTGAAACATACTGTAGTTTGCAGTATTTCCCTTAACGGATAACTTTTCCGTTCAATTTTTTAAGGTAATTTCCATGCTTAAGATTCTTTTTTAGCAATCGGGTGCCATTTCTTTCAAGCACGGGATTTTTGTCTACGCGGCGCGCCGTGGTCACTTTTCCGTTTGATCCATGTTTTCTGCAGAGTAATTTGATATTGCTAACGGAAATATGGACTATCCCTTCAGATGATTTTCAAATACCAGGATTCACTTGGGTCGAACGGATAGACAGTGGTTTCCAAAACAGAAAGACATCTGGAGTTATGATTTTTATAGAGGAAACACTTTAAGTGAAACACTTTACCCGTGCCTACACGAGCCAGATCAATGGTGTTCAAATGGTCATTGCGTATATTCAAGATAAAGTGAGATTTGCAGTTACATACGCTAGTCCTCGAATTTCTTATGAAGATAAATTAGACGCTCTATTCGAAACGTTGCTGAAGGAGGATGATTGTAAGACTGTTTTAGTAGGAGATTTTAACATAGAATTAAATTCCGATCAAGGATCCGATTTCATAACTGAAATGGATACTTTAGATTTTCCAATACGCACTCATCCAAAACATTTCACCACTAGGGGCCAAACAACAATGGATGCAATTTTCAGCAACAAAATGATGCGAACAGGAGTCTATATGAGCACTTACAGTTATCATTTTCCTCTATATGGCAGAATTGATTGAATAGATTTAAAAAAAAAACCTGAAATTCTTCCAGCCGAGTGCGTAAATAAAATCTATAAGAATTTCAGATTTTCTATTTATTTATTTTTTGAAAGCTGCACGAGATATAAAGGTTGACTGTTAGTATAAGCGCACAGCGAGTTTGGTGAGGAAGCATTATTAAAATTTTCGAAGTTTACCACCATTGATTTGTTTGTAAAGCTGTTCAAAAGCTCAGTGACGACTATCGCGCTTTGTAAAAGGAACAGCCTTAATCAACGTAGCATTGCAAAGTATTTGCAATGTGCAGTTTTTCACGCCCCCCCCCTTCTTTTTGGAGTCAAACTTCCATATTCCGCGGATTTCCCATTGTCCGTTCTCAAACACACACACACACCGGCGCGTGCACTATGCTTAAACATTCGGTTAAAAAAATATATATATATATATCTCACTTACTTTTTTTTCTGAGCCGGCTTCTGTTGACATTTCGGATTTGTAGAACACCGTAATGGATGGCGGCTAAAATAAAATAAAATAGAATAAAAGACTACGCTGGCGAATAGCGTTATCTCCTAGGAATAAACAGGTTGCGGTACGTGAGAGCAATGCGATAATTTTCGGACGGAGGTCCGATCTGTGAAACTCGGTGAGAAAAGAGAAGAGAGTTGAGTTGTGTGTTTGACATGTGAGAAGTTTAACCTGGGAAAAATATAAAATACTGATTTCGATTTACGTGACGGGATCAGTTTGGTTTGGAAACAAACAATTCATTCGCCGTGTGAATATGTGTAGTAGTTTTTGTTGTGTTGCTGTTGTAATCTTTCGAGTCAAAAGTTCTCATTAACAGTTTATTAGTTGTAGCGGAGCCCCCGGGAAGGGAGGGGAGGGGGAGAGTGTCGATTACAAGGCGAGCCTCTCTTTCTCCACTCCAGTCGCGGCGACCCCGGTTGTAGTGCACTGTAAAAAAATCGTTTGATTCATAAGAAATCTCTAGGAATAATCGGTCAATTACTAAAAACAAATTCTAGGAAACAGGGCTTCCACGAGTTTTACACTGTATGGATATTACTTGATTTTCTTAGTAGTATTACTAAAGAAAGTCAGATAAATCAATCGAGTATATCTGACTTTACTTAGTAATAATGCTAAGAAAATTTGTGGAAGCCTTTTGAAGAGATTGAAAAATCTTTATTTCTTAATGATCGTGTCTTTTTAGAAAGTGTGTACGTTTTGAAAAACTCCTTTTCATACACTAATTTATCTCTCATTTTTCAATGAATAATTTCCATACTGTATGGAAACATAATAGTATTTCCGTGAATTCCTTTTCCCGAGATCTGAAGAGGGGAAAAAATTCTTTCTGAAGAAATTTCTTCAATTGAGAGGAAAACAAACAAAAATGGATATTTGTCAAATAACGGAGATATTCCGGCAGGACTGCTGAAAATTGCTAATGCTGTAACTTTATGGAACTATACTATAAGGCTATTCTATAAAACAACAGGTGTAAATCTAGTATTCCTGGAGTAGCAAATCTAATTTTTGTGAGTGAACTTAAAAAAAAAAAAAAAATTGTCCTTCTCCTGAAATTAAAGGGATGAGATGCCTCTCTTTACTTGTGTGCGATTTTAAACTCTCACTCTTATATCAGATTCATAAATGCCACTTTTGTGATAGTGATGCTTTGCAGCTAAATTCTGTTCTGCCACTATGTCAGTGTGGCATGCCACACCAAAAGTCTCCCACAGTCTCTATACAAAATTCCTCTCCACAAGCTGTACAAACGGTGCTTCTGTAAGATTCATAAATCATTTTGGGAAAATCTTACATGAATGACATTTTGTAATATCTTCCTTAATGGATGGTCCAACAGCATATCTTTCAATGAAGTTTCTGTGATTTTTTTTCCGCCAGTGATTAAAATTATCGTTTAAGAAGATGTTGTACGCAGTTTGTAAAGAACCTTTCTAAATGTTTCAGAGCCTCTTACCTGATTTATTTTTCGACTCTGTTTAACAACTCTGTGACGAATATGGTGAATTATTTAATTTTTTTACTTATTTTTTTAAGATAATATTTCATAAATCATGATTTTCACTTGTAATATTAACTTTGAAAACTGTGAAATATTTTCTGCACAAAAAGGGGTGGGAGTGTATGACGGAAACCCTGGTAACATGTCTTCAATGTCCAGTTTTAAAATTTAAATCACTCCTTGACCAACACACTAGCCTCTTTCATTTATTAATTTACTTTCATTTAAAGCTTTAACCCCCCTGAACTGTTGAAATGTAAAATACTGCTTTTTGACTCGCAGTTTTCACTGCCATGCACCTTCTTCTTTTCCTTTTTATTTTTTTATTTTTCCCCCTAAAATAAACTCATGTCGTACATTATTTTTCAACTGTTAAGTTCGAAAGCATAACTTCGAAAGCAAGCTGGTAAGTCACTCTTTTACTTTTAAATCTTGAATACCAAAGTGGTACCAGTTCGCTTCCATCTGTGCAAAACAAAAGTAATGTCAAAGAATTCCTTCTGGGCCCAGCGATGGGTCTTTAAATGCTGGGTCCAGACTTGCGCAAGCCTGTGCTGTACCTCACCGAAGCATTCAAAGACCAAAGCTGGAAAGCATCGCTGAGCTGAGCACGGAAGGAATTTTGTTTTCTCATTACGCTTTTGGTATGATAGAAACAAAAAGTTTCAACTTCAGTCTAGTGGGGATTAAAATTTAAAGCAATATCTCCCCTCTCATATTACGAACTCAGTTCCCCGAAGCTACGAAGGGAAAAAAACTTTACATGCACTTCATCACCTGCTGAATTAGCCTGCTAAAATTACCTTTTTATTTTCATTATTTTCAGGATCCGTCCAGCATAGCCAATGATTCACTACCATAAACAACTCAAATAATTGCTCACAAGTCTACTAATAGCAGTAAATGCAATTTTTCGATGTATGTCGTGCTACCCTCCACTAATTTTTTTTTTCTCCTACCTGTTTTACTTGATCTGTTATTATGTTTTACTTTTACCCCCTCTTGTGTCCCTTTTACACTAGTAAAGGGACGCGAAGTTTGCACCGGTCTTCCAAAAAAATCGAATTAGAGATGAAGATCACGTCCGATCTGCGTGATATCTGGGTACTACTTTTTGGTCGCGTACGTGGAAGGGGAGGTTGGAGATGTACCACATGCGTGTGTGTGTAGGGGTGGGGGGATAAATCGAAACCAAGAGGATTTCTTTTTTAATTGAAACTAGTGATGTTCCGTTTGACTGATTTTTAAAATCGATTACTCGATTTCGAATAGTATCAATAATCGATTAATTGAATAGTGAATGCGATTTCACTATTCGAATAGTATTCGCGATTAATCGTTTTACTATTCGAATTGTATCGGCGATTAATCGTTTCACTATTCGAATGCTATGTATTAAGGGTTCGAATGAATTTTTCAAAATCGGTTGTCTCGAATGGACTTAATGATCGATTAATTTGAACAGTTTCATTCATTCATGCGCATAGCGCATCACTACAGAGGGTGTTTACACATATTTGTAACGATTTTGCAAATATATATATATATATATATATATATATATATATAGAAATAAAAATAAGAATTTTATTTTCAAATGTGCTCAATCTGATAGCCCTTTCTTTGAACTATCATATGACAGCTTGATTTCCAAGATAAAAGTCCTTTTCTTAAAACATCAAGGCTGATATTGTTCCACTCCTCCTTCACAATCTTCCAGAGTCCACCCAGTGTTTTGGGATGCCGCTTATAGAGAGCTTGTTTTAAAAGTCCAAATGCACAGTAGTCCAAAAGAGCCACGTCAGGGGACTTGAGTGGGATGCATTTAAAAGGAATAACTTGAATTCCAGTTTCATTTCTCATTTTATATATATATAAAAAAAAAGAGCAGTAGATTTAGAGGTATGGCTTGGGGCTTTATCCTGATCGAACTTAACACAGTGAAGATTGTTTGGATAAAGGGATGGAATTTCTTCTTTAAAAATAGTGTTAAAACATCTGATAGTATTCCGAATTAATTTTGACATTTTTTCTACTTTCCTTATTGTAAGTTTTCCGATATAAGAAAATCCAGTAATAACCATAAAACCTTTAGAAAAACTTTCCTTGTTTGCTCTAAACCAACTTGTTAAGAAATTTCCCCCTCTTTTGCGGTAGTAAATAGATCTTTTTCTATTGCAGTCAGTTAATGTATCCAAGCTTCATTAGTTGTAACTATATATTTCCATTCTTCACCCGTCAAATAATTTTCATACAACAATCTACACATAGTCACGCTGAGAAACATGTTTCGGCGTTAGGCGATGAACATCGTGTTTTTTTTTTTTTTTTTTTTTTTTTTTTTTTTTGCTTTGATTAACTTTATATCGGATTTTATAATTTTGTTCACAGTTCCGGCAGAGATATTTAAAGATTTTCCGATAGTTCTTTTGGTAGTTTGATTTTCCTTTAAAACATGAGATGCGGCTTTAGGTTTAATAAGAGGTGTACGTACCTTTGTTGGGTATGCATTTTTTGCCTTATCCCCATTGAAATATAAACTTTGACGTTTCTTTCCATTATGCCACTTATTTTACGTGTAGAAACATTAAAACCATGATTTTGACATCTTTTTTTAATAACTGCATAAGACTACTTCTCTTCGGATACCGCAAAAATATAGCCTTCGATGCATTGTTTATTTTTCAGCGACATTTTAAAACAAAAAAATATTTTTAATGCTACAGACTATAAATAAGCCTTACTACAATTTGATGCCAACCTCATTTTTATTTTCAAACCAATATTTAACTTCATGGAGAAAATCAAAATCGTTACAAAAATGTGTGAACACCCTCTGTAATTGAAGCACCGACAAAATAACAGTATCTTTTACTTCGGTAAATGTTCTCTACTATTCTTTATAGCAATCCTTGCCTTGAGTGTTATTCATATATTAATACAGAATCCAAGTTTGACATTTCAAAGTCCCTATCTTTTTACTTGATATTTGAAATTTGAATGTCTGAGGTAATAGTAGCAATAATAATAATAATAATAGTAATAATAATAATAATTCTTATTAATTGTATGAGTGTTGATGCGGGTACTGAATTTTTAATGGTAGTGTACATTTTCAAAGAATAGTGTATGAGTTACAAAACACTGAAAGATGACCTCTCTAATGTTAAAGACAAAATTTAAACTTTAAGCCATGGCGTATAAATTATTGAATGGATTGCTTTATTTCAAGAAATAATTTATTTAAGTCCAAAGATAACGATGTAGGGCTTTTTTGACTGTATTTTGTTTCGTTAATTATGAATTATTAAATCATATTTTAAAAACTCATAAATCGAAAATACGTAATCATTATTTTATTAAAATCAAATTGCCTCAAAATTCCGGATTACCAGTTCTGATTCTGTTTGGACCAATAGCTTCGAAAATATGAGCTCTTGTTAAAAGCAAGATCTACGGAATCGTATGTTAGATTCGATCACTCTGCGCATTGCAATACTTAGTTTTCTCGTATCGAAACTAAATAATGATACAGTCCCACATTTGAAAACTCGCATAATTTTTAACGAGAGTAGTGAAATGTCATATCTAGGGTAACTGAGGCTGAAAAAAGTGATTAAGCAAATAAAATAATGATTTGTTTGGAAATTTCAAAGGTAAGTAATAAATGAATATGTAATCGGGTCCCTCAAAAAGTTAAATTTCAGGTAGAAAGATAGAGAACATTAAATCATAAGCGTTAAAACTTAATTTACATAATTTATCGAAACAGCTTACTTCTGTGACGATTAAAACTGAAAATATTGTGCAGGTTTGGAAATATATCTTTTTTTCTGCACCGAGCTAATGAATTTCAAAGCAAATAAACTAGAAGTAGTTTTTTAAAAACTTGTAAAAAGATTGATATAAATTGGTATGTTATAATTTTACTTCACGAGTATGCACAGACAAGCGCAAAAAATATTACAGCGCCAGGTATTCTCGTGCTGCAAAATATTCGCCACCTGCGCGAGATTCTCTCACGCTGTTTGAAAGTTTAAAAACGCCAGTTTACAAATACAAAAATTTGTTTTTACTCTACTACTGTCGGATAACGAGCGTGCCGCGGCCGCAATGAAGCGTCCCCCCCTTCCTCTCTCGAGTTTCTGTTCAGAGATAACAGGTTAAATCATCGGAATGCAGAGGGGGAATATTAATTAATTCTATCGGCGCTGAGCTGACGTGTTGATTTTTCTCCTCCTGCTTGCCAGCTGTAAAATGTTTTGTTTTTGTATGTGTGTCCATCGTATATGAGTTTTGAGAGCATTTCATCTGTTTGTTTTTTTATATACCACCACGATTCATGGAATTATTGATAACCTCTGGCAGTTTGAAATTTGGACCCCCCCCCCTTCCGTTCTAAGTTTAGTTGTCGTTCACAGTAAGAGTTAATCAATCTTTTAAGAAGACCCCCCCCCAAAAAAAAAAAAAGAAGCTGCAATTTTCCGGTTAAATGCCGGATAATCTAGCTTATACTGTAGTAAGAATTTGAACTTAACTATATCTGTTTTAACTTTGTCACACATATTTGTATCTTACCAACTTTGTAGTATAATATAATTTAATATTTATATAAATATATTATATAAATATTAAGTTATTTTATATAATTTTATTATACTAGATAAAATATTATAGTTAATAATTCTTTTGCTTAGTTAAACTGGATGTGATTCTTTGAATAAATTTGAATATTCATTAACTTTGAATATCCATTAACAATTCAAGTGCAAATTTCAGTGCACTTCAAGTGCAAATTTAAGCAATCTTATTATAATAGCTGATGGAAATATCAATTTAGAAAGTTTTCCATTTGATCAAGCTGTAAATTTTTTTAATGAAGGAAAAATCGGTGTTATTGAAATTGTACTATAAATAAATAAAAAGATGTTAAACAATATTTATGTTCTCACTTAACTTTCGGAAATCTCACTCAAAATTTTTGGATGGGTGAGAAATCTCCCCCAATTTTTTTTTCTAATGGGAACCCTGCTCTTCTGCATACACAGAAAAGCACAAAACTCCATTTTATTTTGATTATTACTACTTCTTCAGAGTCTAATCCAAATATCAGCAAAACAAACACACAAATAATAATAATGACTACAGTATGAAACATATCCGAAACATATTTTAAATGCACACTAAAGTGCTATATATTAAAAGCTCATCATAGTCCATGCGTCTTCCCTACCTTTCTTCCTTATTCCATTAAGTTGGAAAGTGCATTAGTGTTCATGAATGTGCCGTACTTTTCTTCCTTGTTCAATAAAACACCTCTTTGGAATAGAAATCTATATGAAAATCACCTGCCAAAATTGTTTTACAATTTACGCCAAGCATATTCTAACTATATTTCCCCTTTATAAATACTGTTTGGAATGGGCATCGTAATCCATGAATGTGCAGTGTTCCTTGTTCCATAAAACACTTTTCGGAAATGAAATCTATATTAAAACTGTCTAACAATCCTACGCATATTCTAAGTATACTTCCCCTTGATTATAAACTGTAGCGTTTGCCAGTTTCTCGCCAAACATGGAAGATATCTCCAAGGTAGGCTCAGTTTTGTTGACTTATTTCTCGGCCCAAACTTGGCAATAAATCATGAAAAATTGCAAACCTTGGTGACCTTCAACATAATACACCCCCCACCTCCGAGCGATCTGTCAACCCTATTGAAAATTTCAACGAAAACGTGTCGACACAAATCGATCCTCTAAAATATGTCCACAAAAATATATCGACAGGAAAACCCGGTGGGAACGAAATAGCACCCTAATGCTAAAAATTCAATCAACACTTATCAATACTCCTTAGCGTGACTGCAAAAACATCCTCTCTCCACATGCCAGCAGTCTCACATCTTGACGTTGAAACCGGTCAAAAATACAAAATGCGGCGACTGGCCCGTAATTTTACATTGTTACTGCTTACTTATGCTGAGAACTATCTGAAAGGTGCCAAAAAGGTATCATGAGGCGTTTATTATCCATCAAGAACGGTGGAGAGAAATACTAATTACCTCAATCGGTTGCTTACCGCGCGTGGCAGAGCAACCTTCAGGGATGAATTCTGAATCGAAAAGAGTAAATGTCAACATTATCACTTTTTATTCCTTTTATGCCGAGTATTAGAGGTTTAGTATTCAGCACATATAATTCCCTGGATTCTTTTGTAGTTCCATTTTGCTCTTTTATCACAATTTATGTGTAGGCTTAAAAACTGTCTGCTGACTATGGCAACATTAAGCACTTTCACTGTAAAGAATTTTAATTTTGAATACATATACAGGGTGTATCTAAATTGTTTCAGCAAAATATTATGGGAGATAGGGCACATAATAAGGAATCAGAATCACATAGCAATATGGGGTCAAAAACGTTGCCTTTATGCTGCTGTTAATAATCACTTTGAAAGGGTGCTGAAACCACAGTGAACTTTCCGACCGTTGTTTGTCAGAAACTAGCGTATTTTTCTCAGAAAACATGCGAGTAAAATTCTTAGTCTAAAAGTTCTGCTTTATTTCTTGGATGAGATTTTTGGAGAGAAGTCCATTGTATAACTTAAGAAATTTGACAAACACTTCAACACTTTTCCTAAAGTGATTATTAACAGCTGCATGAAGACAATGTTTTTGACCCCACATTGCTATGTGATTCTGATTCCTTATTATGTGTCCTATCTCCCATAATATTTGTTGAAGCAATGTAGATACATACGGCATATGTATATATATGATATATATACAGGACGTCCCAAAACGGGGGTAATATGCTTTAATTCTTTATATATTAGAAAAAAGTGGGCAGTGTACATTGAAAAATGTTCAAAAAGACTACGTTAAGAAAAATTTCCTCTTAATAGTTTTTAAAAATTTACACCTTTTAAATTTGAATACGACCCCGCTTACAAAATAATTCCCAGTTTGTAAAATGTGCCCGTATCCTCATGAAATGATGCACATAATTTTAGCCTTTCATCATAAAACGTCTCAGAGATATCTTTAAACTGCGATGGTCAGATGATATACATTAATTTGAATCCACGCGTTTATTGATAGAGTGCAAAAAATTATTTTTTATTTTATTTTAATTATTTATTTATTATTATTATTATTATTATTATTATTATTATTTTTTTTTTTTTTGTCACTTCTCTCTACGATCCATGATACGAGATCCCCTGATGTAAATTTTTTCTTCGAGAGTGGTTTGCATGTTAATCTTCATATCTCTGACCTGCGCCGGATTTAGGGGAGGGCAACCGGGGCTGCAGTTCCACAAGAGAGGGCAACAGGGGCCTCCACAAGAGAGGGACCCCCACGGTAGATATTTTTACGTAAAATTTCCTAACGAATACAAAATAATTTTTAATTCCGAACTTAAAGTAATTTTTAAAAAAATAAAATTCTGACAATGGAAGAAGAGTTCTCTCACTTTTCCCACTCTTTTTTTTTTTTTTTTTTTTTTTTTTTTTTTTTTTTTTTGAACATTCCAAAGCGCTTTTCGAATTCTTGTCAAAAGAGTTAATATTAATCTTCGATACGATAAATCATGCGTATATTTGCGAGAAACAATCACAAAGTAAATCATCACACTATTATATACTCAAGAAATGTACACCCAAAGACCTGTATCCCCAAAGAAGTCACACGGAAAGCATCTGCTTTTTTTGCACACATTTCTCATACTACTTGGAAGTCAACATGATCGGTTGTGGGCCATTTCGAGGTTACATTAAGAGAGCAACACCAGACAAGAAATAGACACTTTTTGTGTAAATAAAATTTACCTCCACGGGAATTGAACCCTGGACCTCTAGGCTAGGAGTTAACGGCAAAACCACTTTGCCACTCTGGTCGCTGAAAATTTTGTTAAGTTGTTTCAAAATAATTAGGAACCACCATTCCTCTGCTGCCCCAGGGCCTCCACAACTCTAAATCCGGTAATATCTCTGACGCTTTTAAGGATATAATTTTCAAATTTTGTGTATCACATCAGTGCATGGGGGCACATTTTACTAAATGGATTTTTGAAGTAAAACTTCTTTAGGCGCAACTAGAGAGTAACTCAGATTTTTTTTCTGACGGAAGTAACGCTCAGTAAAGAAAATCACGTGTCTTTTCCCCCCTTGCTTCTTCATTCTGCCATGATTGTAAAAACATTGCAATGTCAAGGACAAAAAGCCTGATAATTTCTACACGGTTTGTACGATTTCCTTGAAAATTTCCATAATCGTTTATAAAAATATAGAAAACAATCTGCGCTACTTTAAAAATCTGAAAATCCACCCGTTCCCTCATTTTTAAGCGATTTTTCGCTATTTTCAGCAACATTTCATATCCGAGAGTCAAAAAAGTTAATCATTTGCGTGACAAAATTAGCTATTGCAAGTGATTTTTACTTCATATTGACGTCACACTTAACAAGCTTTTCCAGATTTATAAGTTTAATTATTTGCGGAACAGCTTTCGGGCGTTCGTTCCTGAGAACGTCGACTGTGCTCCCTGCGCGTCGACATTAATCCCTACCTGTTTTGAAGCAAGATCTTGTCTGATGACCCTGTTCAGTGGATAAGTGGACCGGCTCTTGTCAGAGCCACTGTGTGAAGTCTTTCGCTGAACAGGCGGCGATCCTGCTGACTGTCTCTCACTGTTGTTACAGGCGGCGACCCAACCCGTCACCTCCGATAAACAAGGCATACGCACCGAATACAGAAAGTGGCATTATGGTGCATTGCGCTGCTTTACTCACATGTTTTCAATGGCATTAATACAATATTTAATAGAATTATGAGTAAAAACGTGACATGATTGGTTGCCATGATACATAAATATTGTTTGTCTGTACTTAAATAATATGTAATCCTTTAATATTGCTCGTGTGTTTTTGAGTTATTTATAATAATGAGCCAAATGTAAATTTTTAAACAGAATAATACTTCGAGCAAAATTCGTATAAAACTTCGACGTATTGGTATACGCTCGCAGCTGACGTAATAGAACAAAATAAAAAACGTTATAAGCAATGATTACAGAGCTATAAGCAATGTTTATTTAGAGGTTTAATATATTTCGGTCGAATTTCGACCGCTGGGCGATCACTAGTCCTGTAAAAATACGCGGAACCTGTTACAGTTAGGGAGAGGAACGGCGAGAAAAACAGTCAAGAGCGTATCTTTGAGACATCAATCTTTATTTTAATATCAATAAGCGTTTTAAAGGGACATCCAACATAATATTTTACATGTAATCCCAACCTCGGAGGTTCTCGTCTCACGATTCAAACCCTACATAAAAACGTTTTAAAAAAACAGTGAAAGAATAATAGTTCAACACGGACACTTCTTGGAGGATAAACCGATATCCAGATTGAACAACGCTTTAAGAACACGGGTATGTAACAGCACAAAGAAACGGACCCTGGCTGCAATTATTCCCAAACAATAGATAGAACCTGCAGTTTAAAAACACGGATACGGATAAATAATTCGAAACCTACCAGCAGACGAAATCAACGCTTAAGAATACTGTGATAGAAAAACACTAAAAAAAAAATTACACTACCTGTATTCGAACCCAACAGCCAGAGGAAAACATCAGTTAAAGAACAGAGTTAAAGTATAATACTAGACTATGGACATTCCTCCCATTCAAACCCAAACTCCCGACGGAACAATAGTATAAGAAAACAGTTAAAGAATAATACTACAACATCGATACTTCCTGGATTCTAAATAATTATCATGAATTACCGGTGATTCTTACTGGAGATTTTAATGTTAATTTTCGCTACCAAGAATCTCAGCCGTAAGTTGATTTTTAAAAAGAAAAATTGGATCTAACTATGAATACTTCTCGACTTCAATCAACAACGCGTTTCGGTACAACGATAGATGCTGTATTTTCAAGAAAGTTAGCAAATTTAGAGAGTAAAATTTATGTTTCACAGTATAGTTAACACAAACCTGTAATTTCACAAATAAAATATTATGATGACATTCAAGTTCCTATTTCCAATGAATAATATGAATATAACATTTATATAATCTTTGTAAAGTACATGAATAATAAATATAGTTAAATTATAATATGATATTTATTTTAACTTAAAGTTTAATAATTTCAGTGATATTTATCGTAAACGTCAAAGAAGTTTTACTTCAATCGCGTGTAAAGATTACACGCACACACTTTTTTTTTTGTTGTTGTTCGGGGGGTTGTATACAAATTTATAAAAGTGTAAATCCTTGAAAATTAACGGAAAGATTTTTTTTCCTTAACATTTTTCAGGATAATGTTCTCAATTGGGAACATCAAATCAAAAATCTACTGAAAAATGAAATATTATTAACATTGACGTGAAAAAAATTATCAGATATAGTTAAAAGATACCATGATTTTTTTAAAACAGAAGTTACATTTCTATCATTAGTGGGAAACTGGACAAAAAATCATAAAAATAGCCATTTTCAAAAATTTTTACAAAGCCATCTTGATACACCGCCTCCGCCTTCAAACTTTATTCATATCTTTACTTAAATTCAAAAATAAATCTTTCATTAACTCTTAATATTTCGCTTATTATTTAAATTACCCATCACTATATTCGGTTTTCGTTTTGAAACCAATGTAAAAGAACTGTCAGAAGTGACCCATGCTCTCAATTGGAAACACGGCGAAAATTATATATTTTTTCTTTCATTTAAATGACTAATATCCCTTAATTAACGAATTAGAATACAAAATATGTAACAAGCTAATTTAAAATATGCCTGGAACTGAATTCTGTCTGTAAAAGTTTAACGTAGTCATTTTCGTATTTACACTGCCCACTTATTGCTAATAAATAAAGAATTAAAGCTTGTTACCACCTTTTTTGAGGCACCCTGCATATACTATATATATACAGGGTGTCTCACAAAAGGCCTCATATAGAAGCCATCACAGATGCTGTATTTCTCTCGCAAAATAAAACACTTCCATACGCAAAAATTCAGTGGAAACATCCGAAGGATATCGTATACAGTCCCTCAAGACACAGCAATGAGGAATTTACAAGCACTTAAAAACAAAGCTTCAAAAGGCAAGCGAAAATACCGCTTCTATAGCACAGTTCACAGCGTAATACAGCGAACACACTCAACGAATGTTCGTGAGTGAAACTGACTCAAACTGGGGGAACCCACCGCTTTTATAGTCTACGACGAACACCGTAGAAGGTTCCAGAGAGAACCATTCGTAGGATTTACTAGAACAGACTCGATTATGATTGCGCAATAGAAGAGTAAGATTAGGCTATTATGCATGTTAATACAGAAAAACTAACTTTAAAAGCCCCATTGGGAAAATTGCGCCAAATGACCAAAATGTCACCAAGCTTAGCGACTTTTGGCGAAATATCGCCAAATCTGGCGCCAAAAATAAGTCCCCAAAAGTAAGGTTAGCGAAAGCCTGCGACCCATATTTCTCAAGATTTCTAGAGAGTGCTATAGAAACCAGCGGAGAAACATAAAACTCCATATCTCGCGTAACCAATTTTGATGCAACAGAGAGCAAAATTAACTATTTGACGAGTAGAATACGAATTTTAAATCATTTTAAACCCCAGAACAGCGGGTTGCCCCGAAAATTCGTAACAATATATATATGAAGAAAATTACTAATTTGTATACAGTACACCCTAAAAAAAAATTTTATTAATCAGTTGATTACTAATAAATCTCTAGAAAACAAGGATTCCATCACTTTTTTTAGTATGATGCCACAACTTTTCTTAATATAACTACTAAATAAAGTCATGTATGTCAATTGATTTACATGGTTTTATTTAACAGTAATACTAAGAAAATTTATGTGATCTTTGTTTCCAAAATATTTCTCAGTAATCCACTGAATTTTTTTTAGAGTGAACTCCGGAGCTAGTTCCCACCGGGGCTTTCAAAGAGCTGAGGTAAGAAGAAATACTGGTCACAAACGGGGAATCTTCACTGATGACTCTTTTCACTAATAATGTCAAATCTGAGTTCAGTATCAAAAATAAATCGAAAAAAAAGAAATGTAAAGAACTTTCATATTTTAAATACGTACTAAAGTGCTATTATTGAAAGTGTCTCATTACCCCCTGCATCGTCCCTATTTTTACTTTTTCATTGCATTAAGTATCATTATTTATGAGTGATTTTTCTTCCTTGTTCTATAAAGCACCTCTTTGAAATCGAAATCTACCTTGAAATAGTCTACTAAAACTGTTTTATAGCCTTCGCCAACCCTATTCTAACTATACTTCACCTTTATAAATACTGTTTAGAATGAGCATTATTATCCATGAGTATGCCGGTTATACCTTTCCTGTTCCATAAAACATTTTTCAGAACTTAAATATATATAAAATCGCCTACTAAAGCGTTGTTACAATCATATTATTTTATTATTTATGGCATATTCTAACTGTACTTCTATTTTGTAATAAACTGTCCCGTTTGCCAGATTTCGCCAAGTTAGGTTTAGCTTTGGGGGACTTATTTTTGGTGCCAAACTTGGCGATAAATCATAAACAATTGCAAACCTTGGCGACGATCAACATTTTATTCTCCTTCCTCCGCGCTACCTGGCAGCCCTGTTGAAAAATGCAACGAAAACGTGTCGAAGCAAATCTGTCCACAAAAATAGGTCGATAGCAAAGAAGCCCGGTGCACTCTAGTACTAAAAAAATTAATTAATTAAAAAAAATAAGAGCGCCCCATCTGTGATAAAAATATTTCGCTATACTTGTAACCCCATACTCCGTCAAAAAATGTTTTGCAAGACAATGTCGGATATTATATAGTCGGATTGGTATTAAAAATAATTAGGAAACATCAATAATTGTGCTTTCCATGATTAAAAATAAAAGGAAAAAAAAAAACTTTTCCCAGAGATTAACAGTACGTGCTGTCTCACGTTAAACTGGCGGGGCACGTCGCTCTAAGCCCTTCAACAAACACAAAATAATGATCAAAGCTCTCATTTTTACCCATGTTTACCTACTTCAAATACGCAACCGGTTAAACACCGACAACTCGAAAGAGAATAAGTAAAGAATATCATTTTTTTTTTTCATTGTTCGAAACAGTATATCTTATATCTATCCACTCGTCATTCCATCCTTTGTTGAGGGGGGGGGGGGAGGTCACTCGTTCCCTAAAACAGCCCTTCGTAAAATGCCAGTCACGTCGGAGGCGTCAGATGAAATGCCCCATTACCGTACATAATTATTGGATCACGATTGCAGCACAACGCCGCCGTACATTAACAAGTAAACTGATAGGCCTACCCAACGCATTGGCTATAACATACTTTCCAACGCGGTCATTTGCTCCCATATACAGGGTGAATCTAAACTCTTGGGCAAAACTTTAAGGGGTGATAGGACACACAATGAGGAATCATAATCACATAGCAATCTGGGGTGAAAAACGCCGTTTTCACTTACCCGGTAATAATCTCTTCTGGGAAAGCATTGAAGTGTCCGTCTAATTTCTTAGCCAAGTTTCATAAACAATAGGCTCGTCTCCGAAAATTTCATCCATGAAATAAAATAAACTTTTTAAACTATCCATTTTAGTCTTCTGTTTTCGGAGAAAAATACATTAGTTTCTGATGAACAATGGTCGGCAAGTGCAGTGTTGTTTTAGCACTTTTTACCGAAGTGATTATTAACAGCTATACGAAGACGACGTTGCCGACCCCACGTTGCTATGTGATTCTGATTCCTTATTATGTGCCCTATCACCCCTAATGATAATATTGATAAAATAATGATAATACTATAAAAAACATACACAAAAAACCTGGTGTTTAGAAGATAAAATAATTGGAATTTTGTAAAATAACGCACATAAAAGTTATTTATCAAACTGTTTGATAAGTGCCTATTATGCGTGTTATTTTAAAAAAGCTTTAATTATTTTAATAATTATACTGCTTCTTCGCAGTTTTATGAGCGGTATACAGAGTGTCTCAGAACAACGGTTCAAAACTTCTAGGAATGGTAGGGTACACCTAACCTTGAATTGGAATCACATAAGAATATACGGACGCAAACGTTGTCTTCACACACCCATTAATAACCACTATTAAAAAAGCAGTGTAAATTCATTAAGAATTCTGAGAATTTTTTATTAAAAAATAATCAATAATTCTGAGACTTCTTAGTTACTTTTAATAAACAACGGACTATGCTCCGATTATTAAAATAAAAAAGGACTAGCTGCAACCCGTCGAATTCGACGGTCTCTTTATTGACTGTAATATTCAAAAATAAATGGGAACGATCAAGAATGTCACCAAAGTCTTGAACAAAACTAACAGGAAAAATCAAAGAGCGACGCGGACGGAACATGACTTGTGACAGAAAGTAAACAAAAGGTTTCACGCCAGTTCTTAGCAACTGTACAATGACGATGAAATGATTGAAATCTTTAAAATTTGTTTTTAACTATCTTTATTAAGTAAAAAAAAAAGTAGATATTAAATGACGAATGAGCAAATACAGTTACAAATTCTAATTGAGCATTTCGCTGAAGACGGTATTTTGGGTAAAGTCATCGACCACGAAACGTCCAGGTGAATTCTCTTAAATGATCTTGACTGCCACAGCATTCTTTGATCTAACCATTGAAGGTGTGACATACAACATTCCATGAGAAAACACGGGCGCAGAAAGGTAAACGCCAAAAGTAAGAAGCGAAAATTTTCGGAATTCTGCAAGAGACAAAAAAATCTAATCCGCCAAATGGCGATCGCGCGCTCCCTGCTTTATTTGCCTTTTCTCAACCTACCCTCGATGGTAAAGATCCAGTATCAGACAGAAAACTGAAAAATTAAAGAAAGAAAAGATAAATCGCTAACTAAAGAAGGAGTTTATAACTGCCGTCAATGTTGTTAGCAAACCACAATGTATTTGTATGGAGAAAAGTTTGAAAAAAATCTGAAAAACTTTCATATTTTAAATACTTACTAAAGTGCTGTATATTAAAAGCGTATCATAATCCATGCGCCGTCCCTATTTTTCTTCCTTGTTTCATTAAATTGAAAAGTGTATCATTATTCATGGACGTGCCGTATTTTTCTTCCTTGTTCCACAAAATACTTCTTTGGAATCGAAATCTATAGCTGCTAAAACTGTTTTACAATCTTTGCCAAGCATATTCCAACTATACTTCACCATTTTAAATACTGTTCGGAATGAGCATCATAATCCATGAGTGTGCTATATTTGTCTTTCTCGTTGCATAAAACACATCTTTGGAATTAATATCTATATTAAATTTGCCTACTAAAGCTATTTTACAACCATCGCCAGGCATGGTTCGGTTTTTAAGGTTTTTTTTTTTCTGAAAACTTGGCGATCAATTATCAAAAATCGCAAACCTTGTCAGACTTATTCTCCCCCCCCCCTTTCCGCATTATTTGGCAAACACATTTAAAATGATTTCCACCGTGACAGTTCATCTCTACAAAACCTGTCTACAAATCATATCGACAGAATCGAGTAGACAAAGTCTGGGCGTGAACGAAATAGCACCCTAGTGCTAATAAGCGATAAAGCGCTAAAATAAAGAAGGCTTTTTATGACAGCAAAATGCATTTAACAAACCACAATGTTATTTCTATGGCGAAATATTGCACATTTGAAGTTCCGCTACGCCTGTTTACTCCGACTTAGAAAATTTTTCTCTTTAGATGACACATCTACGGACCAAGACCTTTTTTTAGACCTCTCAACCAAATTTTTACACATAGCTGTTCTTTCAATTTAGTGGATACCGGAAAAACATGTTTCAAATTAATATATAGAAAAAATTAAGGAAATAAGCGATAAAGCGCCAAAATTAAGAAAGCTTTTATGATTTCCAGATGTACTTAGTAAACCACAATGTTATTTCTATGGCGAAAAATTGCACATTTGCCGTTCCGCCATGTTTGATCTGTTCGACGTTTTCTATTTTTCTCTTTTGATCACACATCTACAGGCTAAGGCCTTTTTTAGGCACTTTAAAAATTCTCTTACACCTAGCCGTTCTCTAAATTAGTGGATACAGTTAAAACACGTTCCAGATTAACAGATAAGCGATAAAGCGTCGAAATAAAGAAGGCGTTTTTAGCTGCCAACAATGAGTTTTAATAAACCACAATGTTATTTCTATGGTGAAATATTACCAGTTTTGGCGAGTTATCTCCAAGTTTGTCGTCAAAAAATAAGTCTCCAAGACTGAACTCAATTTGGCAATATCTGCTATACTTCGTGAAAATTTGGCCAAAGCCTTTTAATTTAGAATGCGATTAATTTTTATTTATGGTGAAGTAATTCGAAGTCGGTTTTCATTTATTTTTTTTTAAATCGCTCTTATTCTAATCAGAATTTAGAACAACACATTTATTATCACTACACACAGTTGCCACATTTGCCACACAACATTTACAAACGGATGCAATTTCTAACAAATATTTTTCCAAATAAATCAAACCTTACGGAGCAAAGGCAATCGTCTGCGTTAATAAACCACAATGTTATTTCTATGGCGAAATTTTGCACCTTTGCCGTTCCGCCACGCCTAAACCGCTCGACTTTTTCTGATTTTCTCTTTTGATGGCAAATCTACAGGCCGAGACCTTTCTTCAGACACCTCAACCGAGTTTTTACACCCAGCCGTTCTCTCAATTCGGTTGTCGAAAGAAAAACATGTTTCAAAATAATATATAGATTTCTAAACTGTACGTTTTAGTAACAAACTTTTTGTTGGTGTGTATTTGTCTTTTTCAAGCTTTTTCCGTCATCACAGTTTTAATTTCAGAAAGTAAGACTATTTAAAATTTCTGGTAAATGCTACACATATCAGAAAATATCCAAAATTAAACATTGAAATAAAAATACCTTTCTCATACAAAATTATTCATTATTATATATTTCCTTATCATATTATCAATTAGTCATGATTCAAAACTGCCATTTCTCATAAAATTATACTTTTATCTCAAATTATTAAAATATTGCTATTCATGGGTAAATTCACCAGAAATTTTTAATAGTTTTATTTTGTGAAAATAAAACTTTTAAAAGTATGCCTGGTGATGACGGCAAAGCTTAGTGACGTCGGAGTTGTAAGGCTTTCTATATCTAGAAGGCGTTGACCCTACCTCTCCCAGAAGTTTTGAACCGCTGTACTTTGACGCAAGGATCATAGATGCCAACTCTCCCGATTTTTTCGGGGGATTTCCCATCACAATTCTTAAACAGGTTTATTTTACAATAAAAATTTGGACAGATTTTATTTTTAAGCATAAAATCCGAAGTAAAAATTAATGGTAGGAAATCCCCCGAAAAAATCGGCAGCTATGCAAGGTATAAGCCTCATGCAGCTTTCAAAACATATTCTTGAGCACAAAAATCGCCATGAAAAACGAACTGAGCAGTTTATCCGTGTCGGAAAACACGGGAGAATAACATTCGTTGAATAAGTTCATTTTTTTTTTTAAATTTGGACCGCTTTCAAAAGTTCCATAGTGCAGCTTTTTTTTAAAAAAACATTTGCATCATACGGAAATACAGGAGTTTGAAATTAAACGACTCTCTTTTAAAGTTGTCCACAGACGTAACTGTTGCTGGGAAAGTTATGATATTTTGTGTAGGACATATTGAAGGCCTCGAAATTTGAGGGAATAAAAAAAATAGTTCAAATATTCGCCACCAGGGGGCGCTCCATGGTTTCCGTGGTCCACAGACCTCAGTCACTGGGACTTTTGGCTTTGGGGAAGTTTGAAACCTTTGCTAAGTCGTGATAGTCCAATAGCTTTGCCCGATTTTAAAGACCGCATTTCAGAACATGTTCATAACATTTCCCCGAACATACTGCGGTCAGATGTGGAACATTCTCTCTTACGATTCCAGATGGTAGCTGATAATGATGGACGTCATGTTGAACATGTTTCGTTGTAATAATATTTGTCAACTATCATAAATGTATGTTAAATGTGTAACTCATTATAAAAAACGCCCCCTGGTGGTGAACATTTGAATTAATTTTTGTTATTCTCTCAAATAAATTCCCATATCTTACACAAAATCCTACACAAAATTTCATAACTTTCTGAACAAAATTTCGTCTGTAGACAGCTTTAAAATAACGTCGTTTAATTTCGTGCTACCTGCGTGAGAAGAAGGCCTTTATCGCCAAACTTAATAGTTATTGGTCACGGGCGCCCATACTTATGTGCAGGAAGGGGTCATGCCCCTCTTCCCACAGCTCTCCGGAAACATATATTACCGTAATACGTACTAGTATAACGTATACATGTGGTTCAACACTAAAATGTAATATCTGCCTGGGGCAGCACCCCTGACTTGCCCCGGTTCCCGTACAAACAGTCATATGGGCATCCATGGTATCGGGCCAACAAAGGGAAGCGTATGCATACGACTCTGGTGACAGTGACCAGGAAATTCAAGGGTATATATACGCTTCTGTGATAGTGACCAGGAAAATTGAGCGTATATATACGCTCATGATGTAAATGAGGTAATACTGTATTGCTTATGTGCATGCTCTATATCCTAATAGGAATACACTTTTCTTAGTCGTGTCAGCTGACGGTGGATTTTC
The DNA here is from genome assembly GCA_038373885.1 of Cheiracanthium punctorium. NCBI lineage: Eukaryota > Metazoa > Arthropoda > Arachnida > Araneae > Cheiracanthiidae > Cheiracanthium > Cheiracanthium punctorium. Next base: position 788,252 of record JAWZYV010015492.1, read on the forward strand.
TGATGAGGAAGTTAAAAAAAAATTCTATAATCAGATGAATGAAAACATTGACAGATTGAAAACGGAAGCTACCTGCCAGACCATAACCCTTACTCAACATTCTTTTAACTACTTAGTTTTCAACCAGCAGCTCTGACGCAGTGCTGTATTCCTTGATATCATACTGCTCGATTTTAAAGATCGCGGCCGGAAGAGAAAATGAAACTCTATAAAAAAGAAATATTTAATAAATTTCTGGTGTCTCTCAAACTTTACCAGTGTTGATTGTCAATCATAAATTTTGGAATAGTTCTCTGAGTAGTGGCATAAAAAATTAGTAAATAAAGTTTAACAGTTTTTTTAATTAAATAATTATTCAAATTTTATCTCAATGTCAATTCTCGTTCTAGTTTCCGAGGAAGCATTCGGAAAATTCTCATAGTTATGATATCGTAAGTTTATTTCTGAGCATGAACGAAAAGAAACAATTCTCTGTAAAAGTGCCAAGTTCAACAGTTAAATAAATATTAAATAGTTTTTCAAATTTTATCTCAATGTCAGTTCTCAATCTGGTCTCCGAGGAAGCATTATGAAAATTCTCATAGTTATGGCAACGTAATTTTTATTTCTGGGCGTGAGCGAAAGTCAAGAAAATAAATAATTTTCTGAAAAAATGTTATTTTTTAAAAAATATTTTTTGTAATTAGATAGTTTTTCAAATTTTATCTCAATGTCAGTTTTTATTCTAGTTTCTGAGGAAACATTTCGAAAATTTTCGTAGTTATGTGACAGTAAGTTTATTGCCTATCGTGAGCGGAAGTCATCTAAAATCCTCCCATTTCAGGTATAGAACCAGGCGCGTAGCCAGGAAAACTTTTCGGGGAGGGATATGCACCTGGAAAATTTTTCGGGGGGGGGGGATATGAACTTATATGTGTATAAATAGACGGAATTTCATCACTAATCCAAAAATTTCGGGGGGGGGATATATCCCGATACCCCCCCATGCTACGCCCCTGTATAGAACCGCCTTAAGTTGATGTTTTTGAACAATTTGATAGACAATCTATTAACAAATAGACATGATCATTTTCCCCTCATGTGAAAATTCCTCATCGTTGCATATGTTTCTAATGTATACATTTGTTTAAAAAAAAAAAAAGTATTCATGTTACAATTTTATAATACAGGGTGATCAAAAAGTCCCTAAAATCTTTAAAAACTCATTAAAAATATACAAATAATGATGGAAAATTGCGGTTTGCATAAATAGATTTAGGAGGTGATCAGATTTTTTTAATGACAAGAAAGGTTGTCGGTTCAAATATTACTGATAGGTGACGCTTACATGCACAATGGGAAGCAAGTTTCCAATTTAAAAAAATCCGAAATCTCTCTAATCCTTTCCATGCGAACTTCAATTTTGTATCATGGTTTGCTCTTTTTCAAAAAAATTTTGAAGTTTCGGATTTTTTTTTTTTATTGGAAACTTGCATCCCGTTGTGCATGTCAGCGCCATCTATCGGCAGCATTTGGAACTACAAGCTTCTTGTCATTAAAAATATCCGATCACCCTCCTGACCTATAAGTTCAAACCGCAATTTTCTACCATCGTTCTTTTTTAATGAATTTTTAAAATTTTTGCAGACTTTTTGATCACCCCGTATATAATAACAACATGCATTAAATTTCAAGGCAATCGATGTCTATTAAAGGACGGACAGACAGACAAACCGAAGTCATAAGCACTTCTCAATTTTGTTGGAAAATACTGAAAATATCTCTCTTTTCCTCTGAAATTACATCCACTCGTCATTTCACCCTTTGTTTATACTGGTATCGCTTCGCGAATTGCACCCTTCTCATAGAATGCCAGTCACGTCGGAGGCGTCAGATAAAATGCCCCATTACCACACAAATTATTGGATCACGATTACGCCGCCATCATATATTAATAAAGGAGATGTATCACCACCGAGGGCGCCTCAATCACAATCGTTTCAGCTGCTGCAATTGCAGGCCTTATAACCACACGGCTTAAGTAAAGAAGTTCGGGAGGGGAGGTGGTGGAAGTTTGGAGCGAAAACGATGACGATGACAATAAAAAAATGAGGTCCAGAAAATGACGCGGCATTAAGGGCTGGGATGAGTCCGAAATGATGTCGTCATTTGTGTTCGAAAGCTGTGTATTATTTGGAAATGAAGGAGGGTTTTGTGTTTTAAAGAGATTTGTTGCGACGAGACGTGACTGCTTTGTGGAAAGGGTACAGAGCGCTTGTTGCGCCCTCTAAATTAAGGGTTAAAGTAAATTATCGAGTCACCTTTTGTGGGAATGTTGGGTGTGTAGAGTTTATTCTTTTCCGTTTAAGAAATGGGTTTTTATCAATTATTTATTGTAGGGTTTGGTGTCGTTTAAGAAATGAGAAGGACTGCTATGGATTTTGTGGAATGCTTAGCGTTCCAAAAGCTAGTTTACATTTGCACAATACATATGATCATTCACTGTAGTTTTGTGTCGTTTCTGTAGAGCATTTTTACTCCGAATTTGCATATTTGTGGAATAAATATACAAATTCCTTCATTTATTGTTTACCCAGGAGAATTGCTCACGTTACTGAATGTGTTGTTTAGAGCTACACGTATCCTGCCTGGGGTTTCCCGCCATATATTGGGTCCTCATCAGAAGCACGGGACTTCTGAACAATGGCGTGCGCAAGGGGGGGGTTGGGGGTTCAAATCCCCCCTTGTCAAAATTTTTTTAACAAAATGTCCATAAATTTTCAGTTTTAAGCTTAAATATTACGCATTTTAACACAAAGTTATGTCTATAACCCCCCCCCCCCCCTTTAAGGAAGTCTGCATACGCCACTGCTTCTGAATATCGTTACCTCTCGGAAACTGCTAACGACCACCGACGGAACTTTCAGAACCACAGATATAACGTACACGTACGCCACATGTACAGTGGTCATTCATTTATTCAAAATAGATTTAATGTATTTTCATTAACCATAAAAACAGTGTCTAGTCACTCTTAAAAAGTGAAGTTATAACAAAAGCATATTTCCTCTAAAAGTGTGACTATAATTAATCCCCGACAATGTAAAAACGACTCCTTTTAACCAAATTATTGTGGATATAGTGAATTTTAACATTATCAAAGTGTTAACTTTTTACTTCTCCTCAATAGCGGTCCTACCCAACAAACACACTACTTCCCGCAAAATGACGGCCGGGTACCCGTCGTGCTGGCAAAGTGCCGTATACCGGGAGCAAGGTGGATTGCCATCGCCTAGAAGTCACTGGAGTAACAGTGTCTGAAAAGTGCATATGCGCCAGTACATAACTATTAACGGCGAACTACCATGTGTCTATGATATGCACAGAAAAGTTAACGGCGTGGTACTGCTTAAAATGTGCCGGGCCAGCACTAATGGGCCTGTATATATTTCGTAGTGTTGGCATAAAATTTCGTTATTTTAATTAAATAATATTGTTTCACATTCATACTGTGTAGAAGTGTTAGGGGATATAAGTTCCGGGCACCCAAAGGCAGGGTCACTGTTAAGATTTTTTTTTTTTGTTTTGTTTTGTTAGGGGAGGGGGTGTAAGCGGAGAAGTTCATATTGTGCCTTCAAATATTTTAGTACTAAAAACTAAAATAATACAAGCGAGTTCAGTATGCTATAAAAATGTTTACTACACCGACAGTGAAACCCCCACTCTGTATATGACAGTATATAACCCCCACTATGCAGCGCCATATTACCGGCAGGGAAAACGGGGCAACTGCCCAGGGCCCACATATTCTAGGGCCCAAAAATCTTACATCTTACACTTTTATAATTTTACAATAAAATTACAAAGGATAAAAAATTTCAAAACTTAAATGATTTTTTAATTATAAAGTATGAACTATTAAAATAATTCAAATTTACATTTGTACAAATTAATTTAAAGTTATTTTTAATTCTTTGAAGTGCTGTATAGTCGATATAGCATACCAATAGGAAAATAGCAAACCACATTTTGTAAAGAGTATTTTTAATGTTAAAAAATTGCAAAATTTTTGAATAATTTGTTATTTTAAGAAATATTTACAAAGATGACTATTTACAAAAACTGGTTGTATTCCGTACATGATAGCAACTGTGATCCGTACATGTTAGCAACTGTGTGTGTTTACAAATGCTAAAGGGAAAAACGATGTAAGGTTTAACTATCTGTTGCATCTATTGATATTTTTTTTCATTATATTAAATATAGCAGTGATAAAACAAAAGATTATTTAATTTTTAATATAAATTAGGTATTTAATGCTTAAATTTACAATAAACAAATTAGAGCTCCTGCAGCTATTCTGCAATTATCAAGCATTAATGAATCAGTATTTTCATGTAATAGTCAAAAATACGGAATGGGGTTCATTTAGGAATTTTATTTTCTTTATGCGGTTTCCATTGATATAATGTATCATGTAATGCATTGGAATAAAATGTTTTATTAACGCAACCCTTTTACGGGCCTCTCCATATGTCTACAAAGGAATGCTAAGTCAACTTATTTCCCACGGATAAGGCACCAAGAATCGAACTGTTTTCGTGGATTTGGCTATATTAATTCAGATTATTTATACGAAGTACAAATGAATTTTTTATGCATTTGAAGAAAGAAAATAAAAACTTGCTTGTCTATTTTAATCTGAGATGTGCAAGATAGCCTATATATATATAGATATATATATGGGTATAATGCGCATAACATATTTCTAAAACGCGAAGTTAATATTAGTGCGTGTGTGTGGGGGGGGGGGGGCGGAAGGGTGGTCTGCTAGCTAAATTGGCGAGTTTCATTAAAACGGAAGTGGTGCGTTTTCGTATCTAATAAGTATAGTAACCCTATTTTCTTTTGATGTTTCATTTCGTTTGGCAAATCTTGAACCGTTGAGCGGGAGGCCAGTTTACATCTGGAAATACGTATGAAGTACGCTTTTTAGGATACCCGGTCGTAATTCGTAATTTTAGAACTTTCGAGTAGGTTTATTGGTATAGACTAGTGAGATTTCTCTGTTAGGAGCGATAATAATTGAATCGGTGAGTGCAGAAACCACCTCAGTCACAAACAGGAAATTTTTTTCAGGAGAGAAAAAAAAACTTCATAAAACTTCATAAATTAGGTAATATTTGCATGACAGAAACATAAATGCATGTTATGACAGAGGAAAAAAATAAGTTTAAATATTTGAAAATTTGGAGGAGTTATGAAGTTTTTTCTCTTTCCTGAAAAAAATTTCCTTTTTGTGACTGAGGTGGTTTCTGCACTCACCGATTCAATTATAATTGCTTCGACAGTGAAGTCTCGTTAGTTAAGGATATCCAGCAAGTGGATTTACAATTTTCCAGTTGGATTTTCCAGTTTTTGAACAGTCGGGAAAATATTACAGATAAATTTTTACTTCTGTTTTTAATGTACACATTTTGTCCACCGTTAACTTTTGCAACTAATTTAAAAATTACGCGACTTTTTGAACAAAAAAACGTCATTTTCATACTGTTTTCAAGTTTTGGCTACTTGTACCTTACTCCAGGCGACTAATTTGAAAATCTGGTGTTGTTTTTTGTCAACTCCCTTTTATATATATATATATATATATATATATATATATATGTATATATATATAACGCATGAAGTTCTTAAATTTATCATTTTATTCAATCCTTCTTAAATGAAGCTAAATAAAGCATGTTTATTTCTTAACTACAAAATCATTAAAAAATTTTTAAAATGTTACTATTTTGGGAACTAAAATTGAGAAAATGGCTACTAAACAGGTGACATTTTTTAAGTCGGTGAGGTTACTAATGATACTTATTTTAGTGTATAAAAGTACTTTCTTCCATAAAATTTGAATCATGTAGTATACAACAAGTATAGATACCGAAATTTTCTTTTCAGAATAGCTAACATTGAAAAAATAATTTTATCTAAACAAAATGTACAATAAAGCAAAATGTTACCCTAAAGTTATGTACAGGAAGTAATAATAAATAAAATAATCTTACAGGAAGTAATAATAAGTAAAATTGTACTGTGTTACCATAGTACAATTTTATTTATTATTACTTCCTGTAAGATTTTGTTTAGTACATACACACATATATATATCAACCATAAAGTATTATAACTCATTTATAAAATCTCTAACTCTGAAATATTGAAATTAAACTGTTTATAGGTGATTTTATGTTGGTTCTGAAATGTGTTACCGCCTCTCTCATAAAAAAAATTTTTGCGACTACAAATTTGTAAGAAAATTGCAGTTTATGAAAACTGCACACAATTCCCTAATGATAGGCGCACATAATCTGCAAACGATTGACCAACGGATTTTGCTGTTTTTTATCTTTCATTTATGTTGTTTTTTATCTTTCAAAATGTTACCCTTAAGGAATGTTTTTATTTATTTATTTATTTTTTGCGGGGTGGGGGTGGGGGTTCATGAATAAGTCCCCTACCCCGAATCCGCACTGGCTCGTATTTTAATTATGGCAGCATTACTATAAATAGGCACTAATCCGGTACCGTGCTATTTATTACATTGTAGTCACTGTTAAGATACCAGGCCATTGCCTTTATTTTTAATAATAGCCGGCACCCGGCCGTTTCATTTTGGGCATTATAAACTTAATGGGCCAGTGCCTTTATTATGAGTAACGGCCGGCACATGCAGTATGCCAGCAGAGTGCCGTTGCCTTCCCGGGCTTCTGACAAGGTACTTCTCGGGCGACCACTTTTGGTACGATTCAGTTACTTTTTGCAGTGCCGGGCCGGTTCTGGACGTAAAGGCAGAAAGGCGCTGGCAAGGTACTCCGCCAGCAGGTGTGTGTTTGCTGGGTAGATATTTTTCTAAATGGTGCGAACTACAAAAATGCACCCCACACATACACATATAGCCAGATAAGTTTTCAAAGAAGTAAGGGGTGATTTTTTTTTAAATTTGCATGATTATTTTTTTCTGCAAGAGGTTGGGACGGTTTCTTAATAACAGTTCGAATAGATAAACACGCACACATACATATATATGTATACCCAGACAGCACAGCAAACTTACATCAAACTTGCAGCAAGCTTGATTTATCAAGTCGATAAACTTGAATTAAGCTTGAAAATTTCAAGCGTGTAAGCTTAATGCAAGCTTCAATCAAGTGTTCTAGTTTACACTTGCCCAGCTTGCATTAAGCTTGACATAGCAAGCTTAATTTCAGGCTTAAAAAATTTTCTTTAAAAAAAATTCCTAAATACACGGGGCGCCGGTCGGCGAACTCGCCCCACATATTTTATTTTTCCACGCATTTTCCCTTCTACGCTGAAATTTCAAGTTATCTTAATCTGTTACAATCAAACGTCCGGGGCTAGGATCGAACACGGGATGGGTTGGGAGGCCAGTGTCATAACCACTCGGCCAACCTGAGTTGGGCAGATATGACTAAAGTTTGAAGTGACTATTCACGCCGTTTTCTGGCGAGATCTAGTGGCCAATATGTTGATCTGTTTCTTTTATTTTTCCATGGGATGCATCAAAATTAAAATAATGTTATGTGTGATTTAGAGAATCTACTAATAGGGAAATAAACATAATATAAACTTAACAGCAGCACACGTTTTAAAACTTTCAATATCGCAACACTCATGTTGTGTCGAATAAGACAAACGACGACTCAAATCGAGACAAACGACTGATTTTGAAATCAATTTCGTAGTATAATTGTATTTAATTTTGAAGAATTTCCATATTTGGAAATATAGAATCTTTTTTTTTTTTAAATTCTATGATTGATGATAAATTATTTTGTGGTGGCCAGAGCCTGATCCTAAGTGGTCGGGGCCCCGGGGCAAGAGGTTATTTTGGAGCCCCCATACTACTATCACAAGCATTTTAACTTATTTTTGTTTGCTGTTGCATTTTCCCGACATAAAAATAAAACAATTTTAAAGAATACTAAAATTGAATTAAAAAATACCTATTTATTTATACTTATTTAGAGCAAGACTATGTATTTAAAAGTGATTTTAATATTTTTTTGGTCCGTTTGTATTATTAGCGCATGGGTGCGCAAATTCCAGGAATGGCAATTACGAGGCATGGGAGCAAAGTTTCTCACTCCAAAAAATTTTCTTGATACACCAAAAAGTTCGAAATTTTCTTTCCTTCATCACGAAATAAAAAATGTTAGCTAATGGATATTTTGTGATAAGCATATCTATATGGCCATACCATACGTTTTCAAAAACTCTGAACTTCTTGTTTATTGATCTACGAGTCTTAACTAACTAAATTGTGTTAATTATATTAAAATTTATTTTATGGCTAATTAATTAGTTAACGGAATTACTAATGTTAATTAGATGTAAATAAAAGTAAAACTCCCCTCGTGTTACACTTCAGAGGGGCTTATCCCATTCATTCCTTCCCCTTGCGTGTTCTAATGTCCAGGTTTTGTGCGATAATAAAATAAAACACAACTTTTACGAACTTTTCTTTATTTAGTGTCCAGCGACAGATGGCGGCATCACCGCAAGCTTCCTTTTCAAGCTGTAATCAAGTTGTATTCAAGGTTGACAGTTCAAATTGACTTCTCAAGCTTGCTGCAAGCTTAAAATGAATTGAACTGTCAAGCTTGTATTAATACGTCAAATTCAAAGAAATGTCAAGCTTGATTTAAGCTTATGTGCTGTCTGGGAACTAATTATCCCCACAAAGTTTAAATTTTCTTTTAGCCCCCTTCAAAATTCTATACGGTGGACAGTTTTCGTTTTCAGACAAAGGATTTGTCTCAGGATCTAAATTTAATAAAAGGCAATTGATATACCTCCCTTCAGCTTCCCGTCCATAGTCGCCAGAGCTCTTGGGAATTTCCAGGGAAGGGACTATGAGACTAAGTCATTTTATATGCCAATAAATGCACCTTTTCTGCAACATGTGACTCACTTATAAATAGGGTGACCCTAGGTAAGATATCTGTCAACACCATCAAGAGAACCAATTTTTTGTGACCGCTATAGCCGGATAAATCTGTCTGATAAGGTGTTAAAATTTTAATAAAAATATTCTAAACCAGGAGTGTTGATTAATTTGCATCGATAGACACAGCAACGAGAATATGAGCGGGTGGTGTGCCCCACGGATTCCCAACAAGCAGCGGTCGGCCGGGTCCGTATCTCAACGTAAAATGTTCCCAATGACTGCTTCACCGAAACTAAGAGCTGGTTGGTCTAGCTGAGGGCTCAAAACGAGTGTCCGGCCAGTCAGCTCTTTCATCTATGAAAGGTGTAGATGCAAAACGCACATTCTCCACTTTTCAATGTCTTAGAAAAATGAAAAAAACTGATTATTATTAACAAACATTATATATTGACACAGTTTTTTCTTGATATATTTGGTGCCATAACAATTGCTTGCACATACTCCTAAACCTTTAATAATTCTGGTAAAGCTAGAATTCAGATTTCAATATGAAAAATATGACTTTTGCAGCAAATTGTTATCGGATGTTACTTGTAAACAAAAAATAGTTATGGATTTAAACCAAAAAGAGCAAAAAATAAAAATCTGAACATTAGTTTTTTATTGCGTTATCTTGGAGAGTAATTAATAACAAAAATCAACGAGCAAAAAACGTTTATTAAAAAGGTTTCTTGGTTATTTTTTTGAAAAACATCAATAAATGTAGAGAAAATAATCCCGTGATTCTTTTCAAGCCTCCCTGATTGGCTGAATATTGAGAATGTAAGTGTAGCTACAAAGCAGTTGTTGGATAATATAAGTTATGCATCAAAAAGAGATTTTCAGCTCTTTTTTTTTCTTTTTCCCAGCTTTAAAATGGTCCAAATCCCTATCACAGTTTGATTCGCTTTAAAAATACGAACACGGTGATACGAATAACGCAGTATCTTAAAAAGCGGATAAATATGACTTTTGCATTTATATCTTTCATATTTATTATCGGCGGGAATGTCCTAACTACACACGTTTATTTGCAACCCGCTTCACTGAATATTAAAAACTGAGCTGAAATCACCATTCCAGTCCAACGTCGATTCTATTCATTCAAAACCGATCTTGTCTGACGTATAAATAACAGTTTTCAGCAGCTTGTACTTAATAATCCGGAATTGCAAGTCACTTAATTTTTTTGTTCTCTCCTGTTGATTAATTCCTTTCGTGCGGGCACGTTTTCTTTTGTCCGGAACCTATCTTGATAGGCTTGGTGCTATGCGTCTTTTGAGATAACAATCGGGACTTGTCAGCTCAACATACACAAAACCAACGCATGAGTGTCGTACAGATTTCACCCGGGCACGCGAATTTGCGTAACGCAATAAATACATTAAGTTAACTGACAGAAATTTCCTTGTTACTTCACGAGATTTCACAGGGTTCCCCCCCCCCCCAACCTAGTTGATTTTTAATGGACCTAAAAAGAAACTGTCCAAAATATCTTAAGAGTGATTTTTTTTTCACCTAACACGCCTGGAAGTGTAAGGGCGAGATCGTAAAAATTTATCATCATTTGAGACAACCAATGGTAAATCTGTTTTATCACTTTGTTTTGCTATTAATATGAGTTAAATCAAAAAATTATCGGAATTACTTAGTTGAAAAGGAGTGTAGAAGCCAAAATTTACGAACTATTATGAAATAATTGCATGAGACACACACACGCGCATATGTAATTGATCTTAAAAATATTAATTCCAACAGTACTGATAAAATATCCATATTTTCTTCATTTTTGGGTTTATTTTGAAAACTTTAATTTTTTTTAATTTAAATTTATGAACATTTCACTAAATATTGAAACTCCGAGCGCGATTAAAAAAAAGAAAATAGCTTTGTTAAAAGTTAAAGAAAAAAAATGATGAAACAACTTTATGAGCAATTCAATAAATAAATAGTAAACAGCTTTTTGATTACTTAAAAGTTTTTCTATGCTCCGAGAAACAAAAAAGGTAAATCAAGATTGTTTCATTGTTTTACTTAAAAATTTAATCAAAAATTGTATAACTTGATCATTTAATTTAATAAAGACTTTTTATTTGATCAAGTACGCATCAAAATATAGATACAAAAAAAATTTTTCCAACACTATTTTATTTGAGCATGTATAGAAGTGTGATTGTAGCCTACTAACAGTTTTGTTCGAATTACCATCGGCCGGCTACGTGGCCGGTGATAACCCGAGTAAAATTGCTAGTACGATAGGAAGAACTTAAAAGTTTTGTGTTAAATCCATGCATACATACTAATAAAATGTAAGTTCTCAAGTGCGCACATCAATTTCTTTGTACTTATTTTATTTTAGTATTTTATAGATTTTCAAATGTATTTTGTTTAACTTCCTTTCAAGCAGAAACTTCTTCAAAATAAACTGAACTGTTCAAGAAAGAAAAAAAAAAAAACGGCTTAAGATTTCATATTACAGTAAGCCTCTTTCTAAATGAAAGTTCATCATTTTTATCACAGAACGCAGATTTAGATATCCTTTGGTAAGCAATTTACAAAATATCTTCGTGACACGATTACTTTCAAATTTATCCTATATCTTCTTCGAGTGGTTTCTTATCCTTTAAATTCTAACACGTCTTTCTCTTATTTTCTATGTTATTATTATTTAAAAAAAAACACGCGAAAGTTACTCCCTACGTTCTCTTCATGGATTTATGAAAAATCTAAAAACAATTTACCAGGCTCGGTTTCCGTTTTTCAGTGACAATCTTGAAATGCAAATCACATTTTTTAACATTCACTTTGGTTTCCGCATTCCCATCATCATTTTTGTCTTGCTTTCTTTTTAACCCTTTGAGGCGCAACTGTTTCCCAATGCTGAAAAAAGGGCATCCGTTGCCATCGCTCGACTTAACGACCAGCAAGATGGCGGACCTTAAGATGACGGACGATCGAAACGTTCATCGCGTGCCACAGATCTAGAGACCCTTTTTTGTGCCGCACAGCCAGCTGCCGTCAAAAAAGGGTCTCTAGATCTGTGGCACACGATGAACGTTTCGATCGTCCGCCATCTTGCTGGTCGTTAAGTCGAGCGATGGCAACGGCTGCCCTTTTTTCAGCATTGGGCAATCTATCCAGCTGTTCTCGCATTCTTCCATTTTTCAGCAGATGTCAGTGCTGTTAAAAATAACCGTGACCATTTTTTTACGGAAAATGACGTGCTAAAAAGTAAAGGATTCTCGTGAAGCTATGTCACCCGCAACTATTTTTATAGAAATCAAATCTATTTTTCGTGACTGGCAATAGTCAAAACGTCAGAGTTTGATGTTTCCAGAGCGGGAACACTGCGCGTTAAAGGGTTAAGCAAGTAACAATAGCCTTTTTACTCGGGAATGTCCATTGAATATTATACCGGAACTTATTAAAGCAATATACTTATTATATCAGACTTATTGCATTATTAAATCTTAAGTTAAGCCGTCCGAGTGGTGAAGCGGTTAAAGAACCATTCTATCACACCTTGAGTCGGGGATCGAATCCCGACTTGGATGTTAACTTGTAAGTCCCTTCACAGGGGATAACGCTAGACTCCCACTGGGCACTCCCATAATAGAATGGCCAGTAATTCGGGCCTTTGTAGCAGCGAATGCTTGATAAGCAAGTGCGCACCCTTTGTTAAAAAAAATAGATTTTTAAATTTACTAATCTATTAAAGCATAGTATTTTGAAAAATGTTAACAATTTAAAAATACTTTTTTATGTGCACCTTCTCAAAAATGTTTTCGAGTAAAAATCAATCTTTCTACGTTGTTTTCTAATATTAAAAATTATTTATCATAAAATATGAGTTCGGTCATGTATGACTATATTTTTCCGTATTTTTGTGGAGTTGTGCATTTTTGAAAAACTAATTAATTATTCGCAAAGCTAAAATAGAAAATTTTTGCTTTTATTTGAAAAATTTTTGAGCGGGTGTATTTCAATTAAAAATTCATTAAAAAATATTTTATATCCTAATACGGGCCTAAAATGAGTTGAATACTTAAACGAAATGCACTACAAAAATTTATATTTATTATTTACTTTTTAGGGGAAAAAATTGTCTGAACTTACTAAGTGTAAATGCGAAATAAGTTTTCTTTTCGGCCGCCATTGAACTAAGAAGGAAAAAGTAGTTTTACAGGTAGTACGGTATAAGAGCTGGTCTGGAAAACTAAATTAAATATATTTCGATTCCAATGAAGCGTTTTATGGAATAAGGAAGAAAAATAAGGCACACTCATGAATAATGATACACTTTCCAACTTAATGAAATAAGGAAGGAAAATAGAGACGGCGCACGGATTATGATACGCTTTTAATATGTACCACTTAACCCATTTATGCCTAGCGTCCCTTTTTTGGGAAGGCATTATCGCTAACAGTCGAAAACGTTATTTATTTTTCCTAGCCTTTATTCACGAGTATTGAACCTCAACTCCACAAAATATTTTAACATGACCTAGTAGGATGTTGACACTTCAATTTTTATACATAAAGATTTTAAAAGAAATCATCCCTTGTTCAAGAAGTTGACATCAGAAATTGATCTATTACTGCTGATATTAGCGAAAATCAAAGAAAGTCGCAAAAATGTCTAGGCACAAATGGGTTAAGTACGCATTTAAAATATCAAAGTGTTTCAGATTATTATTATTGAAGTTAGAAAACTAAAATGACTTCTAAACAAAGAAGAAAAAAAAATCTGTTCAAATCCCTAAGAACCACACGTTGAATAAAGGGGGGGGGGAAAGGAAAAAGTCTGTGTGTGATTTAAGAGACCCGGCTCTCTCATTTCACAGTGGCGAGCTGTCGTAGCCGAATCACAAACATTACACAAACGGGAGACAACACAATAATTCTTTAATAATGGACCCTGTGATTTATGGAAAGCAATTCGCCAGATCTGTTTACCCGACTGGTGTGGAAATTAATAAAACGTGCCCGGCATGCAATCGCCCCCTTGCATTTCCAGATCTATTTACACGCACGCAAATTCTGTTTTTGCTCTTAGAGAGCTTGGGCTTAAGCATCCAATCGACCGAATATATTATTCATCTTTATATTATTTATTATTTTTTGTTCCGTGTAATTAAAGGAGACTGCACAGTCTGGACTCTTCTCTTAATAGTTTTTTAACAGGGATGAATAAGTTTTCGAAAATCAGTTTTAAAGGAGAGTGTCACGGAAGCGAACACGTAAAATAGGATTTTTCAGGCGAGTATGACATGTTATACGAGGCTTCCAGTGGTGTTTGTTCCCTGCAGGTGGGTACTAGCGCAGGTGGAGATGACATCCTTGGAAAGTTTATGGTTCAGTGCTAAGACACATTAACGTATTTTGGATTTATTTTAACACTTTCCGGATCGTAGTCGGAAAGACTTTCACAACTTTCTTAATGAAAACAGATATATGTACGCGGTTGTAAAATTATATTAACTCTCTCGCCAGAGTCGTCAATTTAAGAGATCTGTCGCTAAATTTAGCGAATTTTTCATTGTATTTGGGAGGATACACTTTGAATTTCGGTATTTGTGACATTTTTTTAGGGACTCTATTGTTTAATTTGGGGACTTTTGTGGTAAATTAGGGAATTTCCTCACATCTTCCTGGGGAAAACCCGGCCTGTGGTACTTTAGAAAAGAAATAAATAGAATATTATAAGATCATTGGATGAGAGTTGTCTTTACGTAATTACAGCTGCTTTATTAACCTTTTCACACCCGACTAAAGTATCACATCACAAATTAAAATGTAATCTCATAATTTTTTTAAAAAGAACTATTACTTCTTAAAGCGACAAGTAGAATCGTTTTCAAATAAATTCCTAATTCTCAATTTTTCTTTCAGTTAGTAAAAAGTTGTTATCACCCATGAACGAAGACTATAAAGACACTTTTAAAGGTAAATGATGTCCTACAAGCGCTTTTCATCTATATATGAATTTCGAAAAAAAACCAAAAATATTTACAAACTCGGGAAATTTCAATAACTTCAAATATTCTTTTGCATAAGCGCAAACAAAAATGTGCGCGTCAGTGTGCAGAATTTACACATTCACGTGCTTTAAAATCATTTATCAAAATTAAGGCATCGACTCATATGTACGTCAATTCAGAATTACAAAAAATCTTAAACCTTTCTAACAATGGAAACAAAACGGCCCACATTTGTGGACTTCGGGAACGAAGAGGTTAATAAACCAAAAAAAAATATCTATTTCATCAAACTCTTTGGGATTTCTGTATACCCACTCAAAAAAAGGATTAGAGTAAGAGCCAAATTTCCTATTTTAATTTGTGTTTTGATAAGTGTTTGAAATTAAGGCATTTTCGGGTTAAATATGAAACTGACATAAGAAATTTAGCTTACACTAGTGGCTACTGTGTGATCGGCAGCGAAAGTGTTTGAAATTCAGGCATTTTCGGGTTAAATATGAAACTGACATAGGGAATTTGACTTACTCTCGAATACTTTTTTGAGAATGTCTACTCTATCATAGAATAAATATTCAGGATACAGTACCCAGATTTCTAAGGTTTGTGCTATTAGAAAATAGAGTAGCCCGGTGCAATTAATCTTAAATCGATTATTAATTCTAATTTCTATTTAACAACAATTAATCCATTCCGCGTGTTGTAATGCTTACGTGCGAATTATTTTTGGAAAGAACATCATAATCGATGTGTTTTAGATGTGTAACGGGCAAATTTGTGTTTGAAAAATAATTAAACAATTTTAGCGTCTTGTGGAAGTTAAAAACAGTTTTCTCACGTGAATGTAGCGACTTCTAGTAAGCAACAGTTGACTACCACTGCTTCTCACATCGGTTGAGACTCGGGATGTAAAATTCCTCTCATTGACGTACACTTTTCACTGCAGTATACACTTGCATTCTTGTATTAACTAAAGGACATTTATCATAAGTTATTTTCAATTTTGAGGATTGAATGTTGCACTTAAAATTTATTTTCTCTTAATTATAACGAATTTTAAACAAATTTAATTTTTATATTATTAAAGTTGCTTAAAGTTAGGACTGGAGGCAGATTTTTTGCAGAAGGAGGGTCTTCTTTTTTTTTTTCATTCTTAAATCCTAATTTAACGTGTTCTCTTCTCCAATACTCATTACTCGAGTGATTAGACCAGTGGTTCCCAACCTTTTACCCTTGTGAACCCCTTGTGTAGTCAATGGGTATACTGGTATATTATTTCCGTGAACCGTTTTATACGCCTTGTGAACCACCTGTTAAGAACCAATAGCTGAAAACAAACACAAAAGCAATGCTATGCATAGCATGAGAAAATCAAACAAAATAACCAGAAGCTCGGATGCAACGGGTTATCCAGAGGCACGTTACAGAAAGCAAAAACACAGAAGGGATATCACTGCCGTCGTATCTTTGAAACGATGAGAACAAACAGATTAAATCAAGTTAACACATATTTTTAATCAATGTCTTTAGAACCTGTGATGGTTCTTCAGTTTGTTTCCTTGTAAAAGATCTATAAATATTACTTACATTATTTCCAACGAAGTGTGCCCTTCGCCCAAGGCAGTCCTCCCTTTGCCAGGTAGCCCTAGCGTGCTTTGTTTTAACGAAATAAGGAAGCGCAGGTCTTTTATAAACTTCAAAATGTATTCATCCTGTTAAAAATAGATGAATTTTTCTAAAATGCTGCTTAAACTAAGACTGCTCATAAATAATGCAAGGGCATTCTCATGGGCTTCTGAAAAAAGAAACAAAACAGACAGAAAAAATGCTTTCAGATTTAAAATTTGCACTACAGTGCATGTACAGACCATGCGTCTGCACTGTTTGTTTTCCTTGTTTCATTAGGTTGGAAAGCATATCATAATCCAAGTTCATTTATTTGTAGCAATTCGTGATTGTTCTCTTTTTGCATGCAAACGATATTTTGATTAAACTAAAAAGGAAGACATTTTATAATTATTATTTTTTAAACTCCATGATTTGCATTTATATCCGTTGATTGGATCTCAACGCTACCGAAAAATTGTTAGGCATGCCAACATTGAAAATTGAAAAATGCGATTTTGCAAAATTTTAGATACATTTACGAGGCTTCAAATTAATAGAACTGTATATTGGTAATAATATATATATATATATATATATATATATATAAAAGAGTCATCATGATGCTGTACGTACCTGGTGGTGTATGATTTCATACTCAGAGCGTTGGAAAAACTGGAAACTGGTTTTAACACTAAATCAAGTTCAATTTGTTGCATATCAGAGGGGTGGGATATTATCAACTTTATAACCACCCAGCCCTCTCAGGATTAACCTGATCAATTCCCTCTTTGCAAAGACACTTCTGTGTCTTTGCAAAGATGGTTCCCTTCTATGCTCAGCGTATTCCCTCATACAACCTTAAATGCGCAACGGTTGAGGCCCAGCCTTTCGCTTGGTGAACATTCAAAGATCCAATCTGAAAAACAACGTTGCACACAGAAGGAAAACTTTAATGTAATGTCTTTGCAACGATGAAAGCAAACAGGTTAAAATGTGTTCCAAGACTTAAAAAGGATGACTTACTTATTTAAAAACTCTGCTCACGCTAAGTTTATAGAACTTAATAATTTGAAAAATAAATTTATAAAATGTCAGCTACATTTAAGAGAAAATTAAATTCTATTTTCAAAATTTTAAAGTTGAAAAATAATTTATGATGTACGTAATTTAGTTACCAAAATGAATAGGTTTCTTTCAGTGAAAATTAAGTGTCAGTAAAATCAATTTCAAGTCTTAGCCGTTCTAAGTCAGTAACTAACTCATCTATTAAAAAAAAGGCTTATGTGCTTTTTTGAGAATAAAGCACATAAGCCTTTAACTAGTAAAAATGCCTTTCACATTAAGATATTAAGGCAAGCAAGGCTGATCAACTGCGATAGTGTTTTGATAACTTGATTGGATTAGATCATTTTTAAAACGAGACAGAAGTTAACGTGGAAATACTCACATGGAATCGCGAAGTCCGGATCAGAGTGACTAAGGCGTTGAAATTAGAAACAGCGTCTTCGCTAGCGTGTGAGCTCAAGGTGACGGTCGTGGAGCTCATACTCCAACCAATATAGTGGGAACGAAGTCAAGCCAATGCAACACCTCACCATGTTTCTCGTGGAGTATTTAGCATTTCTTCAATGTGTTTCATTCGGGGGGGGGGGCGAGGGTAAAGCGATTTTGGCAACGATTAAATTAAATTATTGATTTTTTTTTCACTTCTAAAGGATGTCCCAAAATTTAAGCAAGATTTGAATGAAATGAAAAATTAATTAATTTAGTGTTGGCAACCACAACAGGAAATCAGTTTGACGGCTGACAGTTTAAGGTTAGTAAAGAGTGCACTACTGTACGAAAGAGCAATGCGTTTTCATTGTTGAGCAACATTTCAAAAATAATGAAAGTTTTATTCATGAAGATTTTGATGGTGATTGATGAGAAAGATCGTGTGATTTAACACCATTGGATTTCTTTCTTTGGGTTATTTGAAGACAAAGGTCTACGTCAGCACGCCTGCATCCATCCGTGCATTGAAGGAGGATGTGCGGAGAACTCAACGCTGTACCAAAGAAATTCAGCCACATTTATTCGAAATGATCCTGTAAAATTTCGACAAAAGAGTTCGTATGTACCAGCAAAGGTGTGGAAGTCATTTCTACTGATGTGCTATTCCATACATAAAGCTATTCTATGTACTTATGTTTCAATAAAATAAATACA
The DNA here is from genome assembly GCA_038373885.1 of Cheiracanthium punctorium. Classification (NCBI taxonomy): domain Eukaryota; kingdom Metazoa; phylum Arthropoda; class Arachnida; order Araneae; family Cheiracanthiidae; genus Cheiracanthium; species Cheiracanthium punctorium. The sequence goes on from JAWZYV010015492.1 coordinate 807,029, forward strand.
TTTGAAATAAAAACCTGTGTTTTCTATTTAATTCAAATCTTCAGTAAATTTTGGGACACTCTTTATTTGGGCGTTGACACACAACTAGCACATCCAAAGAAAACCACTGGTACGTACATACCTTTTTCAATAGGATACGTGGCATAATAAGCAGTAATAACATAAGTGAAATGAGCAACTATTCATAGTTATTGGCTGTTTACTTTTCCGATCACGGACAAACCAAAATCAAGCCGTTTTGAACTCTATTATAGAACGTGTAAAAATCTTTATACTGTTGACAACTCCATATTTATTATATACTATTTTGAGCATACGAATCTGAGTCATACTCTATAATTAGTAATCATTAGTTAGGTTTAACTGCCGTACTAAAAAAAAAAGGCTAATCGATGACGTCGTTCAAAGAGCAATTAAGAAAAATCAGCATTTGGGTTAGTGACTAAACTCGACTACACTGTTTATTATCACTATTATATTTCGCCTCCCCTTCCGAAAATAGTCATTTACAATGCCCAGTTTATTGTGATTCTAGGCATATTTCCGCTTCGCGTTTGAATTGTCCAGTGTTCGGTGATATGACGCACTGTTTAAAACCGGTTGCGGTGGGGGAATATTTCAATTTTTCGTTTTTTAAATTTTAAACGCCCGGACTGTTAATTACAGATCATTATCGGGCGAGGGAGTCAGCGCTCTGGGATTACTGCTCTGGGCGTTATGTGTATGTAAATGAGCTCAGCGGATGACATGAACTGTGGGTCTAGCTACGAATTTTAAAAACATTCATGCTTTTTTCAACATTTTCCAGGAAAGCTGAAAATGTGTTTGAGATTTTACGGGTCCAGTGGTTCACAACGATAAAACTTTTAATCCAAGAAAAATGAATTCATTGTCAACTTTGTGAATTATGTGAAATATGTTTAATTTCATCCAATTTTAGAAGTTGCAGTTCAAAGTTTAAAGTTTCTCTTTAAGTTTACACAGATCATCGAGTGTTACTTATGCATTATTTTATGTTAATAATATTTTCTAATATAGTACAACGAGGTAAAGTATAATGAGATCCATAAAATATTCAGGTAGTTTTATGGCTTTAAAAATTGTTCTTTAATTTTCTGAAGAGGTTCCAGTTCAGTGCTTTGTAACTCACACATTATTCATTTAATGAATGGAAAGCTGTATTTTGAGCATGTGTTGTTTTTAATATTATGTTGATTTCAAATGAAATATGACAGGGTCATCACTAAAACTTGCAAAACTTGCGTTCTGTTTTAGCAGATAGATATATAACTCGCTAAAACAAAAATTATAATTTTATTAAATGCTCTGTGAAATAATACAGAACATTTACCGACATAAAATGATACTTTTTTTTGTCTGTGCACCAATTAGAACCCAAAATATTCTTTTGGTAATTTTTTTTAACCCCCGTGCTTTTATAAAAAAAAGGGAAAAAAAAACCTTTTTTATAACGTTTTGCACGTTATAACGTCTGACACGTTTTGCAAGAGTTATCGTTCTTGTTTTTATTACTAGCTGGACATTCTGAAAGTAGTTCCCGTTTGATAAATAAAAATTTCGTAACATACTTTTTATTTTTACATGTACAATTGTACATACATTAGACTATTTTTTCATATAGCATTTAAGCACTTATCATACCGTATAATTTTTTGTTTACTTTCATCGTACACCGCCACCATTGCATTAGGAAATGTAAGCACTATTTCCTAGATCTCTCGAGCCATTCAAAATCGCAGGTGAGGTCATTTGTCCAAATGATCCTTTCGAACGATAATGCCCATCCACTGTTAAAACTTCTTGAACCTTTCCAGCGGCGGGTCCAGAATTATTTTTTTTTTTTTTTGGGGGGGGGGAGGGGCTAAATTTTTTAAAAAGCTTATTTCACCCAATTAAAATGTACTATAAATCAAAATTTTTGTCTAAACCAATGTATTAGGCTTTTGGGTGGGGCTAAGTCATAAAATATGATCATTTTAGCTATTAAAGTGTGTAATAAAGCAGAATGTTACCCTTGAGCAATCTCTTTTGGGGGGGGCTGAAGCCCCCTAGCCCCTCCCTTGGATACGCTAATGAACCTTTCAAGTGGAAATTTTTTGAAAATCTACCCTGCAGCCCGGACCCGGCTCCCAGTGACTATCAAATATTTAGAAAATTCAATTAGTTCTTGGAAGAAAAATTTGGTGGTGAGCTTAAGGAAATAATTCTTACATTTTTGAATGGACTGACGGTGGTGGTGTACGATAAAGGTATACAAAAACTCGTTATACGGTATGATCGGGTGACCGTGTGGTAAAACAGCCTAATGTAGGATAAACTGACCAGTAAGTGAATACTTAGGCACGATATGTTTTTGAAAAATTATTATATAATCAGTATAAAAAATCATTGTATTTTTTATTGTAGCTTTTCGTATTTATTTATGTGAGCACATTTTTTGTTGTAATGAAATAATCATAAGCGTAAAGTTTTCAAAATTATTGGGGGGGCCGGGCCCCACAACCACATATATTCACGTCAGTGGCGTAGCCAAGGGGGTGTTAGGGGGGTCAACCCCCCCCCCCATGAGGAATTTTTTCCCATACAAAATGTATATTCTTCACTCCCTTATCATACACTCGTATACATATATGTGAGTTGCAGAAGTCGTAACTTCCCCATGAAAAATTTCTGGCTACGCCACTGATTCACGTACATATAACTTAGTAGTAGCTGCCAACTACCATGGAATATATATAACCACTTTTTCTATATGATTTTTCGGCTTAAAATACAGCAAAATTTTTGTGCTGCGCGCGCGAGCTGGTTGCTATTTAAAAAAAATAATTAAAAAATATACTGTTTACAAAAAATGGTTAATTATATTCCGTAGTAGTTGGCAGCTATGACTTACTATATATAAGTGTAAATTATTGGAGGCGCTCGAGCTCTATGGGTCTATAAAATTCTACACCTATGTAAGGTAAGTATCCATGTTAGTATCTTCCTACCATGTTATAAGTTAAAAATAGAAGCAGTGTAAAACATCCAAAGGAGGAAAAAAAACATTTTCAATGACATAGTGCATTTTAGACACATCTGAACTTTTCTTTATTTCATGCTTTACATTGCATAATCTGATTTTAATTAACCAGAGCCTGGTAAGGGCAGCTTATAGTAACATTGTGTGTTACGTGGCGTCACAATGAATACTAAATCATGATTGAAATCAAAAGAAGAAAATTTTTAAAAGTCCAAGTAAAGGTTTTTTTAAACGTTTGTAAATGGCGTGAAATACTTTTTTTATGTTAGTATATATTAATTTTCTGTATTTAGAGGTAAATTATTGGGTGGGCTCAGCCCCTATTCACAATTTATTGGGGGGGCTCGAGCCCCACGGGCCCATATAACTCTACGCCTATGGAAATAATAATGTAATAATAATAATAATAATAATAATAATTGATAGAACTTATAGTTGTTGGACATGAAATTAAATGAACAGATATTGGCATTTTATTGTTCATTTACTGAAACTATACATTAATTCTAGTAAATTAACATAGTACAGTACTTTTCAATAAATGATTATTTTTTAAGGGAAGTACATGTAACTAGGGAAAGCAATTAAAGCTTGAAGTAGCTTCTTACTGCATGGAAGGAAATTACCGTTGCCAAACCATACACTGAAAGTCTCTTCAAATCTTATTTTTTAAGAAATATTTACAAAATGTTTATTCACAAGTTTTGTTCTCTCACTGGCCGGCCTAAACTTGTTACAAAATCTTTAGTGGTTATTTTTTATTTATCAAACGGTTACAACTTTCCGTACGCCCTTCGTAAATTAATTTTCCGAACTTCCAAGCAAAATATCTCCACCGAATGCGAAAAGACTCCTTTATTTCCTTTAGCGATTGCCTCTCCTTTATTTATGCTCATTTAGAAGATTCGCTGGCAAATAAATTTTTCTGGGTTCGATAAAGGATACGTCCCACAGGTGTACTTTATCCGAGGAATGGGCGAGCGCGCCTAAGGAAGAATGTATTATTAAGGAAGGATTCTCGATTGCGATTAAAAAGTCCATCGGTCGTAAAAAAAAGAGAATGGCTTTCGAAGCGGGTCGATAAAATTTCGCAAACGAGAAAAGGTTCAATTGTGTTAGAAGAATTGAAGAACGCTTGTGAAAGTTTGATTTGTTTATAGTTTCTCAGAAATACGAATAGAATCTTTTCTTGTACTTGCTCGGTCTTTGGAGTAGTGGAGTAAGTTTGGGACAAGCTTCTCATGTTTGCAAAAAGCGACGGTATCTCAAAAGTTGCCAAGTTTGTCCGCTTTCGGCTGTTGATTGTCAGCACCAAAAAAATATGTATCCAAAACTGAACCCAGCTTGGTGATATCTACCAGCTTGGTAATTAACTACCAGCAAGATGGCGGACGATCGAAACGTTCATCGCGTGCCACAGATCTAGAGACCCTTTTTTGACGAACCATAATAGGAAAGGCTGTGCCGGCACAGCCAGCTGTCGTCAAAAAAGGGTCTCTAGATCTGTTGCACGCGATGAACGTTTCTATCGCCCGCCATCTTGCTGGTAGTTAAATCGAGCGATGGCAACGGCTGCCCTTTTTTCAGCATTGGGCAATCTATCCGGCTGTTCTCGCATTCTTCCATTTTTCGGCAGATGACAGTGCTGTTAAAAATAATCGTGACCATATTTTTGCACGGGAAATGACGTGCTAAAAAGTAAAGCATTCTCGTGGAGCTATGTCACTCGCAACTATTTTTATAGAAATCAAATCTATTCTTCGTGACTGGCAACAGTCAAAACGTCAGAGTTCGGTGTTCCCAGAGCGAGAACACTGCGCGTTAAAGGGTTAAAGAATGACTGTCCATAGAGCGTAATGTATTGGAAATCTTTTGAGTGCTCCTGTAGGACTATAAATGCTACATACATCATTTTCAATATAGAGTATATGGTACAGTACATAGGAATAACATAATTAACATAATTAACAATAGGAGTATCATAAATTTCACCGCAATCGATGCATATTTAAGTGAGTTAGAGCATGGGCATAGACAGACGGACAAATCGAAATCATAAACACTTTTCAACCTTGTTGGAAAGAATTAATGAACAAAAGAAAAGTACTTTAAATATTCAATTGCCTCTAACGACCGAATTTAAAAGCCACGATGCCTGTCGGAAGTTCACAGAAACCAGCTATTCAGAGAGGTTCAGTCCCTAATGACCAGCAACCCGAAAAACAACCCTATTTCAATTACTAGTTCACCGTTTATGAAAAAAATTTTAATGAACACCAATATGAATCACGGGGGGCAATAGTATCATTAGCCGATCTTGCGCACGTTTCAAAACTTTGAAACGGATTTGAAAAAATGCTCAAAATTGCAAATTAGCCGTATATTTTAAATTAAGATAGGTCGAAAATAGGGGGAAACCCTTCGGGTTTTTGCAAATGGAAGTTCGACTGTGGCCTGGTCGCATTAAGAGGGGGGAGGTTGTTTGGAAATTAATGCCCAGTACTCACGCGAAGGCGGTGGACAGGTGTATTATGGGCCATCCCTTCCATGCTAATGGAAACTCCATGTAGAGATTGTTTTGTAACCTGCTGCTCTGAATTAATTTTGTCGTGCAAAGGGTGATTTGGTAAAGTGTCACTAGGATTGAAAAATTTTGAAATACTGGAAAGAACTGGTACTGTTTTCTGAGCTCATGTTTATGGATAGGAACACGAGAAACATAAGCGTTTTTTACGTCTGCAAATTTTTTTTCGGTTTATTTTATTTATTTGTAAGATCCAAATAACTGCTAATTTACAACTTGAATGCCATATAAAGCATTAAACCTTTCACATCTAGAGGTTTGGTGCTTTTCATGATTTAAAAAAAAAGATGCTTGGCCGATACTTATTATATATATATTTTTTTAACCACAAACTTTTAAAACAGAAATGCGCATAGAAGGTACAGAAATATAGCTGTACGAATCATATAATATAAAGAGTGTTATGCAGAATTACTGCCCCAAAACTAAACTTTCTGCCCTGCCATGCTTTAAAATTATGAAAAAGAGTTTAAATTACATTATGAAAATGTTTTTATAACATCTTAAGAAAAATATAAAATTTTTGATAGTTAAATGTAGCTGTCCAGACATTGATGTCATATCTGTTACCATACATTATTTTCAAATTTTTAAACAACAAAGTTGAAATTTAAGAATAGCAACACCTGTTTTCCATTAGCTTGTGGTCAAAAAAGAAATATAAGCAGATATCTTAAGTTTTTGGCATTTGACTGAAAAAGCAAAATCCTGTTTGTGATAAGTATTTTTATTGCATGTCATGTCAGTTACCTTAATTAGTTGTACAAAATATGTTTTTTTATTTCTTAATTTTATGGATTAATTTAGAACATTAGATTTTTAGTCTAAATTAATGTCTCTTTTCATGTTCTTGTGGAATCATTTAGACTCTTCAAATGTCGTGTCTGTTACTATAATAAGTAACAAACATGACAAACTTGGTAAGAGGCGTCACAAACAAAAATTTACAAAAATATAAAGTATATTTTTAAACGGAAAAGACAACCTTATATGGATAAAAGGACTCTATACCTATGTAATAGATCACTTTGCATTATTTTGTGCTGAGCATAGGTGAACAAATTTCAAAGAAAATGCCCGGTATAGTCATGCCAATATCCATTAAGTCTGATAATAAAAGATCTCTGAAAATTAAAAAGAAATACATGAATAATATTCAAATAATGTGCAGAAACACGGTATGTTTTATAGTATAAAAAAAATATACTTGAAATTTTATTCTTGCTTCTTAACTTTCAAATGGCACCCAAATTTAAAAATGATCATAAGTGTGCTATTTTGGCGCAACCCCAAGCAGTGCAAGATTTTGGATCTTTGGGTGGTAAGACACAAACATACGACTACCGCCCTCAACCAACCACACACTTGAATTGTCGCTCGGGGCAAAAACTTAAAATTGCCGTCCTCGCTTTTCCCCTTTTAAGTTTTTATACTTTAAATTTGCCATCCCCAGAAGTTGCTGCTCGGGGCGGGAACCCTGGTTGGCTTTCTCTGCCACCCCCTGTTTCGAAACTGACTCCTAGTCTGTATCTCTTCTCCAAAAAAAAAAGGATCAGGGTTCACTTCTTGGCAAAAAGCGAAGCCTTTGGATCAAAACGAAGTTCTTTTAGCAGACAGATAGTAATCGACGTTACGTCTTTGTTAATTTGCTTTGCTTATTAAGATTAGGTGCTGGTCGAAGTTATTTTGCAGTTTCGGATTTAGGTCTTTTGTGATGCTTTGGGCATAAATCTGCTAAAACAGTGAAAATGTTTCGACCGCAACACAAGCTGTAACAAGTGAGGGAAATTTTGAAAATTCATTATAACGCAAGTGTTGCGTAACAGCGTCGTTGACCCCCTCCCTCCTCACCCTGTCACAAATTGTCGCATTTGGTTAAACCTCCCCCTTACGAGCGTAATTCCTTGGTTTACAGCCATTTTTAAAAAGTTTTAAATGCCGTGATTATTATTTATCAGTAATAAAGTATTTTTGATTCGAATTTAAATATAAGAGAAAAATTTCTAGATAAAAGAATCTCAGAAATGATTGCCTTTTCTGAGATTTTTGATGAAGTATTTTTGATTCGAACTTAAATATAAGAGAAAATTTATAGATAAAAGAATCTCAGAAATGATTGCCTGTGTCTAAAAAAAAAAAAAAAAAAAAAAAATTTCAATCAAGCCATTTTATAGCCATGTGCCTGGGACTCAGTACTGTTAAATAATTGGAGAAAAATTCCCTTACTTCTCTATTCCCTATAAGAAACTTAACAATAACTTGACGTGTACAAATTAAAACAAAATCAATATTTTTTAAATTTAACCATTTTTGGATCCATAAGCAGGCAAAGGCAGCTCCTGGATTTCAAAGGTTCCCGAACAATTCCACTCATCCAATTTGCATTTTGGGCAGTTTATAGATCTATCAAAGAAGTCCAATGACCTCCTCCGAAAATTCAGTCTGGAGCCGCCCTCCTAGGAAGGGCGTAATTTCTAACCCAAAAAAGTGCCCAGGAGCCCCAATTTTTTATTGTAAATTGTAAGCTAATTACATAATTGATTGTAAAATTATGTAAAATTTTGTACCTACCGCTGAATTCAAATCGACGTAATAAAATTAATACCAACAGAAACAATCATTAACCCTTTAAAGCGCAGTGATCCCACTCCGGGAACACCCAACTCTGACGTTTTGACTGTTGCCAGTCACGAAGAATAGATTGGATTTCTATAAAAACAGTTGCGGGTGACATAGCTACACGAGAATCCTTTACTTTTTAGCCCGTCATTTCCCGTCAAAAAATTGTCACGGTTATTTTTAACAGCACTGACATCGGCTGAAAAATGGAAGAACGCGAGAACAGCTGTATAGATTGCCCAATGCTGGAGAAAGGGCAGCCGTTGCCATCGCTCGACGTAACTACCAGCAAGATGGCGGACGATCAAAACGTTCATCGCGTGCCACAGATCTAGAGACCTTTTTTGACGCAGCTGGCTGTGCGCGAGCACAGTCGGCTGTCGTCAAAAAGGGGTCTCTAGATCTGTGGCACGCGATTAACGTTTCGATCGTCCGCCATCTTGCTGGTAGTTACGTCGAGCGATGGCAACGGCTGCCCTTTTTCCAGGATTGGGGAAGGGTTGCGCCTCAAAGGGTTAATTCTTACATTCAATGTAAAAAAATTCGCTGATAGAAACGCAGGAGCTGAGCTCACGTGGGTTCCAATTCTAATTAAGTTCGTTATAAAGCTGAGACATAAAGCTTTTAATTATATGGAGAACATTCCAATCTAAATCAGAAACTTTAAAAGACAATTTCACATTGCTAATTAAATTTATTTTGTATTGTAGCTTGTTTGAATAGCAATATAGCTAAGGGTAAAAATTAAAACAAAATCACAGTATTTTTAAGTCAAGACAGTTAGAGGCCATAAAGCTAAAACATGCACTGTATTTGAAGGACACAAACAGTATCCCAAAACATTAAAAAAAAGAAAATTAAAGGAACTTTAACTGTCTTTGGGTGTTATCTAAGAGTTAAGCTTTCAAAGATGAACCTCTTGTATTTCCGGTAGAATGTGAGAATTACGTTTTTAGTTTTCTTAAATATATAGAAATGCTGCTCTCAAGAATAGAGATCCTGTAATTTCATGATTTCTGGCTCTTTTTTTTTTTGCAATATAATACTCAGACATTACAAAATATCCACAAAAAAATCTAGACATAAATTCAGGGCTGGTCCAACCCTATAGGCAAACTAGGCAACGGCCTAGGGCGCCGAACCAAAGGAGGCGGCACTAACCATACTCCAAAATAGTTTTTAGTCCTGTCTGCAGGGGGGGGGGGGGATGTTCCGCTGCCCTGCTCATCCTTCAGTCCACCTCTCTCTTTCCGAGTAGCGAACTGGTCACACAGAAGATGTGGAAAATTGCGCATGGGCCACATACAATTTGGGCCGTTTTGAAAATCCTACCCTTTCCCCGCTTTCCAAAAAAATCTTTTTTTTTTTTTTTAAATTCATGGATTGGGCGGTTAACCCAGGTTGAGGCTGTAAACAACGAGGCAGTGACGTAACTGGGACGTTCCGCCCTGGTCGCCCAAAACGATTGCGCCACTACAACGAGAGATACTCAGGAGGAATAGGATGACGGATTTGCCAATTGGCACCTTGACCGGATGACAGTTATTGGCTAATTACCCACAACAAGGTAAGAGGCTTAACTAACGGGGGGGGGGACTTGCCCGCACTTCTTTGGGAATTCAAAAAATTTTGTTTTAAACCTTTGAAGTGCAACCCTTTCCCAATGCTGAAAAAAGGGCAGGCGTTGCCAGGCACAGCCAGCTGCGTCAAAAAAAGGGTCTCTAGATCTGTGGCACGCGATGAACGTTTCGATCGTCCGCCATCTTGCTGGTAGTTAAGTCGAGCGATGGCAACCCCTGCCCTTTTTTCAGCATTGGGCAATCTATCCGGCTGTTCTCGCGTTCTTCCATCTTTCGGCAGATGTCAGTGCTGTTAAAAATAATTGTGACAATTTTTTACGGGAAAGGACGTGCTAAAAAGTAAAGAATTCTCGTGAAGCTATGTCACCCGCAACTATTTTTATAGAAATCCAATCTATTCTTCGTGACTAGCAACAGTCAAAACGTGAGAGTTTGGCGTTCCCGGAGCGGACACACTGCGCGTTAAAGGGTTAAAATCCTTCTCCTATATCGCCATAAATTTATAAACAAAAGGACCAGAACAAAAAGTGCAAGCTTTTCACAGCACCCGCTTTTACAAACAGCGTAAGATTTCTAGATGACATTGATTTTTCGATCATTCATTGTAGCAGAGATACATTTCTAAATTTTTTGAGCGTAATAGAATTTTACAGCTGACTACTTCATATGTTGATGAACTGTACTTTCCTAAGAAACATTTCCTACACAATTACCGAATTGACGATTTGAGCAGTTTATCTTTCTGTTACCTGTTGGTGACACAAACAGAGCTCTGGGGAAAAAAAAATTCTGAAAAAACTGCGAAAATCGTGGACTAAATTGCAATCTTGCCTAAATATTCCAAAGTAGTTTTTCTTTTTAATCTGTCTCATTTACACTCGCACAAATCCATTAAATACAAAAAATTATACGTCCTGAAAATACGTGCCGAAAACAAATTACAACCGCGTTATTCTCACAGACAGAAACTTCCTGACTATTTATTTGCTTCTGTCGTCTTTTACATATTTTAAGAGCACCGTATTGACAAAAAAAGAAATATGACCACTAAACTGTTTCTCTTCGCTCATTAATATCTCTCCCGTATTTTTTTAGAACCTTCATCCACCTAAAAAGCTCCTTTTGTACCATGGTGTGCCAGTCTATCGATGAACGCTCATAACAGAAACAAATTAAGTAAAAGAAAAAAAATATCTGGAGCTACTCAGAGGCGTCGGATCATTTATTACCCCCAGTGTCTCAGAAATGGCGTTGTCCCCAAAAATTGAATGGCATAAAGCGAAAAATGAATTTGGGGGTGGGGGTGGGGGGGATGACGCCATTTGCACCTTGCGAAGTTGTTCAAATAATTAATGACTTCAAGTCACACGTTTTCTGGTTTGAGATGCCCCTGATTAATGGAAACTTTGAATGGGCGAATGAATATGTAAAAGGTGTACGTTGTTAGTTTTAGCACCGACATATTTTATACCGGGAGTTGATAATGATTTTTTGTGTCTACTACTGAACACACACAGACTTCGAAGAATAATTCATCCTTTTTCTGGATTGTGTGGTGTTGTGTTGTAGCTTTTTATTATGATGTCGTCAAGTTTTTACCCCTACACCCGCCCCTAACAATGCAAGTTTTCTGGTGGTTTTGTGAAGGGAAAAAAGGGTGAATGGAATTTTAAATGAAGCTGCGAAATGAGGTAATATATTTCTACCGTTGTTGTGCTAGGAAGAGAAGGGCTTGCGTTTATAGGAAAATTTTGGATGCGAAACTGAATTTCCGAACTTTAATAAAATTGAAAAATTAATGCACATATATTTTTAGTATTGGCTTTCGTAGAATGAAATAAATATAAATAACTTGTTTGCGAAATCTTTTTTTCAGTGGATAAAGTCGTCTACGTGAAAAATCATTTAAACTTTCATGCTTAATAAATTCACTTTGTACTATGTCTCAGGAGAGAAAGTAGTAGCCATGACTTCTGTTGTCAATAAAAAAAAGCATTATATATATATATATAGCATAATATTTTTACATAGTTGTGTGTAAAAACATTAATGAAATAACGTAAAAGAAAATGATTTCCTTAATTTAAAAATTATAACTGTACTTTATAATGACACATTTTTGTGATAGCTTTGGGAAAAAGGCAAGAAGTTAATGTCAATTTAGATAGAAGTACGGAATATGCTTGTAATATTGAACTCGAACCAATAGGCTTGCGTTTATATCAATTTTCAAATTGCATAAAATTGAAAAAATATCATTGATTACTTTAAAAAGTAAAAACTCAGTAGAATTCAGCAGTTGTCAGTAAAATATGTTTGAGTACGTAAACTTACTGTGCTTATTTGTATAAAAATGCTAAAAAAAAACATTTATGACATGTTTCTTCAATAATAAAAATAAATATTCGTACAGATCTATTTAAATTTCAATATTTAATAAATTATCACTACATTTTTAATGAAATTGATCTATAAATTAATTCAGTAAGATTTTATCAAATATTTCTCACAAAACTATACGCGTAATAAATTTTGCTACTGTATTTGAATCTGTCGTTTCCAAAGCCAAAATTCACGGAATTAAAAAAAAATGTACAACAGGAGTACTCATATTTTCAGGGATTTTGCTTAGGTTTAAAGGTTTTTGTTAGGCTTTAAAAGTATAGATTGTAATACTTTTATTGGATAAATACTGAATTAAAATAGATAGTCAAAAATCTTTCTTTCTACTGGAGAATTCAAACTCTTTCTGGAGTTCAAAAATCTTAACTCTTACTGGAGTTCAAAAATCTTTCTAGTCTTAGTCAAAAATCTTTCTTAGACTTAAGTTGATTCAGAAAGAGACAGAATTTAGTCTTCTTAAAATGAAACATAACGACAATTTTATTAATTTCATTCCTTAAAAATTAAGTAAGACACATCTGAAACATTAACACTTTCATCCATTTTTAATATCAAGGAGCTTAAATCCTGTTCATTTTCGTAGTCCTTGGCTATTAATGGGAAACTGCGTTGACACCCTCTTGTTTGAACGGAAGACGATTTAGTACCTTTTGCATAGATTTTTCGAAAATTGTTGGGTCTATTTGTAAAGGTACGTTCACAACAACAACAACAAAAGTTATTTTTTGGAAAAATCGTAATTATCAGGTTTTTGAAACTACAGATTCATTTATACAGGGTGCCCCAAAGAGTTGGTAACGGGCTTTAAATCTTTATCTATTAGAGAGAAATAGGCAATGTCAATTGAAAAAAATTTCAAAATAAGATGAAAAATAAAGCACAAGAAACAATTCCTTTCATTCATTTTCAAAAGAATTGCACTTTTTAAATTTGCATACGACCCCCGTAGAAAAAAATTTCCAATTAGTTAAATGTGCCTCATACACCAATGAGATGAGGTGCAAAGTTTCAGACTTTCATCTTAAATATCTCTGATATATTTTTAAACAAAGATGATCGGAGGCCAGGGGCGTAGCCAAGGGGGGGGATAGGGGGTCATAACCCCCCATGAGGAATTTTTTGCCATACAAAATGTATATACTTCCTACATTATCACACACACGTATACATATATATGAGTTGTAGTAGTCGTAACCCCCCCCATGAGAAATTTCTGGCTACGCCCCTATCGGGGACTATACATGAATTGGAATGCAAATGCTGATTGGAATGATAGAGTGGAAAATAAATTATTTTCTTTCGACCCCGAAATGCGGTCATCCGACGATATTTTTTATTTCCTTCGTGAGCCATTGAAAAGCAGTTATAAGTCAGCATATTTTTAATCGTCATATCTCTGACACTTTAAATTCTCAATAAAATTTCGCATTTTTTTTACATTACCTCATTAGTGTATGGGATTCATTTTATTCATTGGGAATCTTTTGTTCGGGGGTCGTATACAAACTTTAAAAATGTTTAACTTTTGAAAATGAACGACGGGAACTTTTGTTAAAGTCCTATTTCCGACCTTATTTTGAACATTTTTTTTTTCAATTTACATTTCCCGCTATCTCTAGTGAACAAATATTTAAAGCCCGTTGCCACTATTTTGGAACACCTTGCATATTTGTATTTATATTAAATATTTCAGAACCAAATTTTCTGTCTTCACTAGATACTGGTTTTATGTCTTACCGCTAGCATGGAGATATAGCTTTGCTATTTTTAATGACTGCTTGGAGCAGTATGTCCTTTTTGGATTTTGTGTCATTAAACTCCATCCAACCAACCAACCAATTAAATATTCTTTCACCCATCCTCTCGATTTGAGGGGTGAAGCAAAACCCATTCTTAAGCTCTTAAGTATTAATCCAAGATCACTTGCGCTTTATCTCTCGAAAAGGCATTCTAAATAATGTTAATAAATATGTCGTTTTTACAAGCGCAAACATATACGAAAAACCTCAAAAACTTCAACTGACGCACACTACTTATGAGCGAAGCTTTCATCGACATCGTACAGCCCTCTCCTGCGCCTGTAAAACTTCCTTTTCCTTCAAGAAGTAAGCAGTGGCCCGAAAGAGAACTTTCCCTGAAGTTGAGGTTTCCCCACATTATCATCTCTTTCTAGAGCTTCTTTGTCTCAAAGCTATGTTCAAGGAAATATCTTGTGAGTTACGCGTTCGTTGGCTTCCCTTGCGCCTGTAACATTGCAAAATTTTCAGTACTGTAAGCTTGATTTGCGTTTCCTTACCTTGATTTAACTTCTTTTTAATAAGTTCGTTCTAATTTCCGTGTACTCTGGAAAACATATATCGTCTTCTGCTTGGAATGTTTTTTCGGTTTTTTTTTGTTTAAAAAAATATTTTCCTACAAAGCTGAAAAACGATTTTTGGTTTCTTTGTCTGTCCGCTCGTGCTCTGACTGCAGTACATATAGATTACTGCTAAATAAATGTTATTTTTTTTCAAGCAAAATACACTAGTTATGTATAAGCGTTTATACCTCCTTTACTCTCGGAAATAAAATTTAAAGTTTTTTTTACGGGGGTCTCTCAAATTTACATTAATAGTGATAAACAGCTTTTATGGAATAGTTCCTAAAATCTGGTCCAGTTTTTAAAGCACTGTAGAACAAGCTTGATTGGTGTTAACGAATTCGGTTTGTCCGTCTGTGCATCATTGTTCCAACTGCATATCTGCAGAATATCTAAATTCATTAAATAAAATAAATAATATAAATTCATTTTTTCTCGATAACTAATTTTTCTTTTTTAAGAGGGGGTTAGAAAATTATTTTTATTTCTATATAGATATTTTATTTTATTTTTATAAGGCAGCAAATCTACTGGAAGTTCTCTTTAATCCTACAGTACTTCATTAAATAATGAGTAAATTGTACATTTAGTATAAAACTTTTTGCATTTCAATAAATGGATTGTTTACTTTGTTTTTCAAGCTTACAATATATCAACCAGAATATCATTCATACTGACGTTTCTCGTACCGCGCCGTACCCTGCACAAAAATTGCGTGAAACTGCTCCAGCCTCGCGTCTACGTGATCGGAAGTGATAAAAATCCCAGCTCTATAGAATTATCCTGTCGCAAATCTTTTGCCTCTCCTCTTAATTCAACATTATTTACGGTGAGCCACTGCTGCAGTCCCGAATGCTTGCATACTATAAGAATCGTAAAAAAAAAAAAAAAAATGGGAAGAGGACTTAACGTTGTTTGGTCGATATCCTTACAAATTCGCTCCGTATGGGACTTAACCATGCAACCACGTGCTCTAAAATTGCTTCAAAATGACGATACGGTGCAATTGCACGGTTATTTAAAGCCTCGTTGTGCTGCGAGTTGAGTTGAATGAAGCTGATCGACGAAAGATAATTGGATTACTACCAGTAATTTATTGTTAATCAATGTAAATATTGAGAAACAATATACAAAAGATTGGATTGGTTTCACTGTTTGAAGACCAGTGTCTGTTTGAAGACCAGTGTCTGTTTGAAGACAGTGAATGGAAAACAATCAAGGCCATTGAATAGAAAACAATCTCAAACAAACTAAAGAGAGGAATATTTTCCCTCAATATGTCATTTTTAACCAGTTCCTCTTTCAATGAGAAAGAAAATTCTTACACTGATTGGCAGGCTTCAAAACATCTGTTTCGTTTCCCAAGTAAAAATTCTAATAAACGATACAGCATATTTGACTAACAACTAACATTTGTAGGAATTTTATGGCTTGAAATATTTGCTTAATAAGATATCCCTGGATGAGCTGTATTATATAATTACTAAACATTTTAACAAATGTGCTAATTAGCTTAAATTGATGAAGAATATTTTCAATGCCGCCCCTGTTCCAGTTTTAATGCTTCAACAATTTCAAGTGAAGTACAATAACCTTACACTCAAGTGTTTTAAGAAGATTTCAAGTCATTTAACTGTTCTTTATAAAAACAAATTACAGTATAACCATTAAAAAAAACTGGTGTTTAAAGGTTACAAGTAATAAAGAACTTTGTAAATAACATATATAAATAAAAAAATAGTACAGTGCGATTGTTTCTCCAGCATTCGATTAGCACTGAGTTCTCTGTTTTTTGCCTGCGTGGGAGTTGAAACTTTTTACACCTGAAGAAGGGTAGACATTTTGTACCATCCGAAACAGTCACCCTGAGCTATTTTCTTTATGGGTGCTATTTACAAAATTCTTCATTAATTATCACAGTATACTTCTTTATTTAATACTAGCATGTAATTTAGCCATCCTCGAAAGCTCTTAAAATATATAAAACTTTCAACTAACAATTAATTATACTTTAAGTCAAAAGTATACTGCGTTAGTGTTGTGCTGTGTTGTGGGATTACGGCCAATTATCTACCCGTAGGATCTGGGCCGATGGGTGTGGTGCCCTTCGTAGGGGTCTTTCTAAGGGGTCCTAACTCGTATTTACGCTAAGCTGCGGAGGAAACCACGGAGAACTCCGAACGTCCAGGTCGGCGGACGCGACCTGGTTTCTCTACTATGCTAGTACAAAGTAAATGATTTTATGCAAAAAAATAATAAAAACAAAATACGTGTCTGAGTGCGCTTTTATTTTATTAAGGAATTTATTTTTACATGTTACATACGTAAATGATTGGTTACATATTTATTTTAAAATTGCTGATGAGATGACATTACATTTTTACTATCCCTCTTTTTCAAGATAGGTAAGCATATCTGCGGTAAGAAGTGGCTAATAATTTCAATATTTACCGGATAAAAACCTAAAATATCTTGCGTTTAATATGTGGAATGCTTTTTATTCAATGTAATTCAACCAATGTAATTCATTGTAACCGAGTCTAAATAAACTGAAGAATATATGCACACTATTTATTTAAAGAAAAGATTTTTTTTCAAAATATTATTAATGTACCTTTTGAGTTTAACTGTTAAATTCGAGAGGTTTTTTTTTTAAATTAAAACCCTTTTTTATTGTTTAAATCAGGTATGGGCAACTTTTGGAAATTTGGCGAGCCAAACTTTAGAATGTTATGTTAGCGAAGTCGCGGGCTGTATAATTGGATTTATATGGGATTTTGAATGGTTTGCGTGGGTTTTATATGGGGTTTTGATATGTTCCGCGGGCCGGAGGTTGCCCATATGTGATTTAAATGATAGTTTTCTTTAAAAATGAAAGCAGGAATTTTTAAAAATTTAACTATGACAGTTTTACGCGCTGTCTTCTTTTCCATACTTGATAATTAAAAAGCATTAGCATAAATAGCATTAGAATAAAGGTAAGCATTTTCCTTCATTCAAAACCTGCCCATTTTTTTAAATATTTACTAAAATAAATTAATTACAAAGAGTTACAGAAACATCTTCCGTCAGAATCCTGATTAGTTATCTTCTAAATTATTCTGTAACTATTACGAACGCACCTCTTCGCTGATTCACATACACCTCAATCACTACGAAACCTCAGAGAACGACTTTAAAATGTTAATGAAGCAATACAACACAACTCCACTAATCCATTGTCATAATTTCTACTGCCTCGTAACGGATTAAATCCCGGAATATTTAATATCGCTATAACACCAGGACGTATGGATAAATGACGTACAGCCAACCCGAACTGATGCATGGGTGCAATCCGCAAACGTCTTCAGGTGCAAGCGCTTGCAACGGATTTTTAATCCGGCCATGAATTTCTGTGAGGAAGTGCGTGTGAGGGGGGAAAGCCCCCCTATTGCATTATCTGTGCTGGAGGTGGTCATTAGACGTGTGTGCGCGCCGAAAATCCTTTTTATTACTGACAAAACATTTCGATAATTTCCAACCGGCAGTTAGTTTGGAATTTATGCGCATTCGCCGCGCATATCTAAATGAGGCAGATTGGGTGCAAAAGGGGTGGGAGAGAAAGAATGAGCTATACGCGGCGTCCATCTTGGGTCATTGAGCTTCCTTAGATAGAACGGTGTATAGTTCTAATCCATACAGTGTTCGAGCATAAGCGAAATTTCCTATTTTGGGATTGCGAATATTAAATTTCTTTTTAAAAACACAGAACTCGACAGAAATATGAACAAGAAAGATAAATCATGCCAAACGCATCGATTATAAAACACTTTACAACACACTAGCGCACACACATGCACACATCCCCTAAGCAGACAGCCCTTGCGTAGCTTTGCCTTAACACAACACAACACAACACACTAAGCTGATTAATTAGAGAGCGAATAATGAGTTTTCAAAATTCCCATTGAAATCATCATACCTTAATATTACCACATAAGGTATTTTTTGATTTCTCGCCAAATAAAGAAAATATCACCAAGCTGAATTTATTTTTCAAAAGATTTTTTTCTCAGCATATTTGGTGATTTATCGCAAAAGTCGCCAATATCGGCGACTTTTGATGCAAATTTTGAGGGAGCACACAATCGTCTTCGGACCGTAGTAGGATAGCATTGTGCTTTAAATGTATGCCTGTCCCTAAACTGCTATTTAACGTAATGGATTGGAATTATTTTGAGTGCTCCTCTAGAAAAACTATTAATGATAGAGACATTATTTTCGATGGAGAGCTTTATATTGTCATTCTTAATAACATCTATCAATATTGTTTCGTTTCAAATAGCCAAATATCTCTAAAATATACTTTAAAGAATGACGGCCCATAGAGCATAATGTATTCGGAATCTTTTCAGCTCTCTTGTAGAAGATATATAAATGATACATACACCGATTTCAATAGGGTGCATGGTACAGTACATAGAAATAACATGCATGAATTTCGTAGTACTCGACGTATATTTACTGGAGTTAGAGCACGGACGGACAGACAGACAAACCGAAATCATAAACACTTTTCAAATTTGTTGGAAAGTGGTGACCAGTTTTGTTATTCCCGAGAGTGGTCGCAATAGGCAGGTTCCACTGAGCGCTCCTTCTCAAAAAAGTATTCAAGCGTAAGTCAAAATTCCTATGTCAGTGTCTTATTTAAACAATTGTTCTCCGTGAAAAAAAAGTCGCGTAATTTATAATAATAACTCCTCCTATTCCTTACTAATGTTGTGTTTTTTCCAAAAACTAATTAGTTATAGAGACAAGTAGAAAATTTGTTTCTTACTCGATTACATTTTTGAGTGGGAGTAATAACAATAACACCCAACAAGAAACTGAAGTTAAAAAGCTAAAATTAATTGAAGACGTTGTAAAATAACACGCATAAAAAGTTGCTTAGCGAACCCACATTAAAAAGCATGATCGTTAGGGGTGGTAAAAAATGTTCCACCATCCACGCAGGCGGTAAGTTTAGAGCTGTTCTAACCTTTAGAATCACTGTCATTCAATTAGAATTTAGACTGCAATCGTATTCTTTAGAAAATTGTTTTGAATTTACATTTTTTCTTAAAGAACAGTCTTAAACATTTAATACTTTTCTAAATATACTGTAACCCCACCATGACTGAGTAGATAAGACACTGAACATGGTAGATGTCCAAAGTGTGAAGATCCAGGGTTATAGTCAGCTGTCGGTCTGCAGTTTTGCCTGGCTTTCTCCAGATGTAACGTGAAAACGTGTTAGAAACCCTAAAAAGTCCTCCTCCCAAAACGCTCCTCAGGCGAATATCCCTCCTGTAATTTTGCCTTAAATGCAGCACAATTCATTGTATCGCCACGAGAAAGTCTCCGAACAGAGGAGCTATAAGTAAAGATATATTAAACAAAAATAATCAAACCTCTACTTCAAACCGATATCTATTCTTCAAATCCGTGGACAAACATGGCAGAATGAATCCCAGTTTGGCAAAGAGCTCCTGTCTATAACCCCTTCACTCCCTAGTAAGTGGGCGATACATAAAGCATTATCTAAATGGCTCTTCCGCTTTTCTATGACAATATCGCCTCGTGTCTCTCACTCTATGTGTGCATCCCTAAAACCCTTTCGTTCAGTCCACTTTCCTCGCTTTTTTTTTTTCCTATCGTATAATTTCGTAAATTTTTATACGTCATAAGCTTTTTGAGAGCTTCCATAAATCAGCATTTGTCGTCGGAGATATACGTTAATAGCAAAATGACGCCGTTAAAAAGAAAATGAAGAGGATTTCAGGAAAAGGAGATAAAGAAAATGCATTTGTTAATGAATGTGGTATTGAATGATGGAGAAAAGTGTTTTCATTGTAAGTCGTATACTAATCGACGTTGCCATACGTTATTTTGCAAATGTAGCAAAATTCAATTGAAACAATAGTCCCCCTCAAAAAAGGCACTAAAATGTATTATATTATGTCCTATTAAGGAACGACTTACACATTAGGAAGCCCAGGCCACAAATAGTTACAGGCTCCCTTGCACAAAATTTTACTGTATAGTATTATTTGAATGGAAATTAAGTACCTACGGTAGTGGATCCAGGGAAGGGCTTAAGGGTTTCAGCCCCCCAAAACAGATTGCTAAAGGGTAACATTCTGCTTTATTATACAATTTAAATAGGTAAAATTATTTTTTTTATAACTTAGCCCCTCTCAAAAAGAAGAGCATCGGTTTAGAATAAAATCTAGCTTTATTATACATTTTGTTGGGGTGAAATAAACTTTTTTTTCAAATTTAGCCTCTCTCAAAAAAAAAAAAAAAGTCTGAATCTCCACTGAATACCTCAAATAACCTATACATGAGCATTCACTTTGCTTTTTCCTTATCAGGCCTGATTAAATAATTTCTCTTTGCATTCAATAATTTTTCCCCTGTCCTCATATTCTCCTCTAAGTCATTTTGTTTGAGTAAGAATACATCTGACAGATTTTGAGTTTGAAGAAGTCTATGATATTGACTCTAAAATTCTGAATTTTCCTATAAAAAACTTCTTTTCTTTTCTTTTTTCTTTTTTTTTTTTTTTTTTTTTTTTTTTTTCATGTGATACTTTCGAAAAATTTAAAGAAATGAATAGAAATGTACAGAAAGTAAGCAGCGATGATCTCTATAAATCAATCCCGAAAACGTTAAAATTGTGCATGCGCAAACATGCTTTGAATTCAGCTTTATCTTTTCACTGGAGGCCATCATAATAAATTAAAGTTTTAAAAAATCTGAAGAAACACATTTTTAAAGCACGCCAAGTCTGTAAATGTATCATCGTCAAACATGGCGGGATTTTGGACGTACAAAAAGCACAAACTAATGTAATTTTGAGAAACTCTAAAAGAACTTTCAATGCTATTTCCATCCTTTAAATGTAGAGTAAACCTTTATAAACGTCTTTATACTTGTTGTACGTCTATATGCTTGAAGTAGATTAATCCCTGTAAACTGCCATAGTTCGTAATATATTGGAACTCTTGTGAATGCTCCGATAAAATAACTATTCATGCTGCATACACTTTTTGTGGAGGACCTTATTTCATAAGCCTTAACTACATTTATCAATTTTGTTTTGTTTAAAATAGATGAATGTATATAAAACATGTTTTAATCAATGACTGTCCGTCCACAGAATGCAATGTACTATAATTATTTTGCGTACGTCTGTTAAAGAACTATAAATGATATACAAAACATTTTCAATGTTGTTGCACTGTCATAAATTTTTTATGTGCCTGCAAAATTTTATAATTGGAAGTGTGGATGTGGGTGAAAATTGAATTACAAAATTTCATTACATTCATACATACAAGTGAAAGGGATTAGAAAAAAAAGTCTCTTGTTATAAATCCCTATATTTCTAATCCCTCCCCATTAATTTGTAATAAGCCCTTTAATAGCTTCTTCGTTCTACAAATCAACAGTGCTGCCACTATGCGGCTGCAAATCACGTGCACAATCGGGCTTCAGCAGACGCCGCCTCACATAAACAGTTTGTCAGCATTAGTCCCTCTGTGTGTGTGACAGGTCTGGCCATTTCGAAACAGATTTTTCGCTTCCCTGTCTATACAATCATAAATTGCACGAGAGTCAGTGAATTTAGGTTCTGCGGTTTTAAGATCGCTATTGCATGCAGAATCACGCATTCTGGGGAGTGGGGGAGGGGTGAGATTCTGAAATACACTCTCATTCAGATTTTAAATTTGTGCAGAAATGTACAATCTTGATAACCCAACATATATGGGACCATACAACAGCCGGATTACCAAAAAACTCTGGATTATCATGATCTCTTGGTTTTGCCGCAAACTTAAAGTCATGTGCTTTAGTTTGGTCGACATGGTATAGTACACTATCTAAATACACTGCAAAATACATTAGGTGCACTAGGAAACAATGACGAAAGAGAGGGAAACACAAGAGTGGGCATGCTTATTTACATCCGCTGTGTTCAGCTGATCAGAAGACGATATGACATGTTTTTCCCCAAGAGCGCTGGATTATTGAATGTGCCGGACTAATGAACGGCGGATTATCAAGATTATACCATATTAAAAGCGTAGCGCATTCCATTCTCTGGTCCTATTTGTTTCCCTTGTTTCGCTTAGTTGAAAAGTGCATCATAATCCAAGCGTCGCTACACCACCTCACCTCCCCCCTCTCTTTTTTTTAAATTTTATTGGAAAGCATATCGTAATTCATGAGCCGGCCCTTTTAGTTTTTCTTGCTTCATTGTGTTGGAAAGTACATCATAGACTATGTACATTTAAAGCAGTTCGTTCCTGTTCTCTTATGACATGCAAAAGATATTTTGATTGAACCAACGAAGAATTTTTTAGTAGTATTCTTATGGTGATCTGAATTTTTTTCGTTCTTTAGATCCGAAAAATGGCAAAAATTCGTGACTATGGATGCATGAATGTCATGTTTGGAAATTGAAAAATTCGATTTAGCAAAGTTGTCGACAGCAAAGTTGCAGTTCGAGGTTTGAAATTAATTTCACTCTTACTGATCCATACAAAAGGCAATGTTCAAATGTGAATTCCTTCTATTGACTAAAAAACTATGCTGAACCGATTTAAGCACAGTTTTTGACAAAATCATCACACGTTACAAATTTCAAGTCCAAAGAAAACAATTGACCACAATGTGTGACGTTATTTTAGAGGCATACTGGGAACTTAAACCTAAAAGGCAATGCTTTATTCTGTAGAAATAGGGCATTTCGAAAGTAAATAGATTTGTTTGCAAAACTTTTTTTAAGTTCTGTATTCTTCTTGATCGCAAGTCACGCTGGCATAGTTCTTGTGTTATTATTTTACAGTTGTGCTACATATCATCTGAAGTTAGAATCTACAAGGCAAAGTTAATGTCACAAATCAAAGAAATTTACTTTTTTTTTTTAATTCCGCAATGATGGAATTAATTTCAAACAAATGAGTAAGAATAATATCTAATCTTTCTGCGTGAAGAACAGGTACGCAACTAGTTGATAATAAAATCCAAACACTAGCATATGCACTGAAATATTCTATGCTACGAATAACATATTTAAAGCATTGGGCGTATTCAAAATAAGAAAATTCAAATACATTGATAACAATGTCTCTTTCCAACTCTAATAAAAATTTACTATTACTCTGATAAAAATTTACTCTTATAAAAATTACTCTAAGAAAATTTACTCTTAGGCGATTTACGCTTGCGAATAATCGATACTCATTGCCCATTATGGATGCCGTTAAAACAGTTCTTCCTATACTCTCATACGCCTGTTTGCAAAGGATTATGTATGAACATAATCCTTTGCAAACAGGTGTATTTAGCAACGCGAAATATTTTATGTCGCCGTAGTGGCCCACATCCAAGTTTTGCCCAAATTATTGCACCATAACGAAAATTTATTCCCAGTGTAAAACAGTAAAGTTTAGCCATTTCTCGCCAAATATAGAAGATATCGCCTAGTTTAATTCAGTTTTTGAAACTTATTTTTGACGTCAAACCTGACGATAACTATCCAAAAGTGGCCAACGTGGTCGACTTTTGATATACCACCGATAATGGCAATCCTTTAGCCAATGGTTTATCTGAAAAGCTTGTCTCAGCTTAATACCGCGACACCGAAGACAGAGCAAGTATAAGAAAAGTCTATAAAAAACTTTAAATGCTTAGTTACAATGGGTATTTTTTTTCCCATTTCATTTTCTGCCGATGGGCCCCTTAAAATGGTCGGGGCCGTACCAAAGGATAAAGCCTACTGAGCCTAACGAGTAGGGCCCGGATTTATATGCACAAAAAGCTAGAGAAATATGCACATAAATGTGCACCAAAATAGGCAAAAATATGCGTAATAATATGCATAAACAAAATATGAAAACTCAAAAATCTGCTCAAAAATAATGGAATATCCATTAACATATGCAATAAACATATTTCCAAACAAGAAAATTAAAAAAAAAAAATACAATAAACTATATCCAAAAAATAAGAATTATTTATTACATGCTAAACTACATATTGCTTTAAGAGTTCAAACACTGGATTCACGAATTGTATGGTTCAAGATTGGTGATTTTCGTGGAAAATACTCTTTAAATACAGAAAAATACATTTCTACATCACTTGACACAATCGGCGCGTATTTATAGCTTGATACATCTTTTATATTCAGTTCCTCAGAATTCGATAACTCTTCAAAGGAAGATTCTCCTTCAGAAATTGGCTTAGTGATCCTGAGCTCTTGAAAGTCTGAATTTTTCCAGCCAGGGTAAGAAAGTTTTTCTTGTATCAGATCCAGTTTTGATCCTAGTACATCTTCGAATTTTTTCTCCAGAGTATCTGTATATTGAACTGATCGGAAAGTGTTAGTTTATGAGATTCAAGAGCTAAAATTGTCGTTGGTAAAACAGAGAAATCCGCCGATATTACCGCTATGTCATCTGTAGTAGATGATTGTATATAAGTAGCTCTTGCGCAGTTTTTATCGACGCCTCTTCAGTTGGATCAAGATAGCTACAAACATACCTTTTGATCAAATCGAAATTATCATAGTAAAGTACTGCTTGGATCCATGTACCCCATCATACGGTTACAGGTTCTGGGGAATGGGTACAGCGAGGTTTTGAAAGCCTGTGAACGAGATGGAGCTTTCAGGGAAATTTTAGTTCAAGCAGGTTCAGGTTTGTATCAGCGCCTTCCGAAAAAAGAAGGTAATTTGGAATTTTAGCTGGGAAAAACAGAAATGCCTATGAAAAATGCCTTTTTTTTTTTGGCATTTTTTGCTAAATGTCAAAGAGTTAGATTTGTAAGCCAATATATGCATTTATATGCACAAAAGCCCAAAATATGCTAATATATGCGCGAAAGTCCAAAATATGCTGATGTATGCATTTACCGTAAATTTCGGCGTATAACGCGCACTTTTCATACAAAAAATAAGGTCGAAATTTAAGGGTGCGCGTTATACGCCGGTTATAAAAATGATAAATTTAAAAATAAGGAAAAGATGAGTATAAAAAAATGAGATTTCACCATGTACCTGAATGTTGTTTATTTAAAATAAATGACACACCTTATGAACTTCAATTTTCATAATCGGACAGCTTATAAAGTTCATCATATTCATCTTCCGTGATATTTTCAGGCACATGATCAAATTGAGTTTCATCTTCACTATCACTGTTACTCTGATCCATAAATAAATAGTTATCATGCGTTCCATCTAGTTTGTTCGATATACTACATTTTTTAAATGAATTTTTAATTATGTCAGGTTTAATTTCATCCCATGCTTGTATTATCCATTCGTACACTATTTTTGACAGGCATGACGAATTTCACCTTCTTTCGTAAATGTTTTACCTCCTTCCAACATCCACGTATTCCAAAATCGTTTTAAATTTCCTTAGAATGGTTTATTAATACACACATCTAAAGATTGAACTAATGACGTTAATCCGCCTGGAATAACTGCCATGTCTGTGTTACACTCTGTCATTAATTTCTTTGTATTATCCGTTAAATGCGATCTGAACATATCCCAAAGTAAAAGACTTCTTGGATTCCATAGGACAAGTCTGTGATTGCAAAGTAAAGGGTGCGCGTTATACGGAGGATATACAAAAAAATTAAAAAATGAAGTTTAAAATTATAGGTGCGCGTTATACGCCGGCATTTACGGTATATGCAAATGCATATAAATCCGGGCCCTACTAATGAGTAAACCGAACCTGATTGTACTTCCTCTTTACAATCAGCAGGTGGTGATTCGCGATTCTTACTCCTGCTGGAGCCAGAAACTGAACAAATTTCTAAGGATAATTCTGGTTTCCTCTCGGAAGTCTTATAACCAGACATGGAAAAAAGAATTCGCTTGTTCAAGTAAAATACTTAAACGTGTTCATCGCTATCTGAAGGGGTATTAAGAACCACTCTCGGACATGAATTACGCACAGAGTCTTTATTTGTATCCTTCTAAACATCATGTGGGTGATAATCCTTTCTTTTGTTGAGAGGATCAAGGAGGGGACCTGACTAAACCGACACATTATTCTTTTATACAGCTCTGGGATTATGCATTATTGTATTTTATTACATTTTACGAAAGCATGGTGTACAAGTTCCGAAAACTTATAGAAGACAATTTTTTGTTTTGTTTTGTGTTATGGCAAGCCTGCATGAGGGTCATCTGTCTATGGGGGTGCCTTGGGCTGAGGACTTTACTGGGGGTTCTAAAGCCCATTCACGTTACATCTTGAGAAAACCACCCAAAACTCCAGACCGTTAGATCGACAGCCGCGCGACAGGTTCAAACCCGGGACCTACACACTTCAGTTATCTACCATGCTCAGCATCTTATACACTCGGCCATAAAAGTCATGTGACTTTTTTTACGCAAATTTTAAAAAAATATATATTATGGCTTTGAAAATTTGTAGGAATATTTCTCCACACGCAAATTGTACCATTCACTATATTAAATGATTAACTTATATCACTTATCAAATTATCAGAAAAGAAACTTAATTAACAATATTTTGCAAAATGTGTCTCACTTCAGAAAAGTTTGCAATTAAATTTCAACTCCAAAGGAATTTTTCTGGAAGTTTTATAAAAGACACACTTATTAATTATTATTATTATTACATTGTACAATGCAGTTTGTGGAGATTCATTCTGGATTTGTTCGAGTTCCTGGTGCAATTTGTATTTGTCTGTTCAAAACCCGGGTAGTAAGTTTTGTTTTTTAAATAACAGTCGCCCCACCAGTGGCTGAGAGGTTCTGCTCTCGAAACTGGAAGGCGGGAGGTGCCAGTTTCAAACCCCGGTCGCGCCTCTCGACCTAGCCGTTCGGAGTTTTCCGTGGTTTTCTCCTAAACCTCGTGTACATACGGGCTAGGATCCCTTAGAAAGTCCCCACGGAGGGCATTCCCCCAATAGGCCTAGGACCCTAGTGCAGTCGATAGGCCTTAATCAACAAAGGAAACAAACAAACAAATAAATAACATCCTTAAAGCAACTATTGATAAAAACCGTCTGCATTTACAGAGTCACCCAGAATACTATCTATGCATTAAGGTCTAAGGATTCCTTCAATTCGTTAAAAGTCTGTGGTCAATCATTATTTCGGCTATGCCAAAAATCTAGCAAACTATCTCAGGCTTGTCGGCTTTTGGCGAAATATCGAAAAATTAAATGCCAAAAATGAATCGCTCAAACTGAACCCAGCTTGGCGATATGTCAGATGTTTGGCTAGAAATTGCTAAACATTAATATTATTGCAATATTGTATCTCTTTCAAATAAAATAAGTGTAGATGAAGTACACGGAAAGTATTAATGATTTATTAGACGTATAAGGTAGTCACGTGGTGTCTATATCAGATTTTTGTTCTCTTAGCGCTACACCGCCATTAAGTTATAACAACGAGACACAGCATTTTTATCTTAACTTCATTTTTTTTACTATGTTTCGAAATAGCAAGGTCAAAAACTCAATCGAAATCTGCATGAATGGTTAAAATCTCCAATATTACAACGTGCTATTTAGGGGTGGAATTTAAATCGAAAACAATTCCTTTGGGATTTCAGCAGATTAATTTAGAATTCAACTGCGTGTGAGTTTCCGTGGGGTTTATAAAACACCAGAGACTCATTAAGGGTCTGAAAAATAATTAACCTTTTAAAAAATTTAACTGCTAAGGGGGGTTATTTATCATCGGAGCAAAATTTTTGCGAAAGGAGTCATCACCTATGAAAAAAGCTAATGGAGAGCCTTTGGCGTCAGTTTTTAAACGCAAAGAGACAAAGCTACCGCAAGTCCGCGGTTAATTAATACCTGTGACATTTTATGGCTTATCAATCCATCGAGCTAGCTACCGAATATATGCAAATTTTTAGTGGGGTTCGCAGGCGTGGTCACCCCCGAGACCAAAACAGTGTATGAAATGTGTAATTAAGGTCTCCCCCCTTCCAGTTTCCTGTTTACACTTCCAGTTTATTCGATGGTATTTTTAAGCGTCCAGACTTCCCGTCGCCAAAATGATAAGGTTTTTAAAAAATTGATTTTTTATCTAACGGACATTTAACCCTTTTACGCGCGATGTTTGCGCCGTGGAACCACCTTATTTTAGAGATTTCACTGCTACTCGCAAAAAAATAGGGTTAATGGTCCCTACACTGAAAAAGTGTAGCCGTTGACAGATCAGCCTGCTGTGTCAGAAAACTTCTTTAGCTCTGTGACGCCAGATGGGCTATTCGATCGACCGCCATGTTGTTGGTAGTTAAATGGATCGATGACAAAGGCTGCACTTTTTCAGCGGCAGGCAGTCTATTCATTTGGTCTTCTATACTGATGTGAAAATGTTTGCGCTTCAAAGGGTTAACATATTTTGTCGTGCTGGAATTTAAAAATCAAATCTAACGGTTTATTATTTACAGTAAAGATCAGTTTTTGAAGTGAAAACTTCTGTAGGCACGTTGGGCACTTTTGGGATGAAGAAAAAGCACTGAATTCGCGTAGCCATCAAGCTCAGATACGTATGGGGAAAAAGTGGGTTGTGACATCATAGCTACGCCGCCTCTTGCCTGCTGAGAATTCTTCCTCCTTTCTTTGAATTTGTGCTGCCATCTGTTACCATACGTAAGAACTTCAAGTTACTTTTAAACTGCGTCCTTCTAGCTTCCACGACGGGTGTCGAACTGTGAACCCAAGGCGTGGTGGGCGAGCGTTCTAACAACCAGACAGGTTCGACTCGGGATAAAATGACTGAAGTTCGAAGTGATTATTGCTTCAATTTCAGAATGGGAACTTTTATGTTATCTAAATAAATAAAATTAGACTTTGTCTGTACACTGCTTGGTATTAAAAACATTTTGCGATTTCTATCCATTTTGAGCATATAATTTGCACAAGTGTATACTTTCAAAATAATCAAAAATATCCACTTTTCATGCACAAATTGTGTGCAATCTATATGTTTTTGCAAAAAAAGCGGATCTAGCTGAATAGCTGCTATAATTTTCGATTATTTATTCAAAAAAACTGCACTTAATTTGAATAGCTATATAGTTATAGTTATCAAGTTAATTTGATAGTGTGGAGAGTGTTAATAATTATATAGTGTACATTATTTGAATTATAAGTGTGTTATACTACAGTACATTTGAATTTGAATTATAAATCCATTGTTCATTACAAATAAATAGGATTGCTGTTCATTACAAAGTACATAATTACTGATAATTAATAAATTATTATTATTAAATTATAAAAAAACATAATTGTTAATCAAATCTAACAAAATCCAACACGTGGAGAAAAATGTGTATCGCTGATGTATACCATACGCATATACCAGCTGTGACACGTTGCGGCCTGTACGCGCACTCGCTCTCTCTTTTTAAATTTTAAATGTGCACACAAATCGAGCGCGAAATTTAAAGTTTTATTAAATTAAAAAAATCAAAAATTTCCAATGCTGTCCCAGTGAAAATTGCTTTAAAATGTGTACAAACGTACAAAAATATGCGAGAATATCATAAATAAATGTGCGATACCCTTACAGCCTTAAAGAACATATAAAAAAAATTTCTACAAATAATTTCAAATGTATAAAAGTGTGAATAAATGTTCATAAATATTTATTTTTTGTTAATAAAACTACAATAATGTGTAAAAACCTGTTTAACCGCATAAATCTAAATTTTAGAAAGCTTGGCAAGAAGTTTTCACTTCTGACGTGCAATCCTACGACTGACAAGTGTTTTTTTTTTTTTTTTTTTTTTTTTTTTTTTTGTTTAAAGCTTTTGGTTTCAACTTCCAAAAAAATTTGCTCTACTAGTTCTCACAAAGTTCTAAAGCAAATTTTTGGGGAATTTAAAACCAAATCAAATAAATTCAGAAATGCCAGAACTTCGAAAACTGACTTCAGGCGAGCACGTGATTCGGGTGGACAGAGTCACTTTTTCGAGAAACTAGACATTTAGCGATCTGTAGGGAAGAAAAATTTCATTTTTTTCTAAACAAGGCTACTGACATAGTTCACTGAAAGCTTTCTCGAAAGCTATCAGAATGGGCCAATTTTTAGTAAATTTTACTGATCGTATCTTGAACAGTTTATAAGGAACTGACGCTTAAAAATGTTGACAAGCATTTCATTTTGCATTTTTTTCACTGTTTCATTGCTGTCAAATCTAGGTATTGTAATACAATTGATGTCGTTTTGTAGGATTTTTTTCTTCTCTTTCTAAATATGGGGTTACTTTTTGAGTTATAAGGTTATGGGGTTACGGGGTTTTAGGGTTATGGGGTTACGTCTTCAG
This sequence comes from Cheiracanthium punctorium, assembly GCA_038373885.1. Taxonomy (NCBI): domain Eukaryota; kingdom Metazoa; phylum Arthropoda; class Arachnida; order Araneae; family Cheiracanthiidae; genus Cheiracanthium; species Cheiracanthium punctorium. The sequence continues at coordinate 837,990 of JAWZYV010015492.1, forward strand.
AAATGAGTGAATTACTTTTTGAACTTTTTCATTCTATCCGTGATAGTTGAAAACTAGTTAGAGATAGGCCAGGCGTTCTATGTTGATTTGTGCTCCACGTGAACTATTCTATCACCTCCTAAAATATTTTACAAGAGTTCTGAACAACCCTGTATAATTATTGATGGTATTAAAAATTCCCATTTGTGCAGGGCCTGATTACTGAAAAGGCTCGTGAAGCTTGAGCTTCCCCTCAGAATTTGAAGGGGGGCCTGAAAATGACTGAAAAACTGCGATAAAAATTCAAAATTTTGCTTTTAAATGATCTTTTAAGTTCTTGTAAACATTTTTAATGAAGAGAAGTAGTGCTTTTCAGAAGTCTTCATGTCGCAACATTTCTAAATTAGTTGTTTGCGATGTCTTTGCCTGGGGCATCTACTGTGGTTGCGAGTTTTTTTCTGTTATGGGGAATATTTGGCCGGCAGAAAGGGGTAGACTTTTAATATGTAATGTTAAACACATGGGCGCCGGCAGAATATTTCCCAGCGGGGGGCAAAGACTACTTCAACGTATGGTTACCATGTTGGAAAGAGCAAAAAAGCAAGGGAAAACACTGCATACAAAAATCCAGGGGGGCATTGCCCCCCCCCTTGCCCTATGCTGCCGGCGCCCATGGTTAAACATCTTCTAAATGTCAAAATTAATTCTCAACTTCTGTGTTGTGATTTTTATGTCATTAAAACCAAGAATTCCCGAAAAAAGCCATGCGTAAGGAAAAATAGGACTAAATTAATAAAGTTTAATGTTCCAGTAAGGTAATCAAATGTCTTTAGTTATTTGTTAATGTTTAAAGTAATTTCAAAAATACTGTAAAATCTCGTTACAATGAACTAAACTATTATGAAGATTAATGAATAAGATATTTTTATCAAAGGAAATTTTCAAATTAATGAATAAAATGCTTTTTTCAAAGGAAATCATTAGAACTAATTAAATCGATGAAATTTCTTTTTTATGAATAAAATATTTTTATGGCAGAAAATCATTAAAACTTTACTTTTCCCAAACAAAAAGGTGATGAGGGGCCCGAAATGAGACTGAGCTTCCCCTCACTTCAGAGGTTAATCGGGCCCTGCATTTGTGTCGTAAAATTTAATTTTCTTTATCAAATCGTTAAAATGTTGTGCATCAGTAAATCACCGAAAATTTTAAATGGTTTTATTTTTTGAAAATACAGGTGTGCTGCACATGATTTGGGGGTTTGAAAATTACATATTTCGAATACAAAGGATAATAGAAGTGCGCCGCAAGCTGTCAAACTCATGGATATCCACCAGATATATATTATAGCTAAAATCTAATCAATTATCTAATTAAAATCAAAATCGAATTTTTTATTGCTCGTATGCAACTGAATACAAATCGTGATACGTTGTAGGTCAAGAAATGCATGTCCTCTTTTTTTTTTGGGGGGGGGGAGCAGAGGTATTGCATGGAAATAAAATTATAGCTTCAAATAAGAAATGATTCTCTTAATCCATGGGGAGGGAGATAAAGGCCGTCCAAGTAGGAATATTCAAAAAGCTTACGAATAGTAAATACGCGCTAATAGCTTTAAATTTCTAATACTGCTTTAAACAAGGGATTTTTTTGAGGTACCTGTTTGAGAGTTGAGATACCTGTTTATTATGTGACCTGTAAAAATTGTATACAGAAATTTCGAAAGAATAGTTACTATGGCTGTTGACGAAGAGTAGTGTACACAGATTCCTTTAAGGGGTGAGGGAGTTATGGAGGCAATCTAAATAATAAAGCTGTAACCTTTATGTTGAAATTTTAAATTAAAGGACTTCATATTCAAAAATCTTCTATAAGCACGGTTATAACCCCCCGAACGCCCCCTTGCCACTGCTAACAGATGGCGCTGCAAGTCAAAATCGATCGACAATCATCGTGTAGTATTAACTTATTCTCGGCAAGTAGTAACAAAATGATGCTTTCAAAACGTCCGTCGTTCGACATACGAAATTGTCACAAACGAATAACGAGGTTTGTCATCACATCCCGAAATGTCTCAACGGAAACGGACTCACATGCCACACAAATTGACGGGTCAAGCTCGTCCAGCGTATCGGGATGGTTCTGGTAGGCAGCAGCGTTCAATGTGCCCTACAGAAAATAGTCACAAGGAGTCAGATCAGGAGAACATGGAGGCCAACGTTTACAACGCCACCTGTTAACGGTTTTGTAACTACTATTTTGAAACTACTAAATAAAACTTTTACAGCTTACATATTAAACATACTGTTTGCTGCACTCTTTCTATACTGATCATTGTTTTTGAGATTTTTAACATTGAAATCAATATGTCATTTGATGGACACCCTGAAAAATTCTTACGTGCAGTCCTGCTGATAACGAAACTTCACTAATTTTATGCTGCCAGCCAACACTGCCTCTTAAAAACAATGTGTCGCGCAAGTGATACCTGAAGAATTAGTTGTTCATTATATTGCTGATCGCACATCACAGCGACGTCCTGTTGATATACTCAGAAGACAGAAGCACATCGTGTAGTACATATGGCTTCACATTGATTGGGCTCAACAATGCCAAAATCAGGCGATTCACAATGAAGAATTAAATTTTGTAAAAGCTCGTGCGATGAACACAATTGTGGATCACTGAATCATATTTGCAAATTTTGAGGTGCAAAACTTGGAGGAACGAATAGTAAATTATTGTCTCCTCCAAGGATCTACTTACAATATTTCCACACTGCGAAAGGCAACAGCAAGATGTAAACATTAGTGCAATAACAATAATGCATGCGCGAAAATCCAAATTAACAGTTCAATGACGTCCAATTGAGCAAGCATATGTCGCGCAGTAGCTAGATTACAAAATAACAAATAATGGATTCACAAAGATGCAAGATCTTTTGGACTTTTTCACAGCTTTAAAATATCGAATTTACAATACTTGGCGCATCAATCGCCCATCTAAAAAATGCCACCATGCATTGGGCCAAAGCACATTCTAGTCATTTGTTGTTTCAACATCGGCTTTTATGATAACACTCAAAATGTGTAGCAACCCTAACGTAAATAAATTGAATGACAAATACTGTTAAAACAAAGAAACATGATTTTTATTGAAATGAGACCAGAAATTTAGTCAACACTGCACCGGGCATAAAGAACAGTAAGGTATGGGACGGCGAAGCTCGCCGCCTTGACGTCTAGTTCAAAATATTTCATAGATGAGTATCCAACTCATTGCAAATTGACATCGTGTGGCCGAAAATGAAAAATTAAAATGTCTAAGGCAAGGAACGTTGCCATTTTCAGCAATCAACTCGACCGTCATGCACATTTTACTACATTTTAATATGAAAATTCTCGTTTAAAAAAGTGGTTAGTTATATTCTGGGATAGTTGGTAGCTGTGAATGCATTGCATATATATGTGTGAATCAACAGTACACATTCTCAACAAAGATTTAACTACTCACATAGTGTTAAAAAATACAGTTTATCAATGCTGAAATTTCCTCTTTAATAAGCATGTAGGGGCAAGTTAAATCTGTTCAGAGCACAAATGTAGTAGTAAAGCTTTTTAATGGTTAAAAATATCTTATCTTCAGAAAAATTTTCAACCAGTCATACACGCAAAATTTCTAGAAGAAATAAATTCTTGGAATTATAAAATTAGGTGTGCATGTATGGGAGGGGGGGGGTACAATCCTGTATATAACACGGGCTCTTTAGTTTTGTCAGGAGTCAATCATACACCGTAGATGCAGGTCATCCTGTTCTTGTGCATTTCGTTGTGTAGTTTTACAAAATGTTTTGATCGTTTTTTTTAGGCATGCTAGAATGGACAGAAAAATGGTTCTGATTTTACGACTTAGATTTCAGCTCCTGTAAGTAAATTAATTGATATCCACCAAAAATATATTATAGCTGAAATCTAAGTAAATTTTTATTGCTCTTCATTATCTTGGGAAATTCTAATACACATTTTAGATCAAAAAATGCATCTCCTCTTTCTCTGGAACAGAGGTGTTCCTTGGAAAGAAAAATTATAGCTACCGTTTCAAGAATAAGAGATAGTTCTCTTAATCAATGGAGGAGATATGGCCCATAAAGTAGGAATATTCAAAAAGCTTACGAATAGTAAGTATGCAACAATAGCTTTAAATTATCTAATACTGCTTTAAGCAAGGGATCTTTTGAGGCACACAAGCAGGTCCACATAGAAATAATAAAAAATAATTATTAAGCAATAAAATTTATAATTAATTAATTACAAAAATAGAATTAAACACGGGATGATTTTTTTTTTTTTCATTTCTTTGACTTATTCGGAAAAGGTACTAATAGGTGAATGGAGATCCGCTGATTCATTAGCATTAACAAAAAAAAATGTTCATGTGTAAGTGAGAAATTCATATTTTCACGGAAAGTATTCATTTTTAATGTGAAAATTTCTCTCTCTCTCTCTCTCTATATATATATATATATATACTGGCAGTGGTAAAGCCAAGGGGGGAAGGGGGGGGGGATAGGGAGGTCACAAACCTCCCATGAGGAATTTTTTGCCATACAAAATGTACATTTTTCATTCCCTTATCACATACACGTTTACATATATGCGAGTTGCAGTAGTCGTAAACCCCCACTCCCCAAATGAAAAATTTCTGGCCACGTCATTGTATACAGGATATCCCAAAAAGGTGGTAATGGGCTTTAGTTCTTCATTTATTAGAGATAAGTGTGCAGTGTAAATTGAAAAAAATGTTCAACATAAGGTCGGATGTGGGACTTAAGAAAAAAATTCCTCTCGTTCATTTTCAAAAAGTTACACATTTTAAATTTGTATACGAACCCCGTACAAAACAATTCCCAATTAGTAAAATGTGCCATACAAATTTTAAAAATTATACCTTAAAAAGTGCTAGATGTATGAATATAAATATAATGCTGACTTGAACATTTTTCCATGGCTATGGAAGGGAACAAAAATCACGTCGAATAATCGCATTTCAGGGGTCGTACAGAAATTACGAAAGAATATCTTTTTTTTTTTTTTTTTTTTCCCCTCTCTAGCAATAAACGTTTACATTCAAAATCAATAGTCCCCGATCGTATTTTTTTAAAGATATCTCTACGATGTTGTATGATTAAAAAGCTCAAAATTGGTATATCACCTCATGAGTGTATGGGGCACATTTTACATATAGAATACTGTTGTACGGGGGTCGTATGCAAATTTAAAAAGTGTAACTTTTTGTAAATGAATGAGTGGAACTTTTTCTTATCGGTGTCTAATTTCCGACCTTATTTTGAGCATTTTTTCTATTTACACTGCCCCTTATCTCTAATTGATAAAGAATTAAAGCCCGTTACCACCTCTTTGGGACACCCTGTATACATATCTTCTTCTATACAACAAATAATTTTCACCTTCAAATTCTGACTATTTTGTTTTTATCCATTTCACATTACTGCAGTGTTCAGAATATCGAATTACTGAAAAAGCGCTGAAATGTATGTTATTATGTATATATCTCTCAAAAATAACTTTAAAATTATATTAATATTTACTGTGTGAGGAAAATAACACTAATCATTCATATTATGGATCTTCTTATGTAATACACCTGGTCATAAAAGCTGGTCAATAGATTTAAATTATCTGGCATAGCTGCCAATGGTTCCAATTTTATCAGAAGATTTTCCACCACTAATTTTTACTTATCAATTTTCACTTAAAACAAATGCAAAGTGTATTGCAAAGTAAAAATTGTGGGAGAAAATATTCCAATAAAATCCTAAGAGTTGGCAGATAGGCAATAGTTTTGACTTTGAATCTAGGTCATATGCATGAGTAATCATAATGGCTGAGTATCGCATAGTTCTGGTTCTGCAATGAAATTACTTGCCTTAAATCAAATTTGAATTTAAAATAATTTTTCTGTAAAAGTTATTGTTATGTTATAAATTAATTACTGTGTTATATAGAAAATATGAAAAAAGAAGTCAATAATAAAATGGGATTATTATGAAACGATGGGTTCCATTACATTATTTAGGGTTGGACCGTCTTTCGTCTTTTTTATTCTGGTTACAAGCTGGGCCTTAAATTGTGATTTTTTACATGGGCTGGGTAGGGCTCACAGTTCTCAGTGCATGCTGATCTTCAACCTAGCGTACGGTCTTGATCGTGAACTTTAAGAAATTTTGTGAGTTTGGGGTGGTTCTGTGTGAGCGGACCTGTCCAGTTCATTGTCATTGTATGCGGGATCCGTAGCAGACACTTTCCTTGAAAATAGCCGAACAACTTTAATAAATCTTTCAAATGACAGATTTTTAAATTTTTGAATACATAACTGTTTTATGTATTTGCTGAACATCTGATATCTCAATGAAGTTTCAAAGTGATAAGTTAAGTATAACGGTGCACGGCAAAAATGTGGTAAATTATGAAAAATCATAAAAATTGGAAATTGAAAATTAAGAAAAACTGAGCAATAGATAAATTTTCCAATTTTTAAAGCAGTTAAGATTTGCTTCAATATTTTTCTGAATATTTATACACAAAATTTCAAATCGGCTGTACTCGAAAGTAGTTTTTTTTCTTTCTTTTATTATTAAAAACTAAGGTAAATCACAAAATATTGGGTACGGCAAGATTATACAGAAATTTTCCCTCTATATTTTGTGCATATATCTACAAAATTTCAGAAGGATTGTTTTAACAATGGCGGAGACATTAAGTTAAAGATTTCTGAAATTCGAGAGAAGAGGTGAAAATTTTTAAGATTTTATCAGCTAAGAATTTTCGCCATACATTTTCTGGCAGATTTTAGATTTTTGAATAGGAAACTTTTTATTGTCTATTCAGAGTGATTAAGAACTCTTGTAAATTATTTTAGGGGGTGATAGAAGAGCTCATGTGTAACACAAATCAATGTGGAACCCCTAGTCTATCTCCAACTCTTTTCCTATGATCACGGATAAAATGAAAAAGCTCAAAAACTTAGTAAATCCCTCATTTCTGAAGTTTCTAAACATGCTAAACAAAAAGTAACTCCTTATTTATAAAGAGCAGAAAAAAATGTTACAAAATGACAATAATTGTATTACAATATCTGGATTTGATGGCAAGTACAAGCAATGAAAAAGCGGGAAAATGCAAAATGAAATATTGCCAACATTTTAAAACATTAAATTCTTTAAATATCGTTCAGGATACTATCAGTAAAATTTACTAAAAATTGGCCCATTTCAAGAGCTTCCGAAAAAGCTTACAATGAATTACATCAGTTGCCTTGTTTAGAAGAAATTTAAATTTTTCTTTGCTACAAATATCAAAATTTATAGTTTCTTGAAAAAGAGGCTCTGCCCTCCCAAGTCACGTTTTCAAAGTTCTGGCGTTTCTGAATTTATTTGTTTTTGGTTTTAAATCCAAAAAATATATATACATATGAGCCAACTTTTAGTAAATTTTACTGATTGTATTTTGAAAGGTATTTAAGGAATTAACTTTTAAAACGTTGGCAAATATTTCATTTTGCATTTTTTTGCTTGTAACTCTCCATTAAATCTAGGTATTGTAATACAATCGATGCCGTTTTATAAGATTTTTTCTGCTCTTTCTAAATATGGAGTTACTTTTTGTCTAGCGTGTTTAGAAACTTCAGAAATGAAGGATTTACCAAGTTTTTTAACTTTTTCATTCTATTCGTGATAGTGGGAAAACAGTTGGATATATACCAGAGGTTCTTCTGTATTAGCCTGAATATAATGCAGCCCCGAATATAACATGATCTCAAACTTTTTCATCAAGATAATTAGAGAAATCATATATTTAGGCCTTGAATTTAAAGTGAGTCAGGTTTTTTCATGAGAAATTATCAGTCAACGTGTTATATTCAGGCTAGAGCCAGTACTGTCTGATGTTATGATGATGCAGAATTGTTATGCAGTACAAACATAACATTAAAACTGCAACTCAAACCTCAAAAACCACATGTCTAATAAATGCTTTTGAATTTTCAAAACAAATGTGTTGATTTGGTTTGAATTGCTTGAACAAACATGGCAGTAGTAAACAGGTGTGGGAATCAGTTTTTCCAACAAAGTTAAAATGAAACCAATATATTTTAATTGATTTTCTGTGTACTGGAGGTATATTTTGTAAGATAATGTAGGTGGAAAATAATCTTCCCAATACCTGTAATAGGGTTAAATTAGCTTTCCCATTTCTTATTAATCCTGAATCAATGTTGTAACACAAGCCAGAGGTTGGCAAGGAATGAATTTGGCACCAGACAAAAGTAAAATCACCAACTTTATATAGCATGCACTGTTTATGTTTTCTAAAATTGTTAGTGCAAAATGCATTACAACAGTTTGTGGGTCTTTTGTAACTCTTTAATTTAGAATTTAGTCAGTTTGGCAACCATTTTTCATTTGCATAGGAATTCCCTGATCAGGCCTGCCACTACTTCTTTCCAGTAGCATTCAGCTTAAACTGCTTTGTACAACAATAGACGTAATTAACCAAATGTACTGGGGGAGTGAAGATTTTGAGAGTAAAGAAATAACAAAGCTGTCACATTGGGCTCATTTGTAAAGGCTCTTGAAGTTGACATATCTGAGCTATAACATGGGTATGACAACAGAAAGACTTACTATTGTTTAGCTGACACTGAAACAAAGTGCATATTTTAGAATGTATTGCTTTTGTTTTAAAAGTTGACAAACCATTTTTAAAACATTGGTGTACTAGTAAAACATGTGTATGAGTGACAGTTGTGTTGCTCTAATATACAAATCAAATTCTAAATCAATGCCAGTATAGTAATAAAAAATTTTGATGCAGAAAGAAGATATACAAAATTTGATATAATGAAATAATAAAATCATTTCATATTTTTTAACAAAGATTTTTTATTCTTAACAAAAATAATAACCACAGTAACAATTGAATGCCAAAATATTTTCTGGAAGACTTGGCACATAACATTTTATAGAATGACCTTTTCCTGATTATTTCATGACAGGCATGCTCACAGCAGCTTGGGAATGTGAGGCATCTTGCTCACGCCACAACTGGGTGACAGTTTTGAGTTGAGTGTAGAAATTGATACCCTGTAGAGTGGGGGGAAAAAAAACCTTATTAATCAACACTGGTTTTCAAAATTATGCATATAATCACTTTTTTCACTAGTATGAAATGGCTACTACAAGGTTAATAAAAAAAAAAAAAAAAAAAAAAAAGAAAAAGTATTTTCAACTTTCAATACAAGTTTCTTTTTTTTTTCTTTTTACTTCCTTGTACGTAGTATAAGGAAGTAATGTGATCCCGAAAAATTTTGGGGGCCAAATTTCGACGAAAAAACCGATTTTGACTACCTCTAAATTTAATTTTAAGAATTTTTTCGATGCATCTCATCATAGGCTAGCATGCACGATCATATTAACGCGTCTGCAACTCATTTTGACCAGCGGCGAGTCTATTGTGGTCAGTTTTTCTATGCCGTCTGTACGTACATACGTACGTACATATGTAACTCGCATATCTCAAAAACTATTGGTCGTAGAATGTTGAGATTTGATATTTAGGATTGTTCTATGATCTAGTTGTGCACCTCCCCTTTTGGTTGCAATCGAATGTATAGTTTATGTACAGGACCGCCCAAAAGATTTGAAATACATTATGCTCTATGGGCCGAAATTCATTAAACTCGCATATCTCAAAAACTATTAGGCGTAGAATGTTGAAACTTTATATTTAGGATTGTTGTGACATCTAGTTGTGCACCTCCCCTTTCGGTTCCATTCGACTGGATAGTTTATCTACAGAACTGCCTAAAAGGTTCGAAATACATTACGCTCTATGGGCCGTAATTCATCAAAGCGTTTTTTAGAGGTATTGGGCTGTTTCAAACGACTCAGAAGTGATATATGCTGTAAAGAGTTAGAAAATGAATTTCTCCATTAAAAAGTTCTTTATCATTTACAGTTCTTCTACAGGAACACTCAAAAGATTTCCAATACATTACGGTCAATGGCAATTTTAGGGGCATTCATCCATTTCAAGCACAATACCGTCTTACCACATAACTATAGGTAATGGTCCGACCACGGTCACGTGCCTCCCTCAAGAACTATGCCAAAAGTCGCCAAGCTTGGCCACTTTTGGTGTACGTGTGTGCATATTTAACTCTCAAATCTCAAAAACTATTATGAAATTTCATATATAAGATTGTTGTAAAATCTAGTTGCGCATCTCGATTTTTGGTTCCAATCTACTGGAGTTTCTTTACAGGACCACCGAAAAGAATTTCATTACTTTAATGTCTATGGAAATCTTCAATATAATACAATTGTAGTCAGTCATTGTTTGGTACATGCCCAAAATCTCGCCGTCTGTCCTCGACCTTGGCGAGTTTTGCCGAAATGTCGCCAAATTTGGCGATAGTCAGTCATTTGGTCCATGCCCAAAGTATCGCCATTTGTCATCGTTCTTGGCGAGTTTTGGCGAAATATCACCAAACTTGGCGATAATATGTCATTGTTGGTCCATGCTTAAAATCTCGCCAAATGCCGTCGACATTGACGAGTTTCGCCGAAATATCGCCAAATTTGGCGCCAAAAATTATTTCGTATTTTGTATAACTCTAAAACTTTAACCCGTAGAATTTTGAACTTTTGTATTTAGCACTGTATTATAATATCTAACTGCTTTCAATATCTTTTTTGACAGCAATCGACTGGGAATTTTTTTACAGGGTGAGCCAAATGACTTTAAATACATTAAGGTGTATGGATGCATTCAATTCATTGAAAGTCTGTGGTCAATGACTACTTTGGCTATCCCCAAAATCTCGCAAACTATCTCAAGTTTGTCGGCTTTTGGTGAAATATCGCCAAATAGAGTGTCAGAAGGAAGTCTTTCAAATTGAACTCAGCTTGGCGATATCGAAATATTTGGCTAGAAATCGCTAAACCTTACTATTATTGATATTTTATCTCTTTCAAACAAATGGGTTTAGAGGAAGTGCGTAAAAAACATTTTTGAATTAATAGACGTGCAAGGAAGTCATGTGTTGGACACATCAGATTTTTTTCATTAAATATAGATGTAATATCAAGCTTAGTAAATATAGTGGCATAAAATCTGATCGAGGCACCCCAGAGCATGACCAGTTTAAATCAAACTACAGATTGAATTTGCATTCATAATCAATTAATTAGGGCTTGAAATTAGAAAACCTGTGAAATAAAGTAGCTTTAATACAACTTCTTTTAACCATTTAGCCTTAGCTCACTCAAGAATTTTTGTCCCAGAAAACGGCAGACTCTGTATGATTTCATCTCCGTACTTTTCAGCTGAAGAGCATGCCTTGTCTTTTGTTTGGTAGTTGAAGGGTAATATCATTGACCACACAAATCCCCAAACAAAATGCAAATCTAGATGTCAAATCCCGGTCAATTGACAACTACTTTCTCCCCAGTCAATTATTTACTAACACGCCTGACACTCCCACAGTATAAGAAAAGAAATTCCTGCCTTCAGAAATTCCTTATCCATCTTCCATGAAGGGTGAATGGATTTCCTGTCAAAAGAGGGGAAATAAGTCTTAGGTAAGGCACTTGTACCAACACATCTTTAGTCACATTTATTTATTACCACAACAGTTGTACCACCGGAGTCATACGGTTAAGAATTGCTGTGCAAATCACTTAGCACACATCATTTGCTGCAAGTCTTACAAACTACTTCAGTTGAAGGAAAACAGCATAAAATTTACTTACAGCTTTGCCATAGAAATTAGCATCTCCCAAAAACGAACCTCTTGAGCCAGTAAATGAAAACATAGGCAAGGGGACTGGAATAGGAACATTCACACCAACCTAGTGGAAAATAAATGCATATTCATCAATTGTTGATAAATAGAATAAATACTTACAAACACACTGTTAGCTTTATAAATATAAATCAAACATAAAATTACTGAAATAATCAGTTCCTCCAAGTTGGTTACCACACTAACTGTTTATTTGTTATTGCTTTTTAGAATCAAAAAAGTTCTTATAAGCATGTTTGTCGGTTTAAACCACTTTCTCCATCCTAATGGCTTTATTTTACACTTTTGCTTAGGGATGGATTATCCACAGGCTCAGTACTCTGTAGCCTATGATCACTTGCCATTTCAGGCTCAAAAAAGACCTCTAAATGGAGAAAAATGATAAATCAAAAGAGAAAAATATTGCTAAGCATCAAAAACTCATTTACACTTACTTTAAATTTGAAAATCAACATTACAAGTTCAAAATGTCACACACATGAGGGTTCAGTGGAAATAATGAATGCATGGTATGACTCATATTTGTAGCATTAGGGTGTTTTAAATGAATTTCAAAAAACAGGAGGAGTTTCTATTTCACAGTACAGAAGGTGACTTGAAATCTGGAATCCCCCAAAATTCAGTAGACCCAAAATCCAGAACTTTATATATATATATATATATATATATATATACACATTAGGGAGGTGGGAAATGTAGAATTTACCATTCTTGGAATGTCACAGAAGAGACACAGAGTTAGAAAAAAAGGGGGAGGAAATTAGGACAATGTTTTAAACTCTAATGTGAAAAAAGAGAAGAGAAAGGAAAAAGAGAGAAACTCTTTGTTTTATCTTCACTGTACTTGTGTCTGCTGTCTGTCTGTGAGTAGCTGGACAAAATCCATTCATCGTGTTGATTAACAATATAAGACTTCCTCTCCTTATTTATTAACTCTGTTTTCATTTATTAACTAAGGTATTTAAATTTGCAAAATTACATTGATTTTCGATCTAATGGGGTAATTTTTTACTGCCCATAAAGTAAATATATTCCATACAGATTTTGAATGATCAACTTTTATAGAAAGAAAAGAATGTTATCCTCTTCGAAGCCACTTTAAGTTTTTACAATGAATTCATTTTCCTGCAAGTTACGTAAAATCAAAAATAAATGCTGTTTGGTTTGTTTAATGCTTTATTTTTTTAAAGAGCACAGAGATGAAGAGAAAGGTTGCACTACAAAATAAATGGCAAGGCAGCAGATCACACACACACAAAAAAAAAAAGGTAAACTTCCAGCAAAATTGGTAGATTTGCAGCAATGATCCCAAAATCTAAAAATTCTGAAATCTGGAATGGTCGTGGTCTGGAGCATTCTGAATTTTGGGTCCTCTACTATATAGCATGTAGGGTACATTGGAGTACCCTACATGTTATATAGTATAGGAGAGATCTACAGTAGAGGATAAAGATTTTTTTAAAAAATTCTGTATGACCAACAGAATTTTTTTTTTTTAATCTTTAATGATATTGTCAAAACATGAGGCATGAAGTTTATAATGTGTTCTGCATGACAGGTATCTTGCATGACAGGTATCATTAATTTAAGTATTTTTTAAGGAAGTGATAATTGTAAAACTAAAGTATAATAAAATTTTAAATGAATGAATTTGAAAGTTTGTTGTTCAAAGTTCTTTTGTGTAAAGGAAAAAAATTTCGGCCAACTTTAAAAAGCCAACTTTAAAAATAGTATATATGCCTACATTCGTGAGAGCTTAGAAATATTGACGACAGAGGGCAGCATCAACGATACGCTTCATACAATCGACCAATCATGGGATGACGTCATGCATCGAACTTTCAAGAAGAAGAACGAAGAAGATATAAAAAGAAGCCGCCATTAGTGAGAGATCCAGAAACGACTGAAGATGGTTATGTGTGTAACCGAAATATATATCGTGTACGGGGGAATAAGGTATTCCCAAATAAAAAATTTTAACTAATTAATCCGCCGTATTAAATAATGTTTTATGTGTTTTTATTAAATTCAGAGTGTTTAGGCTGAAACAGATGTTCTGATTTTATTACGCTTTAGCTCCTAATTAATATAACTTTTGAATGGCAACATTAAATATCATTGTGTTTCTGAGGAGTGCAAATAATTTTTCCAGCGATTATAAGTGGAGTCCGCACTCCAGGTGGAGTATAGCTCAGGACCTGTACAACACGGATTCCTATAACAAAATATCTTCCGTGTTTTAATGGGGGGGGGGGGGCTACTGTAGTATGAAGTTTAAATTTTTATGTACCAATGAACACGCAAGAGCCAAGCAATGTGTAGCTCAGTAACATTCTATCTAATCCAATCTTTGGGTTTTGTCTGTTGAAATTATGTCTTTTTTCACGAATAAGCCTTTTAGGGGCCGAATGCCTCATACGAAAAATGAGCGTAGCGAGTCTATGAGCCTTGGCCCCTAGTCCTTTAAAAAATGAAATATAATAGACTACACTGACATTGACAGAAGTAGAGTTTGAACACATGTTCTCTATGACGACCAACCATTAGTAAGTTGCCTTAGACAGCACAGCCACCTGATGCATAATGAGCTTATTATTCATAATATGTATTATATAGGGCTAACATTTTAGTAAAATTTCCTTAGGTTTAAAATTGGCATAGAAACTACTTGTACAATATTGTTTTGTTACTGTAAACTCAGCAGAATGTTAAATTTTAAAGCTGCAGCTCAATTATAACTGGGAAAAAAGTCATCATAAGGTTCAAAAAAGTGTAAAATAAACTGACAGAACTTGAATAAAACTTTTTAAAAATAGGGTATTATTTTACAGAAGAAAAACAAAACAAAAAAATAACAAATATTACCTGCCCAACATCTATTTCTTGGATGAACTTTCTAGCAGTAGCTCCATTAGTAGTGAATACTGCAGTACCATTACCATATGGGTTAGCATTGATTGTTTTGATGGCATCATCAATTGTATCGGCTGTCAGGGTAATTAAAACAGGACCAAAGATTTCTTCTTTGTAACAGGTCATGGTAGGCTGCAACATTAAAAAAATTAATCTTATGTAGCAAAAATATTTTATAGTTCTTTAAATAGTTATTTATTAAATAGTATTCACAAGGCAGATAGTGTGTAATAATTATTTGATACAAATATTTTTCATAAAATAGCTTGAAAGTAAAATACATCTAATGAAGTGCTCTGTGACAGGCAATATACAGTAGACTCTCTATTAACCAGGTTCAAATTATCTGGTTGTGGCTTATCTGGGAGGGTCCCAATTTATTTTGTTGATGATGCATGGAAATTAGTATAAAGCCCATTTAAAAAAATTATAGGGGCAATTTTATTGAATGAAGGAAATAAAATTCCTACAGAAGATGACAATAGTACTGAACTGCAGAGGAACATCTTAGAAGATTTGAGAAAGTGGGACTGTTCTGAAAACTGCAGTGCAACAAAGGAATAACGAAGTTTGAAACTGAAGTTCTAGCACATACTCATATTACATCTGTAGAAAAATTCTAGACCATTAGATTGATGCCCGTACAGTAGGCCTGAACTCGGGACCTTCACACTTCAGCCATCTGACATGTTCACTGTCTTATTCATTCAGCCATGGTGGAATGAAGTTATGAAGGAAATCACATGACTCATCAGAAATTGAATCATAGTGATGTAGCAGTACATGATACATTACTTAATTAAAGCAAGAAGATGAAGGCCTGATGAAAACTTTATGTTGAGAAATTTGTATAGTAAAATTCGTCAAGAGTAAATTAAAAATTAAAACAGATTTCTATCATTTCATTCTTCACAAAACAGTAAGGGATCTTCCTTTTTTTTTTTTTTTTTTTTTTGTTTGTTGTTGTTGTAATGTACTAATTGAAAATCTAAATAACATTAAAATTTATATACATTCTTTTTCTTTTGTATGAATTAAACTTTTTATAGCCCTATTGTATAAAAACTTTATATTTTCTAAATTTTTTTTTTTAACATTTCCAGCAAAATTTGGTCATCTTGGTTAATTGAGAGTTTACTGTATTATCAAGGGTAAAACCAAAACTTTTCACAGCAGTACTTTTTGCCTTTTGGATTATTTTTGTAAATTGAAAAAAAATCAATGTGTAACAGAAATAATTTTGTAAATTTAATTGTTTGAAATATATGGTGAAGTAATATGATATAAAATAAAATCCATCAATTTTTATCACAACGTTTTAGTTCTCTATCTTTCTAGAAACTGTGTAACACAAGTGAAAGGTGAAATGAATTCAAGTATACGCTCTTCTCTCCCAGGTGATTGTTTTGTTTTGATTTCTGATTTTGCAAGTTTATATTTGCTAATGCCAGCTTATAGGTTTCATGTTTATTTTTGTATTTAGAGATTAATTATTTGATTTTATTAACTGACAATGATGATTTCATTAAGTGGTAATTTTTTAGTGTTTTTGTAATGATTTGTTTCTGCTCCTGGAGATTTGATCAGATTAAGTGACTGATTTTATTAAGCAATCGGCTCTATATATGAAACATGTCTATCATTATAGTATTAGTACTATAATTTTAAGTTTCCATGTTTACAGTAGCTTTATATGAAGAAGGGAAAAAACATAAAAATGTGGCACTTTATTATGACTAATGATATACTTCAATGAAATCAAAATCTCTTAGAAATAAAAAGCATAAGTAAAACAAAGCATTTTTTTAAATGCTTCAAAATGTATATTAAATAGTATCCAGGGCTGGGGAGTAGCGCGCTACTTGTAGCGAAACTACAGTAGCCGCTACTTTTTTTTGTAGTTTGTAGTGTAGCGCGCTACTTTTTTTAAAAAGTAGTGTAGCGTGTAGCGCACTACAAAAAAACAGTAGTTTGTAGCGAATTTTGGAAGCTACTTTTGCCGTGTCATCATTTCCGGCGATTGATCCCGTGGTGCAATTTCTCTCTCTTCTGACTCCAAACATAACTAGTGCGTTTCAGTACGCTATAATGGGAACCCAATGTATTTTTCAGAATCTTAAAGACGCACTGCGGAGAAAAGTGCCCCCACTGAGCGGTGGGCGTGCTTTTGTGGTTTCACGCGTTATCCTTTGGCGGTGGTCATTAAAAGTCAATAAATTCTTCGACCCTGCACTGTATCCCCCCTTGTACAATGCCTTGACCATTAAAAAAAAAAACCCGCTGCGTCCGGAAAAAGACGCAACTGGAAATCGGCCTTGATGCTTGAAAGACACCCAATCACTCCCCCCCCCCTCCCAGGGGACACACGCACACGAGGGGGGGGGGGGAGGGGGTTTGCTTTGCCTGAAGCGGAAGCCTGACATTGTGCATCTTTTTTCTTTTTATCGTTCTCAGTATTATTTGTAGAATCACCAATCTGCCATAAAGAGGAAAAAAAAGGAAGGTAAGAGAGGTCCAAAGTTGAAAAGAGGTTATTTTGATGGGGCCTCGAGAGTCTCATTATCACACGGGCGTGTGGGCCCGTGAGCCCCTGAAAAATAAAGGCCTCGCAAATCTCTCCATTTATTGTATATTAAATTTATATATGCTGCAATAATAATTTTTATTAAGCTAAATTTCCTTTATCTATATCATAATTGTGTAACAATAAAAAGGCTTCGAGACTTATTTTCTGTTCTTCTTTCTAACACAATGATAATGGTTTCTAAGACTAGATCAATAAAATAGAAATTAAAGGCGTTATTGAAAATTTATATCCATTAGTTAGCATTTTTTTTAATATTATGATGAAAAGAAAATGGTATATGAGCGCTAAATGGTATATGAAAGCTACCTAGTTGCATTTTTAAAAAATAGGAGGGGGCGCAAAATCTTCAGTTGTCAGGTGGAAACGAGATTTAGTCATTTGCTGTGGGACAGAGAAACTGTTCTCTCAGCTTGTTTCCATCCCAGATTCAAACTATTCTGGATTGAGGAGGAGAGGAAGACCGAAGCCAAAAAAAATGGATGGAGGAATACCTCCAGAATATGTTTCCGACAACTTCAGATATCAGTATCGAGGATCAGCCCATGGGTGATGACTTTTCTGTTTTTTTTAATTTCTCTTTCGCATGCACTCGAAATAGTTACGAGGAAGAACTTACAAGGTTCTTGTCAGAGCCAATTAAACCCCTATCTTCGCTTTCGTACACGTATATGAAAGAAGCCTTCAAAAAAACTAACACTGGCGTGCCGTCCAGTGCATCTGTACAAAGATTGTTTTCGATTGCATCGGACGCATTTTCTTTTCGACGATCATGTTTGGCAGATAACAATTTTGAGATCCAGCTCTTGTTAAAATTTAATAAACATGTTTTTGAATAAATTTATGTGGTTTTTATTTTATACTAGAGGCATGGCAGTCTTCCATGAATATGTTGAAATTCTTTCTTTCGTTAAAATTTTAAAGTGTCTATTATATTTAAATTATTAGGTTTTTTGTGTAATAATTTTCAGAATTTAATACAAAAATATGAGAATTTCTATTAATAATTAATAGTTTGTAAAATCCTTAGAGACTTATCTCTCTCTTAGCCTTAAAATAACAATATAATTCTATAAAATTCTTTTATACCTAACACAAAGAAAAAGTTGTGTTGATGATAATAACTTTTAAAATTTCTTTAACATATATAGAGGATTTTTTTAATGCAATGTTTTAAATAGATATATCATGAATTTAATTAGTAATTGTTTTCATTATTTTATAATATGCATATCATATGTGATGTTTTCAATTAAAACAATTATACAATATTACATGGTTCACACGGGTCATTCGTCATAAATCACTAATTTGGTAAGTCATGAAAAAAGGCTTTTATACTCATTAATTTTGATTTGTGCTCAAGAAACTAGAATGTTTGTACAACATGAAAGGGGTCTCAAAACGGGCCTTTTTTTCCCGTTCAGACATCCATTTTATTATTATATTTTTAAAAACTTTTTTAGTTCTCATGATTTTTCTCATGCTTTCAGAGCTCACTTTCCCAATTTATTTTTATCATAGAGGTATTAAAACTTAATTAGTTTCAGCAATACTTCAATAATTAGCAGTAGTTGCCAGTAGCGTATATATAGGCTTCCATTTCGGGGGGAGGGGGACGATTCGGTATTTTAAACTTTATTGTTCTAAAGTTAAAAGAAATGTTTCAAAATAGCTCCTTTTAATAATTGCTTTACATTTTCGGAGGGGGCCCGCCTCCCCCTGCTCAAATACTCGCCTGGTAGTTGTTTATTAGAGCAATAGTTTTTTCTAATTAAAGGCGAAAAGGTGCCCGGGGTCTTTCGTGCGTCCACCAAATCTGCGGCGCTCAACGCTACAAGGAAACCACCTTTTAATAAACGCGTTCTTTGGACGCGAGAGACACCCGCTGAGGTCATTAATCACGCTGGACGCGAGTAGAAAACCAAGGCTTTCGATATCGATAGTTTTCTCTAATTAGTATATAAATATCCTTAAATATGAATGTAATGCAAATTGAATCTGTTAGCAAAATTTGTCTCTTAAAAGTAGCGAAAAAGTAGCGAAGTAGCGACTACATTTCAAAAGTAGTGTAGCTAACTACATTTGTCAAAAAGTAGTTGTAGTTTTAGTTAACTACATTTTTCGAAAAGTAGCGGTAGTTGTAGCGCGCTACAAAAAAAAAGTAGTTTTTCCCACCACTGATAGTATCCTAAAATATTTATAAAAATGTAGAACTAAAATTACAAGGAAAAAGTTAATTTCAATTTTTATAAACAAGATAAACTAAATTTACACAAAATTAAGGAAAAAGATTATATTTGCATATACCAGTCTATTGAAATTATTACATCATTAGGAATTAAAACAGTTGTACAATTATTCAATGAGTTAAGGCACTGGAAATGTTTAGCTAAAGTTACCTAATTTTGTTATGATACATCATATAATAAAGATTATAATATATTCAAGAATATCTAAATTAAAAGTGAACAGGGGAAATAAGCTTTAAAAAAGAAAGTGCAAGATAGAAAATAAACTGAGATACACAAGGAAATATTTTACTTGTTAAGAACTATTATAATAACAAAAATTTCTGAACAAAAAATATATCATAAAAATGTATGAAGTACTGAGAAAGAAACTTGTGTTGTGAAAAGTGTAGCACATTTGACGAGCAATATTGGTGTCTTGTTTCAATTGGCTGTGTTCAAGCGATCAATAGTATAATTGATGGCACATTCTCTACGTTTTTACAAAGAGTCACAGAGTTCCAAAGTAGTTTTCTCCCAAAGTTTCTTTTTAAACCAAAACTTTAGTAAAATGAAAAACTAAGTTTCTAAGAAGATATCAATATAAAAATTTTGGACAAAAATGCTCTAAATTTACTTGTTACAACTTATTGTAAGAATTATTGATGTACTAATTTAATGTCAACTAAAAATAACTATTAAAAAGTGCTTCGTGTAAAAAACAAAATAATAGCTTGCTGTGGGTTTACAATTATATTCATTATAATAAAAATTGGCTAAATTATGCTGAACAGGAAAAATATACATATTATTTAGTGAATATTTTATCAACTTTCAACAAAAACTTGTTTTTCTATCACAATTAAAAAACAATTTTTTGAATTTAACACACCTTAACATCTGTCAGAATGGTAGGTCCGACAAAATTTCCTTTCTCAAAACCAGGTACAACAATAGATCTTCCATCAAGAATCAGTTTGGCACCTTCTTTTATCCCTGATTCAACTAGATCACAAATTCTTCGCTTTGCTTCTGGTGATATTACTGGCCCAAGATCAGTATTCGGGATATGGCCTAAATATAAATATGCATAATTTTACAAAATTCATGAAAGAAATATTCTTAACTAATGTTATGTAACTTATTTTCTGGGTGAAAATAAAATTATTGGATCAATCCATCAATACTGCAGGTTTTCAGGGCTAAATACTTTCAGTTGCAAAAAATTTGAAGCAAGTTAAATATTCATGTTATAACATTTTCATAGAAATGAATTTACCTGGATTTGCAGAATATCTTTGTTGAACTTCTGATCTTAAATGAAGCCCATCTTTTAAAACCCCCATTGACATTTGCTTAGACTTAACCCTCACAAATCAGTCATGACATGTAGAACAGCTATTAAAAGATCCTTAACTGATGGTAAAAATGTAGGCGCACTCGCCACAATGGTGAGTGATTTCAACAAATGCAAAAATATTAAAAAATGACACAGGTGTAAGTCTTGACAGTGATTGGCAATTACTAATCATCTTGTAGTAAATAAAGCATTAAAAATCCTCAAATTTTCTGTTTATTTTGTTTTTTTACAACAATGAAAAATGAAGCTGTTAAAAGGAATTTAAATTACGACTTCAACCTTTATTACACCTACAGATTCTTCTATGTGGCTGGTAAAAAATAAGCCTTACCAGCAACAATGGTTGGTAGAAATTTTTCACTTTTGAAAAGGTTACTTATTGTCTAATCTCTGTGTATTGCATTTATATTTCTTGCACTTTTTTTTTTTTCTTTCACTCTTGCCTTAATCAAAATTATAAAGCTAAATATGCAGAACAGGCTCTTATCACTTCTATTATAACTTTGGAGGAGGAGTGAGAGTGAACTAAAATTGACTGTCTAGTAAATTTATTGACAGCTGTTACACTACAAAGATGTACTTAATTTCTAAAATTTTAAAAAAATTGATATTTCATGATTTTCAAAGTAAAAAATCTGATATTTCATATATATACATTTTCATCATGCAATCACTTCGCACACAATAATTTGTTTCTTTCCTCTGCTAGGCATATGCATATAAACCCAGCATTATCCCATTACTTTGGTTCCAAATGTAATAAATTTGGTAATAAATTTAATTTTAAAATTTTCTTTAAAAAGTGTTAAGTGAAAAAAATCTCTCAAAATACATCTCTCCAATAAACTATTTATATCTAAATATAATAATTACGATATTCTACAACACACACACAAAAAAAATTAAATACCTAAATATTTAAAAAGAAAAGAAAAAGAAAAGAAAGAAAGAAAGAAAAGAAAATTGTTAATCTGAAACTTTAGATTTGTTTTTAGCATATTTCTGGGTTTAAAAAAAAAAAAAAAAAAATTATTACAGAGGCTCAAAATTGTTAAACAGCACTTTAAAAATATTCATTTATGTAATTTATTTATCTTATATATCACAGAGATTTTAAATACATTATTTCAACATCAACTGCTTTAGTTGTTAAGCCTGGTGTACTTAAAAAGAATAAGAACTCATCCCTGCTGCTCAACCAAACCTGGTGAAATACATGTGTACAATAAATGCACTTAGTTTCCTTCAACTGTTAGTTCATACAGTTGAAAGAACAAAATTGTTTGTGGGACAACCGATTGCATCGTGGATCTCAAAGCATTTAAAAATTCCCTTAAAAAAAAATATATATATATTCTTAAAACAATAAACCTATGACAGTTATGAAACATCCAGAAAAAAACTTAAGCACTGAATATTTTACTGTCATGCTTCAGCATACTTAAAATTCATCTTAATAAAATACATTCACATAAAATTGTTAATATTGATGGGGGGAAAAAGGGGGGAAGGAGAAAAAGAAAGAAAGAAATGATTACACTAAGTAAAGAAATTTTTGCACAATGTCAACTCTTTATTTTTGAAGCAAAATTGAACCTAATACAGGTTTCACGGAAATTTTTGCATAAAATTACAAATTGATAGTTTTGCATATTTTAAGGTACAAATTTACATCTCAGTACAGCCCATTATAGTCAAAAGTATGCTAATAACACCTCATCTTCTACTCCTGCACACATGTAAATCAAGAAATATTCTATGGCACATACTAGTGACTAGACTAAAATTTTTTATTTGGGAATACCTTATTCCCCCGTACATGATATATATTTCGGTTACACACATAACCATCTTCAGTCGTTTCTGGATCCCTCACTAAGCGATCCAGTGAGCGATCCAGAGCGGAGTGAGCGATCCAGAAACGACTGAAGATGGTTATGTGTGTAACCGAAATATATATCATGTACGGGGGAATAAGGTATTCCCAAATAAAAAATTTTAACTAATTAATCCGCCGTATTAAATAATGTTTTATATGTTTTTATAGTGACTAGACTTTCTTTTACAAAATTCTACTAATTATTCAGAAAAACAGCTCAGGTGATACTTTTTCTGCGAGTAGTTTAAAAAATGATATTTGTAAAATGCTGAAAAGCTTTTGAAAAGGAAAGAGAGAAAGACATTCAATAATTTCAATGAACAATGTAAGTTGCTTTAAAAAAATGCGACTTTTGATACCTTTTCAGGTTCTCCAAATTTTTCCAGAACATTAGAGACATCTCTAAATTATTTATAAAAATCTCATAAAAATATTAGCAATATATTTCACACTAATACACTGATCAACAAGTTATTTAAGCCAGTAGACTAAGTAAAATATTTTTAATGAAATCCTACCAAGAGCAAAAATTGGCAATTACAAGTAAGAAATATGTGTGTAGAAATATTAAATTCTTTCTAGAACATAACAGACAATACATGTTGGACAATCCTGATCTAATATTACTGAATTCTTAAAGCTCTTTTCTTTCTTTAAAAAAAAAAAAAAGCCCAAAATGCACATGTCTTAGTTACAGTACCGGCATTCACTTTGAGGTTTTTTGCTCTGCTGACAAGTTCAGGAATCCAATCCTTCGAGCTGCCTACAAAGACAGCTGTTGATAATGCCATGCATCTCTGGCCAGCAGCTCCAAATGCAGCACCAACAAGCTAAAACAGAATTATTATTATTAGTTTGTTTTATGTTTAGAAAAATATGTATATATTTATACAAAAATATCCACATTCACAGTAAAAATCTTGCTATTTTTAAGTTCTAAAATGGATATGACATATATTTATACTTTTAGTGTTGTTTTAAATGGTACCTATAGACATGTTCTAATATAAGACAGGCAAATGTTAAATGCTTTCAGTAATTTTTTCAATTACTGAAAGAATTTAACATTTTATGCTTTTCAGACAGTAGTTTGAAGAAACTCATGTAATTTTTTTTTAACACAAATAAAAATAAACTAATTTTATGACAGGAGCATGAAAATTTCTAGAATTTTACTTTGAAATCTGCACTAAACATGGAATGTTTTTCAAAATGTGAGATACTTAAGAAAATGTTTCAATGTAATTCCATGTTTAAGAAAATTTTTTTCATTTTATTATAATGTATAGTGCAGCTTAAGAGGTTACTGCTTGCCCAACGATAAAACATTGGCTTTGGCACGCTGCCAAAAAAATGGATGCTGCAATATTTTTCACAGGGAAGATGGATTCAGATGTGCAAGGACTCTTAAAATTCTATACAGTAGTAGTGTTTTTAGAGTCATTTGGATTTTCATTTCCAATTTACAAAAATACTTCTGTATTACCAGTTGCCAAAATCTAGCCAAAAAGTGGCTAAATTGGCAGCCCTGTCCCGCACATACTAGAGAAAGAATTTTTTGCACATCTGAACCATCTCCCCATTGAAAAAAGTCAAGTTGTTCAGCATCCATTTTTTGGCAATGCACCACAGCCGATCTTTTATCGTTGGGCGAGCAGTACATACATCCTAGATTTGTTTGAGTTCTGGAGCATATTAATTTATTTTGATTTGTAATCAAAAGCTGGCAACAAAGTTTTGTTTTTCAAGCAACAGCATGAGAAAGTATTAGAAAAGGTTGCCACGAATGAATGAATTGAATAGAGGATGGTGAAATGTTTTAAACCGACTGCTGCTTTTGGCATATTAAGTGCAACTGCAACTTAAAACTAATGTTAGAGAAAAACTAAAATTTCTTTTAACATACCAAGAGAGAGAGAGAGAAAAAAAAAAAGATTTTTAATTATTGCCTGTTTGAAGTAGAGATGAGACGGGCTCAGCCCGAGCCTGAAAGCCCGAGCCCGGGCTCGGGCTCTGTAATTCACAATAGTGTTCGGGCTCGGGCTCGTGAAAAATTTATCCCGTATTGAACATACTGCTTGAAACAGATTTTAAAAATTGATTCATGAGGAAAATAAAAGTACTTATAAAAAAAATAAATGCATAGGCGCCTTAGAAGGTGCGTGAAGGTCTTTGGCTATTGAGAACGGCGGTTTACATTCCTTAGTTAGTCATGAGATCCGACATTTTTTGATAAAGGATGAATACAAAGAATTAGAAAGTGCATTGGGAGTTTGCAATAAATTTTTCTTTAATTTGCACAAACGGCAAAATTTATTGTATTCTATCAATGAAGTAATTGGATTTTTTTTATCTTTAGCTGAAATTTCGGGCTCGGGTGGGCTCGGGCTCCGACTTAAATAATATTGCTCGGGCTCGGATTAAAAGTCCTCGGGCTCGGGCTTCAAAAAATGAGCCCGAACTCATCTCTAGTTTGAAGATTAGGATAATGAAGTATCTCTAAAACTAAGAAAATTTTAACATTTTTCACAATCAAGACAAGTCCTATTTTCATGCATTAAAGTCAGCAATTTAAACCCTTGCCTGTGATGCCCAAACTCAGTTCAGGCAATGCAAATGTGCCAATTTAGGAATGCCCGACCTGAGTTAGTTAACAAAATTAAAGAACCAAAAAATTCCATTTTTGGCCCATTTTTCTCAAATATATTCTACAGGCAAGAGCTTGAATTTAAGAAAAGATTTTAAAATACCAAAATGAGCCTCCACCAACCTTCCAAATGCAAGATCCTCACACAAAGTACTCATATCAGTACCCATGATTTCCAATATATGTTTTTATCACTTTTTAACCAGAGAAAATTACATACATAGTTAGAGTTTCTGAATTAAACAGATAATTCCACAATGTCTTAAAATGATTGTGGGAGGGGGGGAACAATCTTTTAAGTTGATTTTAGATACTGACACTTTAGCAATTTTACTTTAAATTTACAAACAGGTAATCTGAAGATACTATATAAAAGGTCATAGTAGTTTTCTTACTATTTATATATGAACATAATTTAGCATTACATTAATTCTGCAGTTGCAGTACACCTAGTTGTGCCATATGTTCCAATACAAAAATTTGAGATTGTCTGCTGAAATTTAAACATAGCAGATGACTTTAAATCTCTAACTGTTGGAGATTTCCAACAGCATTTTTTCAAAACATTGTAGCCTTTCAAGCATTTTAAGAGATTTTCTGAGACCAACAACATTGCAGACCATGCTTGAAATAGATGTCTGCACTCGATGAGAACATCATTTCTCATCAAAGCAGCCAGAGAAAAAAATTGTCGAAAGAAGACCCTTCTTGCTAAACAAGTGAATGTGTCGAAAAGAACACTGTGTTGCATAATAAAGAATTTTGACTAACAGGTTATTAAAAAATAATTGGCTGTTTTCTAAGAAATGAATTATTAGAACTCTAGAAATAACTTAAACTAAAAGCCCAGTTGTGGAGGCATGCTCATAATAGTCATAAATCAGCCGAAACATCAGTCAACAGACAAATCTGTTTACTGATGAGAAACTTTCGGACATTGGAGAATATCTTAACTGCCAGAATGACCGTGAATATGCGAGGAGTGCCCAAGAAGAAAAAATAAGGTCAGAGAGTTCATCATCAGGTTTTCGTGATGGTTTGGTGGAGTGACAAGCTACGATAAAATCATCGATATTGATTTCTGAAAAAAAAGAAGACTATCTTAAAACCCAAATGTAAGCACGCTTGGTGAAGAAAGTCTTAGACAGGACTCTGCTCTACTTTTAATGTGAAGAGGACTCAGTGGTGGTTGAAAGAGAATGTGCCGGCCTTCATAGAAAACACAGATTACCCTTCCAGCAGTTTCAATTTAAATCCATTCAACTTTAAATTGTGATCAGCATTGGCGACAAAGGAGTGCAAAAAACTGCAATTTGAAATGCCTCAAATATTCATTAACGAAAACAGCAATGGAAATTCTAATGAAATTATGGAATTAGTGCAAGCTTCGATAAATGACTAGCCAGAGACTTAAAGCTTGTCTGAAGTCCAAAAAGGGTAATCTTGAATAAAAGGTGCAGTATGTTAAACTTAATGGTAAATTAAGTTTTTTATTAAATTTGTTTATTTTATTTTATCTCAAACCTTTATAATTGTATTAAAACTTATGAAACAACACTAAATATATTCAGAATTCATCACTTAATCTTACCTGATTTAAAGTATGTTCTCTATTAGCATCTGGCATAATTACACCATGATTCTTTGCACCCTGTAAGTTTACATAAAAATTAATATATTTGTGAATGGATAAATTTTAACACACACACATATCAAGGATTCAATAAAAATTCCATGTTAAATTGACAAATGGGCTGTGCCACACTATTTTTTATTTTCACGAAATTTTGTAAGATATATCTTTTGTATCCCAAAACAGTTTTTTTTATTTCTTAAAAAAATTTTGTTCTTGATATAGCCATTTGTTTGCTCTGCAGTTGAGTAAAAATTGCCATTTTAGGCTCTTTTTCTAAAAGCTGTAGAATTTTTATTTGAAATAGCAGGAAGATCAGATAGGGCTTATTGGAAAGCTTAAAGAATGCATTTTTAAATGTGTATAATAAAATAGATTTATGTGAAGCCTAAATACAGAGTTTTGGATATCATGTAGTCGTTCACAAACTATAGATTTTGTCATTTTACGCATTGAAAAAACAATAAAGGACTTCCAGTAACAAACAACTTTTTTTCCTTTTACACTTACATATCAATATTGAGCTGTCACCGGTCCTTCATCCTGAAAAATTTGCTTAAACTTTCAAAAAATTGAAAAATGTGCTTTTTCACCCAACAAAAAAGTCATGTAAGACAGGTGATAACAATCTAAAATTGACATGGTACGAAGCTCTTACACTGTACTTTAAAATAAAACAAAAACTGCCTCGTTACTCCAAAAGACAGAGGAGATGCACGCTTTTGAAGTAATACAAAAATAGCTCCTTGCTATTGAGAATAGGTTAACTTTTCAACCCCAAAAAAATTCATGTGGGACAAGTGATAAAAATCTCAAAATGACATGGTAAGAAGCTCTTATACTGTACTTCAAAACAAAACAAAAATTGTGTTCACCTACAATCGCCTACAAAATTTCGTGAAAATCAAGAATGTACAAAGATTTTTTAAAAATTTGTCTATTTTATATGAAATGACCCATTACTATTTTAGTTAACTAAAAAATTTAAAAATAATAATTTTGTTCTGATGATATCAATTATGCCTACACTGGTTTATACTGTTTTCTGCAAGGATTATTTATTTATTTTGAATATATAAACTGAAACAACTATTTAATTTCAACAGAAAAGCAAATTTTTCTTTATACTATTAATTATTTTTACTATAAGACTATTACTATCAAGGCTATAGTAATTAAATATAATGAAAATAGGTTAGGTTAAATATATTTGTAAAGGTAAATTTTCCTCTAGTTAATAACCCTACACAATATACATCTATTTGATGTATGCATAACAATTTTTATTTAAGTGTTAACATAATTGCTCGCTTATGACATATAGCCAGGGGTCGCACTGTCGATTGCCAATGTCGCAAATTGCGAAAATAAAATTAGTTTGGGGAAAGAAAATACATTTTGGCGAAAATATTGACAATTGCTTTTCTTAATGATGTCCTGTAAAATCTAATTTGGCAATATGTTAAAAAGAGCCAGCGCAAACCCTGATATAGCCCTGTGATATAATAACCAACAGTTTAGTTAACTGTGGGAAAATTTTATGGTTTATAAGACACACAGAAAATACATTTCAACTTACCATGTTGCACTGCACACGTTTTCCATTTTTAGAACCTCTCTCATAAATGTATTTTCCCTGAAAATTAATTTATAAATAAAAAAACTTACACTTAATAAAAATTGACACAATCAAATGCATTACAAGAATTTCTATAGGTTAATTTCTACAGGTAATGCAAGAATGTATCAAAATACTGAATCTACATTTTCTAAAATCCCCTATTAAACTTTATGCAGACAGTTGAAAATTTTATTTAAAAATTCATATTTGCATTTTTTAAACAGGAATTTGTAACAAAAATTAAACCCTTATATTCAGATAACATTCATTTCATGAAATAATAATAATTATTATTAAAAAAAAAACTTACAGCTCTATCAGATCCAACAAATGAAATAGCTGCAATATCTGGATTGTCACAAATAAAAGTCACAGCTGAAACAGATACAACTGGATGTAAGTTTCATGCAGAGATATACTAAGTATTCACAATATACTTAGTACTTGATTGAATAATGTCTAAAAACTTAGCTGATAATGAGTAGTTCCAAGAATCTTTCTTTTTAAAGAATTATTGAAGGGAAATTAATAAATACTTACTGTTTTAGTTTAAATTAATACTGCATGTTTTAGTTTAAAGAAGTGCAACAATTTCTTCTTTTGCATGTTTATGATTTTTTCTTATTCACAACTTCTTAGTACTCTCAAAGTGCTTCTCAGTACATTACTAGTTT
Organism: Cheiracanthium punctorium; assembly: GCA_038373885.1. Lineage (NCBI taxonomy): Eukaryota > Metazoa > Arthropoda > Arachnida > Araneae > Cheiracanthiidae > Cheiracanthium > Cheiracanthium punctorium. The sequence continues at coordinate 867,394 of JAWZYV010015492.1, forward strand.
GATGTATTTAAATAATGACACAAACAAGGTGAAACCCATTCTATAAGTCTATAGCATAATGGTACATACATCTATATGCTAGAAATGGTTGTGGCAGCATACATGCATTTTACAACTATAAAACAATCACCTTAGTTTTTCTCTTATTGTTTACTCTTGTATATTTAAGTAAATGAAATAGAATACAAAAGAAATATTTAATGAAATACGATAACAAAAATATTTTACTGCTATAACAAATGCAGCTATTATATTAAAATAGAAGAATTTTATGAAGTAAGCCAAGAGTATTCCAACTTCAAAAATTAAAACAAGAACAAGTTAAATGAAATGCATAGTTCATTTAAGTCTTGTTCGGTAAATGTATAATGAACAAAACTAATGAAGCTTAGAAATAGGAAAAAGTGACTCTTACAAGAGACAGTAAAAAAACTTCCCAAAATTAAACTTTAAATTAATATCTAACTCTAAAGATTATCAGGAGAGTAATAACTATGACTGTACAAAAAAAATCAAATATCTTTATACATTAATATTTACTATATGAAATAACTATAGTTAATAGTTTACTTTTAATAAGAAATGTTAATGTTCAACAAAATATCATATGCTAAAAAAACAAATAAATCTTCCTTTTGATTCAGATCACAATTATTCATAAGAACTTAATGATAAAATATGTTGCAAGTTTATTTGACTAAACAAAAAAAAAAATTATGTAAGGAATAAATAAATAATTAATAATATGGATTATCTGTAAAATTGCAATTATCAACTGTTTTATAATCAGAATGCATGTAAATACTGAATTATACCATTCTGACCATCACTAAGCAGCTTTTAATACTACATTTAAACATTTTTTTAAAAATACCTTTGTGACTGGAGCTCATTTTTCAACTGTAAACTGCGCTAAATATATACTTTCTAAAATTTTATTTCTGAATAGATGGGCATTTATTTTTGTTCATTTATTTGTTGGAGGCAAAACTTAATGTCTAGAAACAGGAACTTTATTTTCCCTTATGGTATTATTGCAAACTAATAAGGACTATAAAAGCCAAAATTAATTTGAAATGGGCAAACAGTCAAAGAACTTTGATTGGCTTTCCCTGTCGTTATTGGTAAACATCTTGGCTTTTGCCCCCTTAAATAAAAATTTATTAAAATTTAACAAAAACTATCTTCAAAAAATATTACCTTGCAACTCACTAGAACGCATTGTGCTACGCTAGGGATACATCATGACTTGAAATACTCATGAATCCATGAGAAACATGAAATTTTATTTACACTAATGCAAGTTTCTTAGAAATGTATATAAAGTTATATTTTCAACACACAGTCAACGAAGTTGAAGGGTAGCAAAAACCTTTTCCTATTCACCAATTTTTTTTTTTTTTTTGGTAACAAACATTATGACTTAGAAGTCAGGCATCACTGTAAAATCTAAACTACATGAATAGACTAAATCTGCACTATACTTATTTTGAACTTGTCATGCTTATTAACTGTGTATTTACTGCTAAAATACACATTTGTCTATTTAAAATTTTTGTCAGATTTTGAATGCAAACAGTCAAAAGATCTGCTTTAAAAGAAATAAATGCTTAACTGTCTAAGCATTACTTAGTATTTTTATAAAAGCTGTTCCTGAGAGAGGGGAGCAACTAGACTTACTGTACGGCTCTTGAACAGTTTTTAAAACAAACAAATTATGACAAAGGCCTGAAAAAGTTCATATTGTTCATACAGAAACTATGCTGTCCATTCTTATAAGCCATAAATATATATGTCTAATGCACCTTTCAATAATAATAATGAAAAAAAAAAAATCTAAGCAAATAAATCCCACCAAAAGCGGCTGAGGCAAAATCAAAAGTGAAAATATTGCAAAATACAATACATTTAAGATTTTTTTTTTTTATTAGTGTTTCATTTAAAAAAAAAAACGGTTATAATATCTTACAACTGCACAGCTTATTAACAGTTAGTCTACATTGTTTGAGTCTCAGACATAATATGATTATTTAAAACCAGATCAAAAGTTGAACCATTTCTTAAAAGAACAGCCTCACACAAGTTTTATATGCTTCAGATCATTTCTTCAATTTATCCTAAAGTAGCAATTACAAATGTTAAATCTAATAAATATTTTCTTTTGTCTTTTATGTCACTGATTGAAATATTTCTAACATAAAATTTTAACTATACTATTCCTTACCCTCATGTGCTCCATGAATAACATTAAGAACTCCATCTGGTATTCCAGCTTGCTGAGCCAATTCCATCAAAATCATTGTTGCTCCAGGATCTCTTTCCGAAGGTTTCAAAACCATAGTATTGCCACAGACCAAAGCAAGAGGAAACATCTAATAAATAAAATTGTAGCAATAGTTTAAGTCTAAAGTAGGGTAAAAACAGTACTGCCTAAGTTAAGAATAAAACATTGAAAATATTTGCTACAAAAACTTAATCATTGTAAATTTTTCTTTCATTTTTGTAGAAAGGGGGGGGGGGGTATTAAGTAACAATCTTTACTGGAAGAATAGACTTTTATTTAAATTTATTCCTGCTTCATTTTCAAATTAATGTCAAAAAATGTCTATTTATTATTTGAGAATGTCTTCTTACACATACGTGCAATCAGGTAATTTCAGGTTTTATGTGTTTGCCCTTGCTGATGATGCAAAGGGACAAAATGGAGGAGATTCTATCTCAGTGTCAAGCATTACTTCACCTACAAAGGTCTTTATCCAGAGGGACATTCAAAGAACAAAGTGAGGAAAGAAATGGTTCCATGGAGACAAAAAAATGAATCTGCACTATTGTGTCTTTGATGAAAGTGAGCAGATTAAACTGGATAAAAGTTAACACAATCAAGGGTTGAACAAGTCCTATGTGCATAAACTCTGAAATTTAGTTTTACTTTTAAATCCAGGTGTCCTCAAGTACATTGTTGTCTGGAGCCATTCTTAACCAGAGCACCACTATATTTTGAAAGGATACACAACCAAATGACAAATTCAAACATTTAGTTTTAAAACCAGAGATGATTGTGAAGTACTATCGAAAATCCCAAAAGTTATGTGAAGAGGTAATATAATAATTTATTAACTGTAACTAAAATAACTAAGCAAAGTAAATAGTTTTTTAAAGTAAACTTCTTTTAAAATAAACACAAATATCAGAACAAGTAATAAAAAATAAGCAAACTTTTCTTTTAACTAGTAATATTCTTTTAAAAATTTATTTCATATCTCACCAAAATTAAATCATTATAAATAAATTTGAAAGGCAGCAAAGAGGGGGCGGGGGGCAGAATAATATACAATATAAGTCATGAGTAAATAAATGGAATTTCTGTACAACTTAGAGCTTACACTAACTAGTCTGAAAATTTCAGGAGATATAAATTCTTTGTGAAATAGAAGACACATGGCATGAGCTGCATATTAAAATAGCTCAAGGCTTTCTATCAAGGCAATAGGAAGACAGCTTTCAGGCAGTTTACACTGTGTTAAAACCACAAATTCACACATTGGAATGAGCTTTTCGTTTGCTTCAGCAATTTTTTCTATCTACAATCAAATGTTTGTTTACGGTTGCACTCACTTTTATTGAAAAGAAAAGTAAGTGTAACATAGAAAATACTGAAACCTGCCCTAAAAAAACTATTCTTTTTTTTATCATAGCAGGGAATTATATAATAAGCAGGGCAGTTTATAAGCTTGAATCAGTTGCCAACGTAAGCAATTTTTATAGTAGTTTAGAAGACATGATGCCATATGTAACTTAGTTTGAAACACATGGTTTCTTGAGATTTGACATGAAGATTGTTTTAAGCTGCTGTCAATTTGCCCTATGAATTTTATATTATTCAGTGACCCCATATACAATTAAACTTCACCATAAGTTATGTGAATTGTCGCTAGAATGAATTTTGCTATATTAAATTGAAGATTTTTTAGTTTCAAGAAAAATGGAATAATCTACCCATATCAGGCCTAACTGTGAAAGTTGACATAAGTGATTTTGTTATTTTGAATGTTTTTTGATGGTTTTATTTTGTGAAAAAACTGCTTGACGATTTCCAAGTAGCTACACTGTGAGTTGCTAAATTAACTGGAGTTTTTGTTAGGTTAAAAACAGACCACTGGTTGATGATTTTCAAATTACTGTACAGCGAGTCACTAAATCCACAGATTTTTTTAGGTTGAACATGGACCACTGTTTGAGAATTTCTAAGTTGTTTTGTAGTGAGTTTGGCCTTTATTTCGTTTCTACTTTTGGAATTTATTGAAATTACATCTCATGGGTGATATCATTGGTATCTTGTCATCATAGAGTGATGAGGGATTATGCTGCAGTTGGCAGTCTTTGGTGAGCATACATAAATTGCCAAATAGGCCTGCACGCACTTATCAGATATTTCCCATAAATATATCCTATTTTCATTCAATAGCTTAAATAAGCAAGTTTAAAAAAATTAGGATAATTCCTCTTAATTTTTTGTTTTTGTTCATTTATAATGTATGTCATTTTGATTTTCTAATTATACAATTTTATACTTATTTAATGCTTGGTCTATAGAATGAGGACAGTGTGGTAGCAATTGCATAAAATTACTCAACATGTAATTGAGTAATTATATGCAATCACTGACAAAACCTACGCACCCTCACCATACATTTTTATTATAGTTCTAAACTTAATGGAGTAAGATTGTTCAGTCTTTGAACCTAGAATGCACCACTGTTTCACACAAAAGGATTCATTATAATTTTTTCTTACCCACAGAGGTATCATAGCTGGAAAATTAAATGGTGTTATTCCAGCACAAACTCCAAGAGGCAGACGGTAAGAAAAGGTATCCATGTCACGAGAGATGGAAGGCAGAGTTTCACCTAACTGCAGAGATGTTACACCACATGCATGTTCAACAACCTCTAATTTTATTAAAATAAACATGTTGAATGCAGGAGCATATTTAGTAAGAAGTGCTGATACATATTGAAACAAAGTGAGTATACACATGAACATAGCATGACCAAAAAATTTTGGAGGTTAGACAACATATTCAATAGTAAGAATAGCAAACATTTCTTCAGGTTTTGGAAAAAAAAAAAGGGGGGGGGGTAAAATAAATGGTTGTTTAAACAAAGTTAAGGAAGCGACCCCTTCCCCTGACACTATGTCTGTGAATGCAAATATATAAACTATATTTTGTGATCTCATTCATTTGCTTAAGTTCAGGGTGCATATGCAGCATTGTTAAATGACTGGTTTGATATACCACAAATTCAAGCTCTTTTCAGAATAACTTATAGAAAAATATATTTCACTTTATTTCATGTATACTTTGATGTATTATTTATTATTTTTTTCCTAAACAATAATTTTCTAAATAATGTACTGTTACACAAGTTATAGTAAAACATTGAATACAATTTTGTGACTTGTGTAGTTTAAAATAAATAATTATATCAGGAACTGTCACCAAGTTTTTATTATTCCTTCATATACTTTCGGGTGCACCCTTATAAACAATAAACCTATGTCCTTGATGAAAGTTTATTTAACTAAATGTGTAACACTTTTGAAAACTCTGCACTACAATTTTATGTTTTAAGTTTTTTAAAGAATCTTTCATAACTAATACAGATTTGCTATTTGTAAAAGGATATTAAGAGGCATGCGAAGGGGCATCCTAAAATTTACAATATCCCTAACAATATTGTAAATTTTGTGGTGTTTAAACAATTGTGGAGGCAGTCATGGATTTTTTTCTCCTTCTTAAAACAATAGCCTAAGTAGGCTATGAATAAAAGAATTTTACAATATATTAATTTTAAAAAATATTTTTTAAGCTTCTAGAAAACATAAAATATCTATTCAAAATATTGGAAGAGATAAATCCCAAATCCCTATAGGATGTCATGCCAAAAACCTTACATATAGGGAGCACATTTGTATAACTTTCCGATAGAAATATTTTTGTAGCTTTAAAAAACTTTTTTTTTAAATACATACATGTATGTGAGCATTTAGAGACATTTAAAATAATAATTTAATCAAATGATAAATACTTAATCATAGATTTACAAAAGAACCAAAGAAACTTACGCAAACCCCTATGGACATCCCCTTCAGCATCTTGTAATGTTTTTCCTTGTTCCACAGTTATACTTTCTTTTAACCTATTCTTTAAGATTAAAATTATTTCTATTTTGTAACAACAGTAATTCAAACATGCATCATATTTTAAAATACAAATTTTTAAATTTTACAGTGGAAGATTTATAAAAAAAAAGTCATAATTAAATTAAGGAAATATTATTCAGACTTGCATTCAGTGGTGAATTTCAATGCAGAAAATAGAAGGTTGCTACAATAGCAAATGTTTGAATCACATATAATTCATATCCAATATATGCTTTTTTTTTTTTTTATACAACGAATAAAATAATGGAATTAGACCATTTACATTCTAATCACATTTACTTTATTTTAACTGATGTCAGCACTAAAATAGGCATTTTCATGACCGTTTTCTTGGAAATAATGCAATGGTTAAGGGATTAAAAAGCAGACGATAATTTAATATTAATCACAAAAAAAAAAAGAACTCACCATATTTTCTTTTATCAAGTGTTGTAGTTTGAACATTGTTTGCTGCCGAGACAAAATAGATGTTTGTGACCATGATTTGAAAGCTTCTTTAGCACAAGAAACAGCAGATTCCATTTCATTAGAAGTGGATTTAGGTACTCTGGTAATAACTTCATTTGTAGCCTTTTAGCAAAACACAGCAGAAAAAAAATTACAGAAAACTATTTTTAAAAAATGAATTACATAAAATAATACTTAAGATTTCCAACAAGAGAGCTTATAATATACCAGTTATCTAAACATCAATAAAATTACACATTTTTTTTTTTTTTTTCCACCTTGCGAGACATGACATATTAAGAAAAAACTTTGAACCTCTAATCACTTTTAAAATTTCAGTCTTTAAAGATTTTTAGACCAATTAAAAAAAAAAATTGAACAAGTTGCATCTAAACAAAAATAAGGAAATTCTTGATTTTAAAAAGCGTGCTGAGTACAAGAATTCACATACAAGAGGTTTTTTTTTTGTTTTTTTTTTACAAGAGTATCCACAGTTGTAAGTTTCAATTACTTAGATTATATGGCATACACTATTTTAAAAAATATTTTACAAAGTCACATAAACTTGCATTTTATAAAGCATATCACAGAGAGTTTCAGATAGAGAACTCAGTAAAATTAAATTTCTTTTCATGTAGGTAAATTATTTAAGCAATTTTTAATTCATGTAAACTTGTAACTGATTTCTCATACTTGAAAAAGAAATGCTCTCTTAAAAATATGTACAGCTCAAACAATTGTTTTTGATTTACTCCATAAATTGATTGATTGATTGATGTTTTGTAAATACTGATTCATTATTAAAATAATAGTAATATGTAGCAGATATACACAGTGACAAATACATAATTAATCAAAGGGTAAACAGTGCATGAGTCAATGTTTTTACCCTTGGAAAGTTTGGAATAAAATGACTCTTTAAAAAACTTTTATGAATTTAGAATTCAACAACAAGAGAGCATTTTACTAAAAAGCTCATTTAATATCCTTCATTTTGTAAAACTCTTGAACTCACAGATTCAAACTAATTTTCTCTTGAACAAAAAGTTCAAAATTGTCAATATTTAGGCTATGTTACAGAAATCTCTCATTAAATAGTAAAATCTTATAACAAACTTCATTTTAATGACTACTGCAGATTAACAAATGGAATAAGACAATAGTATAGCACACACAAATTCAGTTGTAATCCAGTCATCACTTTAATTAAATTTTCAGAATCACAAATTTGATCTTCAATCCCTTGAAATTTATTTTATCGAAATTTTGTTGTTTAAATTATTAAAGATTATTCGCATAAGTTGATACTTACTGGGTTATGTAAATCAATAAACTCTGTTGCTTTAGACTCGATGAATTTGCCATTTATGAAAAGCTTCGTTGTAGGCTAAAACAAGATAATTTATACATTAAACACTCATGTCAGATCATTAACTATCACAACCTAAAAATCACATGAAGTAATTATTGAATTTGCATTTTTAAATATTGACAAGTGCATTTTAGACAGCTCAAAAAATACAGCAGTTTAAAAAAACAAAACTTAAATCTGTAGACAATTTCTACTAGAAAAAGTCAGATAGTAGGCCGAAGAATAAAGATTTTTTTTCTGTTTTTTTTTAATGTTCAATTTTTCTCAGGAAAATTCAATGCTTAACCGTTTACATTCAGAAATAATGTAAACATTCTTCTTTCAGAAATCATATTACAAAACGGGATTGAAATTTCTCATAATTTCATTGTAAGCATTTACTACCACAATATAGGCACACATTTACTTAATCATCTTCAAAGTTGGCTCCTTCACAACACATATATTTGCATTACCAGTCATGTCACTGCTGGAAAGAAGGGGAAAGTCCTGTTGTGGTATCTTTCAAAGTTCAGACATTGTGCCATTTTTTATGTCTTGTACAAGGTTAAAACAGTTACCTTCGAGGCCCATTTTGACCTTAGAAAAAAGACAAAAATTCGAAGGTGCTTATTTTGGAGAGTGCGGTCACACCCCCAAATATAGCAATTTTATTTATCACATATTCTAGATTTCAACACATAAAATCTTGAACCCCAAATGAAAAACTGAAATGCCGCTACTGTCTTCCAGTAATTCATGTCCACCCCAAAATCTTGCAAAACCACTTATAAATAGCTGTTTTGTCCAAAGTCTGCATTTATAAATTAATTTTACATTTGTCATATGTCTTGGGGGGAAAAAATGATGACATAGCTGCACAGAAGTGGCACATATGATAGTTTTTCTAGAGAGAGCCTAGTTTTTAAAAGAATAAGAAATTAAGCTTATTCAACCTTAACAGAATATACAATAAAAGAAAATGTTACCTTAAAGCACTTAGTTTCCTTTTTTGTAGCTTTGCCCTCTAAAGAAAAAGTTCTGTATACGCCATGCCAGTTTTGTACGCCTATATCAAGTCGTATGTAGAGCATTTTTTAACCTTGAATACAACGAGGTTAAGCAGCATTCCAAACTCGTAACCGGAAGGTTGGGGTTTCGATTCCGATGTACCACTAAAGACCACCGTGTACACGCAGTGTATGTGCAAGTTAAATCCAGGGTTCCGAAAGTCATCTCATCAGTCACTAGTAGTTTCAAAGGGGTGCCAATATTCAGAAGTCCTCTTCTGAAGAGGACCCAAATTATGGCGAGAAACTCCAGGAAGGACGTATGTAGCTGTGAATGACACATTTAGCAACATGAGCTGAGCCGTCCTCTCCTGGCAAGCAAACTAATAACATGATCATTATCCATTCCACATTTTCATGAAAACATGGCCCGTTTGTCCCTATATAGTTGCCATCATGCCAACCATATGGGGTTGCATAAAGTAAAAGATTTTTTAAACTATACTGAGAAAAGGATTTTTTTTAATGCTACTCTTTTCAAAAGTAAAATTTATCTTATCTTAATGGTTTTATAGAAATGTTTCTATAAAAAAGCAGACGTTGCATGGGTTTGTAGGTTCCAGGGATTCATACAATTATCTACTTGGGATTCCTTGCAGAATTTTCTAAGACCTTTTTCAATAACATTAAGAAAACATTTTTAAGAAAGAAACATTAAAGTGGATTCTCATGTAAGCCTGGGATCTTATAAAAATAGGTTCTGGCTATCTGGTGATTTGAAAGGAAGCAGGTCTCTTACCCTACCCCCCCCCCCTTCAAGGAAGTGGGTAAATTATATAATACAGCATGATCCCTGACTGAGTGTAATTTTATATTTTAGATTGGAGCTGTGCAAATGTTTAAGTTGCAAAAATTAAATATGCACACTTCAAAATGTGCACACACACACACACAAAAAAAAAAAGAAAGAAATCAATCAACAGCAGTGAGTTAACAAAGGTTGGTAGGGTGGAAAAGAAAAATTTAAAAAAATTATTTTAGACAAGACTGGAAGTTTAACCAAACTAGTTAATGTTTTGCATCATGGAGTTTCATTGTTCACCAACATTTTGAGCTGCATTAGATAGGTGAAAATATTCGGTTCTGTACCCTACTCTCATGTAAAACAAATACAGCAAGAGCATATATGCTCCTACTGATTTAACATGAACATATCCTACTAAAACCTACTTCTAGGATTTCTACTCTTATGGATGCTTGAACTTTTTAACAACTGATGAAGAGCAAACAATGATCATACTGTTGGTAAGTACCATTTTCTGTGTGTTATTATGCAAATTTTTTATTAATTTTCTGTACCAAAATGGTTTAGATTTTGTATATATTTTATTAGATCATATTAACAATGTATGAAAACTTCTAAAAGGTAAATCTAAACAAAAGGTTCAAAATAGAAAGTGTGGAACCCAGTTCCAGACTTTCTACTAATATGGACGATGCTTAAACTTTTTTCATAACTGATGATGGGAAAAACCTTTTGTGTACCCAAAATGATCATGTTGACAAGTACCACTTTATGTATGCTATTACAAAGTTTTCATGAATTTTACATTCTAAACACCAGTTTTTGTTGAGTGTTCTTGTTAATTTTCTTACATGATTTACTCATTTTTAATCATAGCAAATCCAGAATATTAATGTTTTTGAAAAGTCATGAAATTAGTTACATGAGCCAAGTTACATGTACAGTTGTGTATTAAGACTGTACATCGAAAAGAAAAAACTTTTGAACATAAATGAAAAAGTGTAAGGATTTAAAAAATTTTAACATGTTGTATTACTTTTACAGTTTTTAATTTATCACTGAACGTCTAATACCGGTCTTGCGACAGTGGTTTATAACATACATAACCAATTTGAGCTTTATCGAATGCCCCATTTAGGAGCTATCGTGTTCACTCACATACACCTCGTAAAAATAGCATAAATGAATGAATAGCAGAAGACCTCAAAACGTGTAAATACACTAAAATCTCAAAGTTTAATTTTTTCATGATTACAATACTTTCCTTACATGGTACATGTTTGAAAGTAAAAAGATTGTTCAGAGTTATTTTCTTTCAAAAAATAAAATTTAGTGCTAAACTTGAATTTTTATAGGCAATTTTGTACTTGAAGTGAATAAAAACATGGGGGAAAAAATACCAACAAAGTCATTTCTCCAGTCATATATATATATTTTTTTTTTAAATCGACCCATATTTTTTTTTTAAACAAGACAGAAACAGCCCTACATTGATTTTGCCCATTATTCACTTTCAGGACATATCCCATCTTAAAGTACACTAGACAGATATGTTCTTCTGTTCTTGAGACAATCCGACAGATAAATAAATAACTAAAAAAGTAAAAGAAATTCCATAATCTAAGAAGATTATGCAAAGAAATAAAAATTAAAACAGAGAAAGTTTTTTAAAATTACGCAATCCAGCAAGAGAATGATCATCTTAAAAAATGTATACCAGAGGCAAAATTTATTTGCATAAACAGGGCAAGGCTTAAGGTGCTAATTTAATAATTTAAACATAAGAGAATTCACAACACATTATCTAAACTAAAACAACTTTTAATATTTTGTAATTAATAAATTTTAATAATTTAAGATTAAAAGAATTCAGAACACATATTTCAACTATAATAAATTTTAATTCCAAAGCTAACCTCTTACAAAAACCAAACAAAACAAAACACTAGACAATTTACCACTTTATATTGCACAACGAATAACACAACACACATAAATTATTCATACTTAAATACATCATTTGGAAACATAAAAAATCTCAAGTCACACCCGAAGAACAAATCAAAAAGTCATGTAGATTGCCGAAACGGCAATCGTCAACAGCAGTTTTCTTCTAAGAAAGTTATATGTGAGCTACACTCACTACTTGAATAAGAAGCTGTAGGGATAGCCCTGCGCTTTCATTCTGAAAATCGACAGCAGCAGGCTGAAAAACACAACCACTACGCCTAATCCAACGATAGCCAGGATCTTTCGTTTCTTAGAATCGCCTCTCGAAGCAGCAGCCTCCTGCATCAGAATCATGCCGAGTGTGATGGCGGCATTCAGAATGATGACAATGTATGTCTCCACAATGAACTGACCACCACTGCTTCCATGTATGTAGCCTACAGTTCCCCTGTTGGAGCGGTGCATGAAAGGGGGCCCCCGTATATGGTTCCACATCTGACCGGAGGTCATTGCAAAAACTATACACAGGGCAGCCAACCCCCAAGACGTCTTGTTGTACAGGAAATCCAAGTTATTGCGTCGCATGTACAAAAGTGCACCTATCAGTGCAAATAAAATGACCAGAGCGATTGTGCCCGAATAATTTGGCGGCCTGAAAACCCTTATCTGGATGTCAGTGCGTTCCGCGATCCACTTTGCAATGGTTTCGGCTTGGAATCCGATTCTCTGAATATCCATGGTATCGCCTTTTTTGGGTTTCCCTTTCTCGGGAAAATGCATAAAAACGGGAGCAGAATTCATTCCCAGCGAGCTGAACACATCCGGTCCATCATCAAAATCGACCATTCCGAAAAACAACTTGTTTGTGTTGATTTGCGGGTACCGCCAGGAATTGGCGACAAGCTGGAATTCGTCGTAGGCATACCTGCATACGATACACTGTCTATGGGGTGAAAGCGCCGTTAACATGATGATAAATGAATAGTTTCTAGGCGTTGCTTTAATAAACTGGCGGAACTTATCTCCTGTAAGCCGAATGATTGCTCGTTTCGATGACATTTCCATTAACTCGTGCACTCTTTCGCCCAATGTTTGGGCCTCTTTCTTAGACATGGTGCAGTCGGGGCCGATTAACGAGAATAGCAAAACACTACAGACGAAAAATTTCGTGAAACTATTCATTTTTGCTAGGCTTTATATTTAATTTGAATAAAAATTTGTACTACTACTACTGTTCAATATTTGTAGCCGCGCTTGTCCGCGTCAACAGAAGAGAAAACAGGAAAATAGCAAGATAAACAAATGACTGCGTTCGTTTCCGAGTCGCAACGGAGGCTTCCGCCAGAGAACGAATCGTGATTTAGGACAGGACAAATGCGTTCGAGTACTAGCATTCAGGCGAAAGCTAATCGCGAGTGTCCGGCTAAAAAAAATCTCCTGACTTTTCTTTCAGCTTAACAATTTCATGTACAAAATAAAATTGCTTACTAAACTAAATAAGGTCTTCGTTCAAAAATCACCATGCGCATGCGCAGTAAAGCCTTTACATATCGCGCATCATAAGAAACGAAAATGATTGTGATGCTCTTCTTGAAAATGTGCAGAATCTCCTCTCCGCCCCTCCTTCAAATTTTTGGGAGTTCGTTTGCGGAAGAAGCATTTCGCATGGGATCATGGCGCTCCTAAGGCCCTATGGTTGCCAAGAGAAGAGAGCCGGGACGTCCCGTCTCGTTTTGGGGGCTTTAGAAAACACGTCCCGCGAAAAGCGTGTGCGGGACGCCGAATGTCCCGTTTTTTAATAGAATAAATAATTTAATAAATTAGAAGAAATTATATAAGCATTAAGTTTTTTTTTTAATAAATAAATATGATTTTAGCAGAAATGACTGTAAATTTTCTTTTCCAAATAGGTAATATGATTTCAGTAAAAGTGGTTTAATTTAGCTTATGTTTTTTTTTTTTTTTTTTTTTTCCAAATAAATAATTATCATAGCATCATATCTTATTAGGAGACGTGATTTAAGACTTGAAGTTTCTTTTATAAAGGTACATTATTGATACCTATTTATAGGTTATTTAAATTATTTCTGAAATGCCAAAGTCAAAAGGTTTTTCTTTTGTTTGCGAAAGGAATTAAAAAGTTCATTTAATTTAATTGCTAATGATAGTACCATTTGTTTGGATTATAAAGCAGAGATGGAGGCCTCCATAATAATTAATGCTAATTATTCATTAGTTTGCCTGATTTTTTTAACTTTTATTAGCTATGTTGCATGTATAATTACACCAAAGTAAAGCATAATATTCAATAAAACTATTTAAAATGAAAAAATTAAATCTGCTTTTAATTGTTTCTCTCACTCTTCTGTAATTAGTAAAATGGGTCCCACTTTTTTTAGTCACGCCCTGAATTTTAATTGTAAAATCTCCATAAATGAATCGATAAAAGTTGGCAATCTTATACGTGGCACACACACACACACCCTGCAAACATAAAAAAGGCACCCTTTTTAAGCTCTAGATCTAGTTTTTCTCAGTGTTTGAGTTCGAAATGGCACTCTTTTGAAGATGTCGCCCTGATGCCATGCTTACCTTGCTACCGTGTCAGCCCCCTGAATGGGATTGGGATATGGAAACGTTTAGATTTCTTTTCTACAGTTTTGATATGAGAAAAGGGATAACCAGGAAAGTATTTCGGGTCATGTGTGTTGGGAAACCTCCCTGACTACGACCCTACAAGAGGGCGCACATTTCTATTTTTTAAAAATGCAGGAGCACTAAATTGTAGCAAATTTTTTGTTTACCACAATTATTCATTTTGATGCTATAAAATATCAATAGAAGTAATCATAAAGCAGTAGTGTAGAAAAATGTGATTCTTAGAGGAGAGAAGAAAAAAATAACAATCACCGATCAATATAAAATGGCGTTTTTTTCAATATCCATTACAGTGGGTAACATACTAAGTTTACTCTTCCTACACATCTTACAAGAAGGCCATTAACATTTTAAATCTAATGTAAAAATTTACAAAAAATGAAAGTACAGAACCTGAGCTTCTGCGAGCTCGCATACAAATTGAGCCTTGAAAGGGATAAGAGCCGATTTTTCCCTTTATCTGAAGAGGTCGGGATGGGTGGGGTTACCTTCACCTACTTTATATCTTTCCAGTAAAAAAACAAAAGCAAAGAGGGAATAAAAACATTTTTAAAGAAATATAATTAAACATGTGACTAAGGAGCCGTGGTAACCAAGTGGTTAAGACGTTGAGACTAGTAACCAGAAGGTTACAGGTTCAATACTGGCTTATCACAGAAGACCACTGTGTATATTCACATTAAATCTGTGGTTCCAAAAGTTCTTTCACTAATTGCTAACAGTTTTCAAGGGATGTCAATATTCAGACATTCCTCTTTCTGATGAGTATCCAAATTGTGGTAGGAAACTCTCAGGAAGGACAGATGTCAATTTAAATGACACATTTACTGATGTGGGCTGTCCTCTCCTGACAAACATATGATTACTTTCTATGATAAATAAATGTTTGATGCTGGTCTTTCGGTGTACTGTTCAGACAATGTGGCCACAGGTGGATACTTTATATATCATTCTATTTATTTATTTAGAAAAAATGAAAGCAAGTGATAAATAAAATGAAATTATTTTACTGAAAAAAATACAAAAATTGGTTCTATAAGTATACAATATGATTTGTTCAACTAAGCTGCAAGTGAAAAATCTTGATCCATAGTTATATACAAAATGCTAGTCTTATTATTGACTTTCAACAAACCTATCCAAATCTGAGGATTTCCCTCATAGGTGTCCATATTGGGATCTTCAGTCTCCTCATGCCCAGTCACTGGTACAGTAAACATTTTCATAGCAAACAGATTTTTTTTTCTGTAGTGCAAAAGTATTTGAATGCCCAAGACCAAGTGTGTAGCCAGGATTTTCATTGGGGAGGGGGGGGGGAAGGACAAGGAGACCATGGCGTCCAACCGGAGAATGTTCCGGTTTGTCATAATCAGACCCTATGATTAGCTCATTTTGGGGGGGGGGCAGCTGGCTACGCCCATGCCCAAGATGAGTTAACCTAAATGCAAGAGCCCCTCCTCTCCTTTATTTTCAAAATTTTACATTCTATATACATTTCAAACACGATTCACGACATTTATTCAATTAATTACTTTAATTTCGAAATTAATCCCATTTCAGTTAAATTGCTTAATATGTCTTTATTCCCTTTGAAATTCTGATCAACCATCTCTATTCTACCAGTTTCAAAAAATTCTTACCAGAAAATTTTCAAAGTTTATGCATTTTAAACATTTTGCGAAACTGATGATACTTAAAACAGAAAGTAAATTAATAGAGATATTGTATGTTTTCGAAATGGGTATTCCATTCCCATCATATAGTTTCTTTTAAAACCATTAAAATATAAAAAAGTTTTCTTCAAGTACATACTGCTGGGGAAAAAAAAAAAAAAATCAAAATAAGGGAGAGGAAAAAGGATGTGTCTTTTTTGCATTCCCCCCCCCCTTCTTTAGATTTTATCTTCAGATTACAGATTATAATTTGTTTTTCATTATATGTCAGTCAGTTTAAAACATTCTCAAAATAGGAATAAAAAATGTACATTTAAATTATTATACACACCAAAATTTAAAGTAACTTACAATGGATGAAGATGCATATGTTCTGGAGAAGCCATATTTCTAGAATCAAAGGGGGGGAAAAGCTTTGTTAAAATATATTTTTCCTGTCAAAATAATATTTACACATTATAAGATTTCAAAAAGATTTTTTGGGGGATTAATGCGAGTTTAAAAAGCTCATTTTGGGAAATAAAGAATAATAATAATTTTTTTTAATTTCATGAATTATATATTTTTTACATATTTTGCATGACTGTAAGCATGGTTTCATTATTTTCATGTTATAATACATAGTTCGTTGAAGGGGAGTTCAATTTTGGAGTTAATTCCTAAACTAAAATTTTAAGATTTAAATCCCCTAAAAAATTCTTTTTCAGATTAAAAAGAAACAAACTGCTGCAGAAGAAAGTCAATTAAAACATTTAATATTCAAACTTACAATGCACATAAGTACTTTTTAATTATTACAATAAAACATGTGGGCATTATAGTGTGATATGAGAGGCAGATCCATGTAGAGTAGAGGTCCTCAATCCTACAGGCACCAGTGCCCACTGATCATTTTATGTGCACTTGCCACTGTTCAACCACAATAAAGATATTTCAGTTTTTAATAAAATGCTACATAAGACTTTTTATAATGCAATAAATATTTTTGTTTTTCCTAGTTCCTCAATAATTAAATTTGGTTTGCCTTGTAGGAATATTAACCCATTTGCATCATTAGAGTATATATATGCTCAGTTTTCCTGGTCACTGTCACCAGTGCCACATGCATAAATTAAACTTTGTTGGTCTGATACCAATGAAAATTAAGGACTGTTTTATAATCCCTTATGATGCAAATGGGTTAAAAGCTTATCTGGGGTAAGAGAGTTTAGTTGACAGGAAGTCAGACTCCTGATTGAGAAGGAAGCGTGTGTACACTCAGTGAACATGCACATTAAACATGTTGGACTGTATGCAATCCTACTAAAACCAAGGAAGCTTTCCAGTGGTAAGGTGTCTATCCATTTTCAGGTGTGTTTACTCGACAACATTCCTCTAGATTTTGTTAAAAAAAAATTGGTATTTATAATAGAACTAAGGAAGCTTTTAATAGCACATTAGTAGGTTTATCATTTTAACTTAAGATTTTAAAACTAATCTATAGCCTTTGTTATAAAAATATTAATTCATGCAGAATCATCACTCCCATGGCTGATTTATCAACAGGGGAATAGAAGAACTTAGAAAAAATTAGTTTTTCAAATTGCTGGTATTTGCTTTAAAATTGCTTTATGTAGATGTAAAGATATGTTAAAACATTTCATGATATTTCAAATTTTGACATTTTAATAGGCCAGTTTTACTTTTTTTTAAGAACTATGATAAGAGGTATGAGTATGGTAACCATAACTGCATGATTATTAGGCTAATGTTTATCCCAGAAATTTGAGTTTTTTCTTTTCACCTTTATTTTTTAAATTCTCATTAACAGATTTATTCTAATCATTTTGCTATTCTGGCACACAAGATTGTCATTCATTCAGTTTTCATATATTACTTTTAAATTTGGCCATTAATTTATTTGTGAGTACTTAAATTTAAAATTGTAGGGTCAGGTGAGGGGGAAACTGTGGGGTGCATTTTTTAAAAGTCCTAAAATGAAGCTGTTAAATTTATCTTAATTAAACTATTGATGTATATTACATACATCTGACTCATATAAATTTGAAATATAGCATTATTTTTTAATATTATCAAAAGACTTTCCTACGGTATCATTTTCAATTACGCAAGTCTTTTCTTCCCACCATGGGGAAAATGCGAGTAGTACAAAGGTAACTGTATATTTTTAGTAAAAAAAATTTTAATGCTATGAATGAAATTAAATGCATTTAATTTAATGTATTCTTAAATATACTGAAAGAAAAATGCACAAGAAAGGATTATTTCCAAAATATTTAGCTTAAGAAATAATATAAACAATTATTTAATGCATGTTCACTCAAATGTTACTTGGTTCCACCAAATTAATTTCTAAAAAACATTAAATTAAAATGACAATTTCATTGATTATAACTACTGCTTTAGGAATATTTACTAACGGAGAAATACAAATGTCAGCATCCTACAGAAGGCTACTAAGTCTAACCATACTACCATTTTATCCCACCTTAGAAAAAAAATAATAATAAATAGACAGAAATTATAATTTTATTATCTTTTTTATATATAATCAAATTCTCTTGAAGCCTCTCTACTAATATGTGTCAATATATAAGTGTTTTATCTAATTATAAGGAATCCAAAAAAATTCCAGTATAACCTGTTAACAGGCAGTATATTTAGATCAAAAACAAAAACTTTTGCACACATTAATGCTGTTGAAATATCCTATAACTTCATTAGACGTGCTTGTCATGTTGTTAAAATATATCTATCTAGAAAAGAAGAGTGTTGTCAGAATGTGTAGGGATTGACGTACTGTTGCCATGCATGCTTAAACTTTTCCTAAAGCTTTAAAGCCTGTGAAAACTGATCGGACTTGGAAGAGATTATTTATATACAGTGAAACCTCTCTGAGCGGCCAGCCCACCGTACTGAGAATATTTGGCTGCTCTGAAAGGTTTTATTTACTATTATAAGATAACTGCTATAATGCGTAATATAAACAAGTTGGACACATATTCCTTATTTAAAATGAAATTTAAAACTTATCTAAAGAGAAAATGTACTTTATTTAATGCTTTCTTACATTTTTTGAAAAAAGAATACAATTTATGTCTGTTTTAAGTTTTTACTTTTTTCTGAAACAACCATTTTTTTTCAAGTTCGTTTTTTACTTTAAAAAGCAGATATCATCTGTTTAACATGACGAAATTTGAAGTCTTCGTATTCTTTCAAAATCAAATCCTTTTCTTTAATGACTTTGTTGATTTTCCGCAGTTAAATAATTCAGCTATCTTTCTTTCCGATTTGCAACTCAGATCATTGACCAACTAATAAAATGGAACTGGCGTGAACATGGACGTGAATGGCATTTTTGCTCCAATGGACTTCGCAAGTTATTCCTGGGTCTTATATTCGACCATAAACCTGACCTGGATTTTTTCCTCTCAAAATTAAAGCATGGAGTGAGTAGAATTTCCCGAAAAATGAAATGGGCGATCCCACTCGGTGGCCGTTTAGAGGGGGTCGGGTGGCCGCTGATAGAGGTTATTTTAACATTAGGTCTATGAGCCGAAAAAACCGTGCCATGAAAAATTGGCCGTTTAGGGAGGTGGCCGCTCGGAGAGGTTTCACTGTATATACTGTGTGTGCAGAAAGTAGTAATATCCTGACAAAACATAACTGTTCCAATAAAATACTAAATGATTAGCAAAGCAAATTTCATATCGAATCGATCGGACATCTCATCTTATACACATGACACTTAAACTAAGAGATATTAACAGAGTGCAATGCTGACGTAATTAAAACAATGTTGATGTAAAAATTTTCGAAACAACATATATTTGATTTAATACTCAAGAGAACAGAAAAACTAACAATGAACTTAATATGGTAAGAGTAAAAATGCTTGGTGATAAGCCTCATAATTGGGAACAAGGAAATATTCTAGGGCGTATGAGTGAAAACTACTAATCACTTCCAATCTCGGCTTCAAGAAAGAGCAAAATTATCACAAACTCTGCAGCAGCCCAATTTATCTAAAAGTAAACAAACAAATCCGATATCCGATGTATTGCCATCTCTGAAAATTAATCTAACATGGTGAATGGATGGGATTCAGCTGTACATAGGACGATCCAAGACAAGACTTCTTTTCAGTTGAGGATAAGTATTTTGCTGCTGCCATCTAGCGATGATAATAGCAAATACTTTGTAAGGATTTACTAGCTGTAACCCGTCGAATTCGACGGTCACTTTAGTGACTGTTATTCAAAAATAAATGGAAAGGATCAAGAATGTCACCAAGGTCTTGAACAAATCTAACAGGAAAAATCAAAGAGCGACGCGGACGGAACATGACTTGTGACAGAAAGTAAACAAAAGGTTTCACGCCAGTTCTTACTCTAGCCAAGGCCGGCCTTCTATCTAAAGAGGCCCGGTTGCAAGCATTTTTGGGGGCCCCCAAACTACCAAACGATAAAAATGCATGAATGAGTTGTACATTTATATACAGAACGTTAAACATAACACACATACATAAACTAAAATCCCTTTGATGAGATTTTAATGGTGGTGATTATATCGGGTCTTGGTCTTATATCTGCCCTTTGTCTTCAAAATACAATCAAGCGGCTTCGAACATGCTAGTAAAATCTGTGGGGTAGTATGTCATTAGTTTTATTAGTTTTTTAAGCTTGCTTTTAAAAGAGGGGGAATGACCTTTCTCAATGGGTAGTATTGAGAGTTGTGAGAAACTGTGAATCTATCCGCTCTAAAGCATCCCTGAAAATGATGGTAATAGCTTCAAAATAGTCAATGAAGCTACGATATATATAAATAACTTTTTAATGATCCATAATTAAATAAATGTTCTTTTGACAGACATGATATTTAATAGTAAAAAAAAAAAAAGTCCATACTGAAAAAGCGAGAAAGGGAAGAGAAACACAGAGCTTATACGCTAAAGCTTTTCTAAGCAATTTAACATAGAATCAACAATTTCATTTTTTCTCCCAAATTAATCAAAATATACCGGATGTTTCAAAATAGATGTTACAGCGATTATCTTTTAATCCGTAAGCGATAGAAACATACTTTCAATTAGAAAAGCTAGTCAAATGACTAGTAGCTTTCAGATATGGCAATTTTTTTTCTGGGAGCTGTATACATATTAAAATACGAAATTTAATTTTTATCTGGCCCCTCCTTTCCTATCCCTTAAAAGACTGTTGCCCTTTGTCTAAGAAAATTAATGAAAAATATCCCGTGTCTCTAAGTGAAATTGTTAGCGAGAAAATGAATTTTGAAAATGATCACTTACACCACACTTTGGCGTCAGTTTTCAGGCGAAAAAATCTTTACTTTAGGGGACCAACTATGAGATAAAAGATAAATAAGATCCCATTATTGGGAAAAGCAATCAAACGGATTCAAATGTGTGAAATGAACAGGTACAGTTTTACCTAAAATGATCGGTACTACTTTATGAAATGAGCGATAATTTAGTCTTTGAGGGGGTCATCCACTAATTACATCACGCTTCTGGAGAAGGGATCTTAAAGTGTAAAACAGGATGACAAAATAATGGCGTAGGTTATACTATGTTGTGGTAACTTTCACTAAAAACTGTCAAACATGCTTTATAGGAAAATTCTTGCTAAATTAGGATTTGAGGAGTCAACTTTGTCTATCGAGTGACTATTAACATAAGTTAACGTCAGTTGAAAAGTAATTACATTTTTTGCACTTTTGAGACATCCCCTTAGTGCTTGGCGACAAACGCCAAGATTTGCAAATTGAATACCTCGCTAACTATTTCACTAAGAGACACGGTTTTTTTTTTTTTAATTAATTTTCTTGGACGAAGAGCAACATTTTTCTAAATATAAGTGATAGGAAAGTTGGGACTATATAAAAATTAAATTTCGTATTTTAATACACACAGCTCCTAGTAAAATAACTGCCATTATCTGAAATACACTTAATACATACTCTTAATTTGGCTAACTTTTCTAATTGAAAGTGTTTCTATCACTTACGGTTTAATAGATAATCGCTGTAACTAACATTTATTATGAAACATCTGGTAAATAAAAACAGACATAGAACATTCATCTAACTGCATACTTTGTTTCATTGTGCACTTACTGCATAGGTTTTCACTTTTCAATCTGTATAAATGCTAGTGATGAAAATAATCTAAATATTGACTTACTTTCTTCAAAGGTTGAAAATATGATAAAATTGATAAACTTCAATCCATAATTTAGGTTTGAGGAACTATATAAAATTCAAGTTATTTCTGAAAAAATCTTGCTCTTAAAAAATATATGTACACCGTATGCAGATGTTAATAGATTCGTATAACGTCCAGTAAAAAAAATATCTTTGCAATGTTTTTGAGAAGAGTGCTGTCGATTTGGCCAACATATTTGTAACACAACAGACTGTTTCTGTACCTGCAAAGATTATTTCCTATCCGATAATTCTAGGTTTATTTACAAACATGTGCGCAGCAGTACATCCCATTAGTCTTCTTTAAAATGGTGGCAGAAAGAGGGATTTTCTGTGTAAAATGCCTCTCTGGTGACCTGATTTTTTTTTTTTCTTTTTTTTTTTTAAGCACCAGAGTGCTATTAATTTCAACCTTGCTTTTTGTGTAGACACGGTTTTGGTACATTTTTCGCGTCGAGTCACTTTTCAAGCGAGTTTGCCAGATAACGTGGAGTGGGGGGGGGGGGGGGCGTTAATAAAATGTTGAAAGTCGCACAAGGTTTGCAATTTTTGATTTTAATTATTTCCCTGCTTTTCTCTTCTTTCCAATATGGCAAACATAATCTATATTGCACTGAATCTTAAGCCTTTTTTATAAGAAAAACTGAAACTCCTACATCACTTCATTAATGTATAGAGGTCTTTTGTATTTATTTAGATTTAATCTCCTGACATTTTTATTCAGCACCATAAAGTAACTTTATAATTAATTCCATATGTCTAAGGCCGATATATAATGAAGAAAACACTAGGTTAGTGTTTTTTAGGCACCCTCTATATTATGGATTGGAAGTGATTTATGATTTTTATTTAATATAAAAAATATTAAACTTCTTACTTTCATTGTAAATTATCATTAAAATTATTTTTGTTTTGTGGTTAACCCTTTGAGGCGCAACCCTTTCCCAATGCTGAAAAAAGGGCAGCCGTTGCCATCGCTCGACTTAACTATCAGCAAGATGGCGGACGGTCAAAACGTTCATCGCGTACGACAGATCTAGAAACCCTTTTTTGGCGCAGCTGGCTGTGCGGCACAGTGCACAAA
Organism: Cheiracanthium punctorium; assembly: GCA_038373885.1. Lineage (NCBI taxonomy): Eukaryota > Metazoa > Arthropoda > Arachnida > Araneae > Cheiracanthiidae > Cheiracanthium > Cheiracanthium punctorium. Next base: position 890,819 of record JAWZYV010015492.1, read on the forward strand.
ATTACTGTGCGGCACAGCCAGCTGCGTCAAAAAGAGGTCTCTAGATCTGTGGCACGCTATGAACATTTCGACTGTCCGCCATCTTGCTGGTAGTTAAGTCGAGCGACGGCAACGGTTGCCCTTTTTTCAGCATTGGACAATCTATCCAGCTGTTCTCGCATCCTTCCATTTTTCAGCAGATGTCAGCGCTGTTAAAAATAATCGTGACACTTTTTTTGCGGGAAATGGCGTGCTAAAAAGTAAAGGATTCTCTTTGAGCTATGTCACCCGCAACTATTTTTATAGAAATCATAAATCTATTCTTCGTGACTGGCAACAGTCAAAACGTCAGAGTTTGGTGTTCCCAAAGCGGGAACACTGCGCGTTAAAGGGTTAAGACAGATCTACACGGAGGCTGTCTGCTTAAATAAGGTATGCCTTGGACAGAGGACTTTTTGCGGGGTTCTGAAGCGTCTGGTGAAAACAGATGCGCGGTAGGTCAGAAATCTAGAGCTAGATACTTCAGCCGTTTACCAAATTGTCATGAAATTCGTAAAGAGTATTTATACCATAATGTAAAATGTCAAAAAACATTTTTTAAAGCTTTATAAGATAAATTTATATCCTCTAAACTGTTACTCTTCACAAAACTTATTAAACTTTAAAATTAAAACTTGCTGAAATACGCAAGAATGACGATATCTAACAAAATTAGATGGATAAATTATCGACTATTGCGCGACTTTTACACGAGTATGAAGAAAATAGAGCAAGGAAAAAAAAAAAAAAAAAAAGATGCAGCAAATGTTTCATAACGATTTTTATAACTTGATGTAACTGTGAGAATTACTCAATTAAGAAAAGGGAAAATATTAATCACTTTTGTTCACCAAATAAAACTTTTTGCATAAAATAGTTTGTATTTCATTAAAAAAATATTTTAAAGAAATCCTAATATTTAGAAAGAATTTAAAACCAGTACAACAGATTGGGAATGCGGAAAATTGTTTAAACCAAGCGGTTAAAAAATAACCTTGTATACATTAAGCAACCCTGACAGTGAACTTTAAAAAAATATTTTGTCAAGACACAGACTGGAGTTCCTTTTCGTTTTTTAAATGGAATGGTTAAAATGACCCGTCAAACAAATGCTAAAAATAAAATTTTGGTAGAAAAACCTAGAAAAACAATAGATTTCTAAAGAAGGTTATCTCCTCTCCCAGACCTACTGAACTGCATTAAAATGTACTCCTTTACTCCAAAACCAAAGAAATTTAGGCATAAGATCCAATTAAATACCTTCCTCGTGTATATTAGAAAACAAAGAATGCTTAAGTCCCTCTAACACCCCCCCCCCAAAAAAAAAGTCCATTCAATACTATACGTTTTTTCCAGGTGCGCTTTTTTCCGTGATTCGTTGTATGTACTATTACCATAAGCGTAAAGTTTTCAAAATTATTGGGGGGGCTGGGCCCCACAACCACATATATTCACGTCAGTGGCTTAGCCAAAGGGGGGGGGTGTTAGGGCGGTATAACCCCATGTATATTCTTCACTCGCTTATCATACACCCGTATACGTATATTTGAGTTGCAGAAGTCTTAACCCCCCCCCCCATGAAAAATTTCTGGTTACGCCACGGATTACGTACATATAACTTACTCATAGCTGCCAACTACTACGGAATATAATTAACCACTTTTTCTACATGATTTTTAGGCTTAAAATATAGCAAAATTTTTGTGCTGCTAGCGCGAGCTGGTTACTCTTTTGAAAAAAAAAAAATAATTAAAAAATATACTATTTACAAAAGGTGGTTAATTATATTCCGTAGTAGTTGGCAGCTATGACTTAAGTGTAAATTATTCGAGCCCTATGGGTCCATAGAATTCTACACCTATGTAGGGTAAGTATCCATGTTAGTATCTTCCTACCATGTTATAAGTTAAAAAAAGAAGCAAAGTTAAAATTCCAAAGGAGGGGGGGAAAAAACGTTTTCGATGAGATAGTGCATTTTAGACACATCTGAACTTTTCTTCATTTCATACTTTACATAGCATAATCTGATTTCAATTAACCAGAGCCTAGCGAGGGCAGCTTATAGTAACATTGTGTGTTACAGGGCGTCACAATGAATACTAAATCATGATTGAAATCAAAAGAAGAAAATTTTTAAAAGTAAAGGTTTTTTTAAAACTTTTGTAAATGGCGTGAAATACTATTTTTTTATGTTAGTATAAATTAGTTTTCTGTATTTAGTGGTAAATTATTGGGTGGGCTCAGCCCCTATTCACAATTTATTGGGGGGGCTCGAGCCCCACGAGCCCATATAACTCTACGCCTATGACTATTACACAAGTAAACACGGTAATACCAGTAATTTTCCAGCATTAGAGAGTGCAATATTATGTAGTAAAATTCCTCACATAACAGTAGTACCTACACTTTCACTATGAAAAAATTAGCAAAAAAAGAAGCGCGACTTTTACACGAGTAAACACGGTACATAATTCATTTATTCAGATGTACATGGAAAACCTTCTTGAATCAATTTCCTATGGACTGAATTCGTACAAAGGTCACGCCTCTTAAAATAATACGTTAAATAATAATTCATATTTACATCTACTCATCTTTATTATCTGAATTCGTACAAAGGTCATGCCTCTTAAAATAATACGTTAAATAATAATTCATATTTACATCTACTCATCTTTAATATTATATTTAAATTCCTTTATTCAAATATTAAAAAGAAAATCCTCTTTAAACTTCGAATTCGTAAAAGGTACATGCGCCTTAAATGATCTGTTCTTAAACGAAAACCTCGAAATCATTTAAAGTAATTAAAAAACTTTGTAAAAAACACACATAAGAAGTAAATACACATAAGAAGTAAGTTTTTTAATTACTTTATCGTTTAACACCAGTATTCTGAGTGTTTTTTCACTCGAAATCATTTCTTTACACAAAGAACAACACAGAAGAATCATCATCCCCTGTCTTCACTCCATCCGCACAAACGAAAACCAAAACCTCGACCTCGAACAAATTTCACCCAGAAGAATAATCCCCAGTCTTTACTCCATTCACGCACATCGGGAAAATCATCTTTTCTTTCTCCCTTTCTGAGTACAGTAAACCTTAATCCAATCGAGATAGCGCTACAAACATTGCCAAGCAGCAGGTGCTTACGCGCATCCTCATGCGCATAGCATTGGCAGTGCTTGGCATGCTTGTTTCGCGCCGCAGGGCGGCTGCCGTACCTGAGCCAATTGGCCGTTTAGGGAGGTGGCCGCTCGGAGAGGTTTCACTGTATATACTGTGTGTGCAGAAAGTAGTAATATCCTGACAAAACATAACTGTTCCAATAAAATACTAAATGATTAGCAAAGCAAATTTCATATCGAATCGATCGGACATCTCATCTTATACACATGACACTTAAACTAAGAGATATTAACAGAGTGCAATGCTGACGTAATTAAAACAATGTTGATGTAAAAATTTTCGAAACAACATATATTTGATTTAATACTCAAGAGAACAGAAAAACTAACAATGAACTTAATATGGTAAGAGTAAAAATGCTTGGTGATAAGCCTCATAATTGGGAACAAGGAAATATTCTAGGGCGTATGAGTGAAAACTACTAATCACTTCCAATCTCGGCTTCAAGAAAGAGCAAAATTATCACAAACTCTGCAGCAGCCCAATTTATCTAAAAGTAAACAAATCCGATATCCGATGTATTGCCATCTCTGAAAATTAATCTAACATGGGGAATGGATGGGATTCAGCTGTACATAGGGACGATCCAAGACTTCTTTTCAGTTGAGGATAAGTATCTTGCTGCTGCCATCTAGCGATGATAATAGCAAATACTTTGTAAGGATTTACTAGCTGTAACCCGTCGAATTCGACGGTCACTTTAGTGACTGTTATTCAAAAATAAATGGAAAGGATCAAGAATGTCACCAAGGTCTTGAACAAATCTAACAGGAAAAATCAAAGAGCGACGCGGACGGAACATGACTTGTGACAGAAAGTAAACAAAAGGTTTCACGCCAGTTCTTACTCTAGCCAAGGCCGGCCTTCTATCTAAAGAGGCCCGGTTGCAAGCATTTTTGGGGGCCCCCAAACTACCAAACGATAAAAATGCATGAATGAGTTGTACATTTATATACAGAACGTTAAACATAACACACATACATAAACTAAAATCCCTTTGATGAGATTTTAATGGTGGTGATTATATCGGGTCTTGGTCTTATATCTGCCCTTTGTCTTCAAAATACAATCAAGCGGCTTCGAACATGCTAGTAAAATCTGTGGGGTAGTATGTCATTAGTTTTATTAGTTTTTTAAGCTTGCTTTTAAAAGAGGGGGAATGACCTTTCTCAATGGGTAGTATTGAGAGTTGTGAGAAACTGTGAATCTATCCGCTCTAAAGCATCCCTGAAAATGATGGTAATAGCTTCAAAATAGTCAATGAAGCTACGATATATATAAATAACTTTTTAATGATCCATAATTAAATAAATGTTCTTTTGACAGACATGATATTTAATAGTAAAAAAAAAAAAAGTCCATACTGAAAAAGCGAGAAAGGGAAGAGAAACACAGAGCTTATACGCTAAAGCTTTTCTAAGCAATTTAACATAGAATCAACAATTTCATTTTTTCTCCCAAATTAATCAAAATATACCGGATGTTTCAAAATAGATGTTACAGCGATTATCTTTTAATCCGTAAGCGATAGAAACATACTTTCAATTAGAAAAGCTAGTCAAATGACTAGTAGCTTTCAGATATGGCAATTTTTTTTCTGGGAGCTGTATACATATTAAAATACGAAATTTAATTTTTATCTGGCCCCTCCTTTCCTATCCCTTAAAAGACTGTTGCCCTTTGTCTAAGAAAATTAATGAAAAATATCCCGTGTCTCTAAGTGAAATTGTTAGCGAGAAAATGAATTTTGAAAATGATCACTTACACCACACTTTGGCGTCAGTTTTCAGGCGAAAAAATCTTTACTTTAGGGGACCAACTATGAGATAAAAGATAAATAAGATCCCATTATTGGGAAAAGCAATCAAACGGATTCAAATGTGTGAAATGAACAGGTACAGTTTTACCTAAAATGATCGGTACTACTTTATGAAATGAGCGATAATTTAGTCTTTGAGGGGGTCATCCACTAATTACATCACGCTTCTGGAGAAGGGATCTTAAAGTGTAAAACAGGATGACAAAATAATGGCGTAGGTTATACTATGTTGTGGTAACTTTCACTAAAAACTGTCAAACATGCTTTATAGGAAAATTCTTGCTAAATTAGGATTTGAGGAGTCAACTTTGTCTATCGAGTGACTATTAACATAAGTTAACGTCAGTTGAAAAGTAATTACATTTTTTGCACTTTTGAGACATCCCCTTAGTGCTTGGCGACAAACGCCAAGATTTGCAAATTGAATACCTCGCTAACTATTTCACTAAGAGACACGTTTTTTTTTTTTTTTTTTTTAATTAATTTTCTTGGACGAAGAGCAACATTTTTCTAAATATAAGTGATAGGAAAGTTGGGACTATATAAAAATTAAATTTCGTATTTTAATACACACAGCTCCTAGTAAAATAACTGCCATTATCTGAAATACACTTAATACATACTCTTAATTTGGCTAACTTTTCTAATTGAAAGTGTTTCTATCACTTACGGTTTAATAGATAATCGCTGTAACTAACATTTATTATGAAACATCTGGTAAATAAAAACAGACATAGAACATTCATCTAACTGCATACTTTGTTTCATTGTGCACTTACTGCATAGGTTTTCACTTTTCAATCTGTATAAATGCTAGTGATGAAAATAATCTAAATATTGACTTACTTTCTTCAAAGGTTGAAAATATGATAAAATTGATAAACTTCAATCCATAATTTAGGTTTGAGGAACTATATAAAATTCAAGTTATTTCTGAAAAAATCTTGCTCTTAAAAAATATATGTACACCGTATGCAGATGTTAATAGATTCGTATAACGTCCAGTAAAAAAAATATCTTTGCAATGTTTTTGAGAAGAGTGCTGTCGATTTGGCCAACATATTTGTAACACAACAGACTGTTTCTGTACCTGCAAAGATTATTTCCTATCCGATAATTCTAGGTTTATTTACAAACATGTGCGCAGCAGTACATCCCATTAGTCTTCTTTAAAATGGTGGCAGAAAGAGGGATTTTCTGTGTAAAATGCCTCTCTGGTGACCTGATTTTTTTTTTCTTTTTTTTTTTAAGCACCAGAGTGCTATTAATTTCAACCTTGCTTTTTGTGTAGACACGGTTTTGGTACATTTTTCGCGTCGAGTCACTTTTCAAGCGAGTTTGCCAGATAACGTGGAGTGGGGGGGGGGGCGTTAATAAAATGTTGAAAGTCGCACAAGGTTTGCAATTTTTGATAAAGGATCGCGAAACTGGGTGCCAAAACGCGACAATTTATTATAAATATATTTTGAGTATTGTTAGATAACGCCTGGCGAATATTGTAAAATAGTTTGAGTAAGCGATTTAAATATAGATTTTAATTCCGAAGCAGTGTTTTATAGAAGAGAGAAGACAAATGCGGTACACATCATGGATTATGATACACTTTCCAAATGGTATTTATAAAGGTGAAGTATAGTTTGACTATGCCTGGCAAAAATGGTTAAACGGTTTTGGTAGGCGATTTCAATGTAGATTTCTATTCCGAAGAAGTGTTTTATGGAACAAGGAAGGAAAACACGGTACACTCATGGGTTAGGATACCCATTCAAAACAGCATTTAAAATGTCTACGGGATATAGTTGGAATATACCTGGAGAAGATAGTAAAATAGTTTCAGTAGGCGATTTTAAGATAGATTTCGATTCCAAAGATGTGTTTTACGGTACAAGCAAGAGTTGATTCCTATTTTAACGCCCCCGCTCTCGCCAACCTAAAAAATCCCGCACTTTGGCGAGCTTTACAGTCATGGGTCTCTAGGACATATGCAAAAGTTTCAATACTCCCAAAAGAACTAGATGAAAACTAAAGTGTACTAATTAGCGATCAACGCACCCGTTAAGGAATTGGAAGACACTTCATTATTAAAACTGCATTCATTGGCAACCCAAAATAAATAAAAATGTAACGGAATGCTTTACTTACAGGTTATTAAAAATCGCCATTTTAATTCTAAATGACGATGGCCACATCGATACAAAAAATCGTCGTGGTAGCTCCATATGCTTAATGATCGCCACCTTGGCGAGAGTCGGGGCGTTCAAGGAGGAATCAACCCAGAAAGAGAAACACGGCACACTCATGGATTATGATGGACATTCGAAACAATATTTAAAAGTGAAGTATAGTTGTAATATACTTGGCAACAACTATAAAATAGTAGTAGTAGTTTAAGTAGGCAATTTTAAGATAGATTTCGATTCCAAAGATGGCTTTTATGAAACAAGGAAGAAAAATACGTCACAGTCATGAATAATGATACACTCTCCAACTGAATGGAATAAGGAAGAAAAATAGGGACGACGTATAAACTATGATACGCTTTTAATATAGAGCACTTTGGTGCGTATTTAAAATCTGAAAGTGTTTCAGATTTTTTTTTTTTTTTTTTTTTTGAGTTCCAGAGATCTTCTCTCATTCGAGAAAAATGAATAGTTAGCAATAGTATAATGTTCGTGTGTGTTATGTACTTTAGCGCACTTGAACCGTAATTTTTAAACATGTACTTTAAAAAACTTTTGCGCTGTACTGTTTACCCGCATATAAGTGATAATAACAAGCTATAAATAAGGGCAATAGTGGGAGGCTATCTATACAACTAAAATAAATTTTTGGAAAAATATTTTTCATATAACGAAAATCTGAATATTTATGCTTAGAATGGTAGCCTATGGTTAAAAAATTTCTAACAACAGGTTAAAATGTATGCACAATTCATTACAGTCAAGACTTGCTGATAACCACTTAAAAATATTCAAATATATACGGAAATTTCTAAAATAGTAAATCAGAGAAGAATTTTCTTAAAATAATTTTTCTTTTAAATCATTTGTATGTATTTTTTAAATCCTAAGTTTGTTAACAAACTATTACTAACACTAACCAAACACTATCAACTATGGCCTGATAAAACCACAAGTTTTCTAGAACGGAGCTTTGTTTTTTAGTTTTAAGAGGAGGGGGTATATCCTATTATTTGTACCTACAATGTAAAGTCCCCAAATAATCAGCGGGGTATTTCGAAAAAGTTACATAATTTTGATACCTAAATTAAAAAAAACTATTTATGTCAAATACTTCAAAATTTTTAGAATGTCTCTTTACAAGCTGTGCTATGCACTATAATAAACGATAAACGTGTATTAGTTGCGAAAATTTTATCAAAACTCAAAAATTTTGCTGTGCAGTTGAAAGGAGATAGCGTGGGGCGAGAGCTGGGTTCTTGAACCCAGGGACTTATGGGTGGTAGAATGAGGCGCAATCCAGCTCGGCCAAAAGGTACCTATTCGACCGCCCTTCAATTGCCGGGTGTTGTGTGCGCGGAGGTGATCTCGTGCCGCCACACTACTTCCCCCCTAGAGAGTCAGTCGGAGGCTGACGAACGATATTCCAAGCGTTATGGAATGCTGCCACTCGTTGTGGACTTTGTGAGGTTGCTGCCGCTCGTTGCGGACTTTGTAAGGTTGCTGCCGCTCGTTGCGGACTTTGAGAGGTTGCTGCCGCTCATGGACTCATTTTCTAGCTGAACAAATCATTTAATTTATATTTTATACAAATCTAGAGCGTCTTGTAAAGTTCAGAGGAGAGTAGATTGAAGTGCACCGTCAAGTTTTTGGATTTACTATGTTTGCAGTTTAGATACATCAACTAATTTAACACGGACAAATATTTATTTTTTCATAAATGTTCGCATTAAAGAGACTCCACTGCGTTAAGGCCTACCCCAAATTTAAGTCTTTTAGGGCCACGAATGACTTATCAGGACCTGTATACGTTCATTTCGTAGATTTTTATTATTGAACACAGCAGCAAAAAAAAAAAAAAAAAAAAAAAAAAAAAAAAAATGATAAGCCTAGTACGTTTTTCGGATGGTCTTCATTGATTTTGCCGTACCTAATGTCCTATATTTTGAGTCTAGAGTTAATTTGGATATGTAGTAATTATTAATAGAATTTTCAAAGCCCAGTAGCTAGTTTCTGGATTGGGATTTATATATTTATATGTATATTTTTTCTAAAGAAGTGGGATGGAGGAGAGAAAAGAAAACATTTTCTGAAATCACGGAGCCGCAAATTGAAACAGTAAATATCAAATGGTTAAATTTTTGCCACTGATCAGAAGTCAATTCGTACTCGGCAGCAGACGCAGCAATAAGACTTAATGTGTATCCACGTATGAAATGATCTTTTTGATAACTTTGTGAAACAGCGATCTGGGAAATTTATGAAAATGGCTTTTACAAAGAAAAGGAGATTATTTCCAGAACCCAGAGGCTGACTAAAGTCAAGAGCAAACAGGGCAATTAGCCGGGGGCCCCGAAATTATAAAATGACACTGTTACCTACAGTGGAAATGTAGGTGCATCACACATACGTACACATGCATGATCAATATATTCAAAAAACTATTTATGTTTTAAACTAAGTATGTGTGAATGCATGTGCTTATATCAGAACGAAAGGGGGGCCGCATAAGCGATGTCTGCTCACAGGGGCCACCAGGTCTCACCAGGCTTCAGCACCAGGCCTCGCACCGGACACGAATTCTGCCAGACCAACTTCTTTGTCTTCCACATTACTCTTCTCAATAGATTTCGATAGGCCCGATAATTCACAGGAAACCGTTAGCTTTAGCAACAGACAAAAGGGGAAAGAGGACTGTGCAGTGCATCTCTACTTCTCCAGTCCTGGGGGGGGGGGATCTAGATGTGTTTTTTTTTTCCTCCTTTGAAAAAAAGGTGAAAGAGAAGTGATATGGGATATCCTTTTGAACCCAGTAGAAAAGGACCTCTTTTTAATGATGTTTTAACTTTTGAAAATGCCAAGTAGCAATACTTTCTTTCAACTAACAAAATTTAATGAAATTGAAATTTCTAGCTGTGTATTCGATTAAATATAAGATTAAAAAAATATATAGAGCTACGTTTGATTTGGGGGACCCTCTGAAGCCGGAGTCCGGGTGCTTTGCATCCGCAGTGCCCCCCCCCCCCCTCCCTGCGGCCGGCCCTGTTCAGCAGCAGGGGGAATGGAAGTCCAATTGACTCGAAAATCAAATACTGAGTGTAGTATTAGTACAGTAAAACGTTAAATTTACAAATAAAGACAAAACAGGCAGGAATACCTTCCAAGTAACAGGGCATTTGGCAGATTTTATCAATCCATACTCTTGACGGCCAGGTGGGACAGGAGTCACCTGCAGACTCTTCCAAATATGCCCGGCATGTAGCGACGCTCGAAGAGTGTGCTGTTTAGAGCGTCCTGCGTTTGGGGAATGTTCTCAATTTCCCTTTCTTTACAACAGAGTTTCTCCAAGTGTGGGTCGCGACCACAATTGAATGAAACTCAATTTACCTAACTCCAATAGTATATTACAGTCTAGGTGAAAAAAACTGACAGTTTCACTGAAGTGCGTATCGAATTTGAGCAATGTTTATGGGGTGCCACCCCTAAAAGTTTGAGAAACCCTACTTTAGAAAAGAACATTGTTTTTCGCGCGGTATTGACGATATTCTCCCCGTTGAACTTATCACAGAGTATCAGGACGTATTTTTCCAGCCCAGGTACAATATGCAATACCTTTTCTGCAGTAAGGGGTTGAGAAAGAGGTTTAAATCATCATTTACTGCGGGTAAGGCTTACAATGCGGTCCAAGCTAACTGTTTTCCTTTGCTTCTGAAAGAGGAGGTTGTGTCATAAAATGTAAAAGCGTGGAAAGCCAAAAGTCCAGCGCAAGACGTTGAAGATTCGGTACGATTTTCCAGTTCCTAATCCAATACACAGTTGTTCACACCGCTAGAGATCTCGGAGCAACGCAGTGGCCAACACAACATCTGCCGACTGGCCTAATGAAAATGGCCGTTGCTATCCGGACCGACCGGTGCGGATAGCTTACAGGCTATTCGGCCCGTTCTGTAGTGCTGCCATCTATATTTAAATGTCCGTACTAATAATTCACCAATAATTTATTTAAAATTGTATGTTTATTTAGACCAAAGAAAACGAATTTCGTCCGCAATTTCTATTTTTAAAATTTATATTAAAACTGACTGAAAACTGACGCCAACACCGTAGGTAAAGTGGTATAAGTCATCATTTTCAAAATTAACTTAGAGACACGGGATTTGTTTCATTAATTTTCTTAGACAAAGAGCAACATTCTTCTAAATATAAAGGGTAAGAAAGAGGGACCGTATAAAAACTAAATTTCGTATTTTAAATGTACACCACCCCTAGTAAAAAAATGCCATATCTGAAAGCTAGTCTTAATTTGACGAACTTTTCTAATTGGAAGTATGTTTCGATCACTTACGGTTTAAAAAATAATTGCCTTAACATCTATTTTGAATCACCCGGTAACGGTATACTTATAAATCCTTTATTTTTAAGAATTATTATTTAAAACCAAAGAGTTAAATGATAAATTACCATGAATCAGAGTAAACTCTTGCACTTATAAAAAGAAAACCAGTAATAATAATCCATAACTGATTACGAATCAGACTAAAGGTGGTAATATATTACAGAGAACGTGCATGTTAAATCTGTAGAGTCTTATATTCTTTTTTTAGGATTGCCTGTTAGGTGAGAGATGGTATTTAAAATTTTCGAAAATGTTATAATTTGTTACCGAATGACTAGGACTTTGTCCTAAGAATACACACAAATTGAACAATCAGTTAATTAAATTAATAATTCAGTAATTAAATTATTTCTTTATTTTATTATTTTCAAGAGAATATATCATATTACCTTTAAGATTTTAGTTAATCTGAGGCACATGGCTTCTGAATATTTTGATATTAGTTTGAATGTTTTATTGTCATTTATATATAATTCATCACTATTTAGAAGTTCCACAAAACTAGGAAATAAAAATGATTTAAATATTTTAGAGAAAAAAAATGAAATTATTATGATTTTAAGTTTCATTAAAATTTAAATAAATCGTTTGAAGTCAATTCAGTTTCTATTCAGCTTTTAAAAATTTTCATTTATATAATTTTGAATATTTTGTTTAAAAAAATCTCAATAAAAGGATGTATCTTTCTAGATAGAATAGCTGATATAAAAAATGTGATAAAATATTTATTATCACATAGCTTTTAAATGTTTTTACTGGGTATAATATTCTTAAATGTAAAATGTTTGTACAGTACATGTATTTTGTGAGTTGAACAGGAATCAACCTCAAAGAAATTGCTTGACCGTACACTATTTCCGACGGTCATAGTATCTTTTGTTGGAGGAATCTTTCCTTTTTTCCAGGAAAAAGAAGGGAAGATTTCCCTCCCCTCCTTTCCTCCCTTTTATGACCTTCATGATCTTGACATGTGGCTTGGTTTTAAATTTTTGTGATTAATATGATAATAGATTAAAATTGAATGCTCTGAAATTACAAAAGCACCTCCTTTACTCAAAAACAAAAGAATTTGGGGCAAGCCAATATTTGATTAAATATATTATCATATTTACTGAACAACGAAATAAGTTCATGTACAATATTTAAGTAAAAATTATTGGTTTAAAGGGGGGGGGGTGAAGGGAGGATTAGTTTTTTTTTCTGGTTGGCGTTTTTTCCGTTAGAGTTTTCCCTACATTCTTTATGTTTTTAATGTGAAGCTGGAAAAAGCGCCTTCACCCCACTCTTCTACAAATTTGATTTGAAACCAGGATTTAAGTGAAAATACTAATGTTTCTACTGGGGGGGGGGGGGCTTTCAGAGTATGAAACATTTTACTGCAAAACGGATACAAAAAAATTCAAATGCTTAAAAAAATTTCACTTCACCAAAACCTAGGGGGCAATGGGGCTACTGTGCATACTGTGCACTTATAAATCAGACAACTGTCCTTGGAAAATTACCTGAATGTCAATTTTCAATGGAGATAAATACAAAATACATGAAAGTACTTCTGTTTGCGCCCTTTCGTGTGCCCACTCCTGCCTTACATTTTTTTATTTCACGCCCCCCCCCCCTGCTCATCTAAAAAAATAACCCCTTCAATATTGTGCGTTTTTTCCCGACTTCCTATGGTTACATATTTACATTTTAATAAAATTTAAACTTTCAATTCATTAGTACTCATTTAATGTTGATTTACTGTCATATGGAAGATAAGAGATGGTACTCAAAAGTGTAGGGTACTATTTCGAAACGACTTGCCTTTTATTTTATTGTATTGCAGTATGATCAGCGACCCTTGTTCTTGTTTAGTAAAACAATATAGTTAATTTGATATATTGGTAATTGTATAGTACCTTTTTTTTCTGAAGAAGTATATGTGCTTGGAAAAATGGAGGAGGATACCTTAGTCCGTTCTTATAATGGCTGAACTCTACTAGTACATAACCGATAACATTTATGCAAAACAGATCATACAGTACTTTTATGAATATTTCGCAGTGCCATATTCTCTTTGGTCATTTGATAGTAAAATGAATGGATACATTGTATTGCATTGTGTATTTAAGGCAAACACTACACTTGGGATAATCTGTCTAAGGGATGTCTCAGGCGGAAAACTTTCTAAGGGGTTCAAACGCTTATTCACGTGACATCTAGAGAAAACCGACCAAAGCTCCAGATCGACAGCCGCACGGTAGGTCAGAATCCTTGAATGACTGGTGACAATACTGATGATACTGAATTCTGAGAACCAATTTTCGATGTTTTAAATGTATGAATAGAACAAATGAAATGCTAATTACTTAAATATAAGTGCTGCAAAATATATAAAATAACGTCATTGTTTATTTAGTATTTTGCTTAATATTCTTTAAATATGACAATTTATCTATAAGAATACTTACTCATTTTACCATTTCACGCCATAGGACAAAGTGCTCATAAAACTTAAAAAAGAAAAATGTTATGAGAATGTGTTGTATTAGGGGAAACATTTTTAAAATTTACTTAAATGTGTGCAACTGTACTTGTAACTAGCGCAATGCAAAGTGAAAATTTAAAATCTTAAATGTACTATGCTTATAACTATTTAAAATTAAAAATCATTCATTTTATGACCTGAGAGTTTTTACTTTCCGAACATGTACCATATAAGGAAAGTATTGTAATCATGAAAAAATCTGGAGTGACTCCACTCAATTTTCCGAACACTTATGATTAAGATCATTACCAAGCATTTAAATAAATTTTAATTGATGAATAATTCAAACATACATACCAAATGGAAGCTCAATCGAATGCACCGTTTAAACGCTAAGCGCGCTTTCAAGAATTTCTCCCCATAGGCCATAATGTAAAAGAAATCTTTGTCGTAGCCCTGTAGAAAAACTAAGTCCTATACACACCAAAATCAATACCGGTCTTACGATAGTGGTTTATAACATGTATCCCAATTTGAGCTCAATCGAATGTACCGTTTAAACGCTAGCGCACTTTCAAGAATTTCCTCCCATAATGTAAAAGAAATCTTTGTCGTAGTCCTGTAGAAAAACTAAAAGTCCTATACACGCCAAAATCAATACCGGTCTTGCGACGGTGGTTTATAACATATACACCGAATTTGAGCTCAATCGAATGCCCCGTTCAGGAGCTATCGTGTTCACTCACATACACACAAACAGGGCGCCGGCAGCATAGGGCAAGGGGGGTAAATGCCCCCCCTGGATTTTTGTATGCAGTGTTTTCCCCTGCTTTTTGCTCTTTCCAACATGGTAACCATACGTTGAAGTAGTCTTTACCCCCCCCCCCTTGAGTAGTCTTTGCTTCCCCCTGGAGTAGTCTTTGCCCCCCCTGGGAAATATTCTGCCGGCGCCCACACACACACACACACATCTCGTAAAAATAGCATAAATGAATTCAGAAGACCTCAAAACGTGTAAATACACCAAAATCTCGAATTCGATTTTTTTCATGATTACAATACTTTCCTTACATGGTACACCCTCCAAAAAAGGTATTCGAGCAAGAGAGAAATTTCCTATATTAGATTTACGAATAATAATTGAGTTTTTGAAAAATGCACAACTTTACGGAAATACGAAATGTCGCATTTATACATAGCCTAATTCATATTCTATGATAAATAATTTTTAATATACGAAACCAACGTAGGAAATTTCTCTCTTGCTCGAATACTTTTTTTGGAGGGGTACATGTTCGGAAAGTAAAAATTCGACTTCGAGATTTTGGTGACACGTTTTGAGGTCTTCTGAATTCATTTATGCTATTTTTACGAGGTGTATGTATGTATGTGTGTGTGTATGTGAGTGAACACGATAGCTCCTAAACGGGGCATTGGATTGAGCTCTAATTGGGTATATATGTTGCAAACCACCGTCGCAAGACCGGTATTGAGTTTGGTACGCATAGGACTTACAGTTTTTCTACAGGGCTACGACGAAGATTTCTTTTACATTATGGCCTATGGAGGGAAATTCTTGAAAGTGCGCTAGCGTTTAAACGGCGCATTCCATTGAGCTTCAATTTGGTATATATGTTTGAATTATTCATCGATTAAAATTTATAAAAATGCTTGGTAATGATCTTAATCGTAAGTGTTTGGAAAGTCGAGTGGAGTCACTCCAGATTTTTTTATATTGTTAAACCTGACACTAGTTTGTTCAATTAAATAAGTGCAAAAATATTATCTGCTTAGCACACAAAAGGTCACTGTGAAAATTATATTTGAGCTATGTTACAGCACTCCAAAAACATTTATACATGGACATGGTTACAAAAAATTAAATGAAATACCTATTAATAAATAAACTAATTTATATTGCCTTCATTTTAGAATTTCTCTTTCCAATGTTTCGCGTAAAGAAGGGGGGGGGGGGGAATAATAAATAAAATAAAAGAATTATTCTTCGAAAAGCTAAACCTGTTTAATTGCATGATTGGTTTAAAAAGTTGAATATATGGAGCAGAATATAATATTTCTGTGTTTTTTATTGACTTTATTATATTTATGTTACTTTCGTGCAGGGCTTTATTATCGAATGGGCAAATAGGGACTTTGCCCAGGGCCCCAATTTCAAATGTTGTTCTGAAATATTCTTTTTTATATCAAAATTTTATGTAAAGTAAAACAAATTTCATAGATGGGGCTCCCAAATCCATCAATGCCCCAGGCCCCTGATGCTCATAATCGGGCCCTGCTTTCGTGAGATACTACATCTTTAGAATTGTATTTGTTTGCCTCATTAAATTTATTTTAAGAAAACGAACACGACGTGAGGAGCCCTCATCCCTTATGTAAAAGTTAATTAAATTTTATTAAACCAAAGCTTTATATATATTGCAAACTTGAAGTATGTTTAAAAAAATAATAGTTTACATAAAAATATATGTAAAATTCATTAAAAAAATAATAAGCAAAGTTAACAAGCGAGGATTATTTCCGATGAATTTAATGATCGTTAAAATTGGAATTGTATAAAAATTTGCAAAATTGTTTGTTTCATTTGATAATTTTACATACGTATAAAATAACGTCATGAATACATTAAATATGTATAAAAGAATTTTCATGCAATTCTATTTCCAGTCGTCAAACCTTTCGGAAACTTACGATTGCCTTTATTGTAAAGCTTACACTGAATTTCATTAACGGGAATTTAAATTTTTGTAGTTTTATACCTCATATTAAAAACTTACTCATTTCAGACCAAAGCTTAAATATAAATTTTAAAAATAGAAATTGCGGACGAAATTCATTTTCTTTGGTCTAAGTAAACATACAATTTTAAATAAATTATTGGTGAATTATTAGTACGAACATTTAAATATAGATGGCAGCACTACAGAACGGGCCGAATAGCCTGTAAGCTATTCGCACCGGCCGGTCCGAATAGCCACTCTGAATGAAAATTCGGCTGCAGCCATGAGCACCATGCAGCATGCAACAGCATTCTGCCGTGGGCTTCTTCGTGGGAGCAAGGTATCAAACCTACCAAATCGTATTCTACATTGCAGAGGACACTCCCGTGATGAGTGACAATGATGACTTTTTGCTTAAAATAGGTTGTACTGATGAAGTATGCTAAATTCGAATAGTTGTTGCTTATTTGAATCGTTTCTTGAAAATTCAGACCAGTTTTTAGGAACTTGTTTTGTAGCCTCCATTTTCCGACGAGCACATTTACCTCTTTTTAGTTTTAATACAGATTTTAGAGAGGCAGGCGAATACTCATCAAATATAACATCTATTCTGGTGCCTTATCAAAAGCTGGACTATTCAAATAAGCAAGGAACTTCCTCCCGCAGTCAGCAAAGGTATTTTTCTGGATCTGGTCGGAGATAATTGACAGTTCCTGCACCATCCATCACCACCATATCAAAATCCAGCGATTGCTGCTCTGTATTATCTTCGTCAGGCTGTAAGCAAACCAAAAGGTCTGCTTTCTTTCTGAATCGGAGCTCGATGTTTTCAGAAAGTACAGGAGGGTAGATATGGTACTCGGGACTGAAAAAGACATCCAAATTTCTCAGACGTATTTGGCAAGTAATGCAGAGCCTGGAAAACAGGCTTCGGTCTTCTTTTACAGAGACGAGCTGTTCTTCTTTCCGGGATAAGGATCTTTCTTTCTTATTGTTGTGTCCATACCATAGGGACAGAGCAATCAATCAGTCGTGTTTGAAAAAAATTCAATTGCTTGAGACTCGCCTATGCTTTTCATTGTGCGCCCGTTTCAGAATCTACAACAACTCGTGAATCCAAAACCACGAGGTCACTACTTGTGTCTAAGAACGGATTACCTATTTCAATCAACGTACTAATCATACTTTCTACGTTATTGATGAATGACCGTTATTTTAAAGTAGAAATGTCGTGGTGAGTGCTTTCACCGTTTCTACTTGTCTTGTTGAGAGTTTTGTTAAACTCATTGATGATTCGAGCGACTTCGGGTCCTGTAACCATCCATCTGAGCAAGGCAGTAGGATTCTCAGTAAGGCCAATGGCCCCACTGTCTCCTTTAAGAATAGCATGGATTTACTCGTGAGCCTCGTCGATGAACATTCCTGAAAATGACCTTGTCTTTCTTGCAACAATTTTTTTTTTTTTTTTTTTTTTTTTTTTAAATTCGGAATAGATATGAGGTTGCCGTGCCGATCCGCCAAAGATAGCTTATCCCTCACATGGCTGACTTAGCGCGGGCGTAGTTAGGTCGATCAAAAGAAAATATTCACTTCAAGTTTGAAAGAGCTTGCACGTAGAGAAAAATTTCCAGATTCTAAAGCCCTTGTGAAACCCATAACATGCAGTTCAATTCTCCAAGATCAATTGTCAAAAATAAAGCTGTGCGCTCTCTGCTGCAGATTGATACCACTCTTTCTCGTTTGTGGCTTTTCTTCATAGACAAAAAACGTGCAAGCCGTAATTTGATGGGCCCGGGGAGTCTTTTTGAGGTGAGAAGAGACTGAAAAGGGCTCGGTTGTGCCACTGGATGCAATTCCTGCTTGTTATAGGACTGAAATCTATCCGCTACCTTCAACGAGTGTTCCCAAGCACTTTCAAGAGAGCCATCATGTAAACCTCCTACAGCATAACGACAGCATTAATGTTTCCTCGCCAAATTCTTGTAGGAATGCCCATTGGATTTTTGCAAGTTTATACAGTGGCTGATCACAAGCCATTACAGGAATTTGGGAAGGGCTAAGGAAATTAGTACTGCTTTAATTATGCCCATTGCATGACGCATCATTGCTACTGACTTAGATTCCTCTGGAAAAAGTGACAGCAAAGCAGATTTGCAAACTTCATTTTCCACCTGTGTTGCCAACTGTGGTGGCCTGTGGTTCAACCTGTGGTGGCAACAAAGTGGCCAGAAAGGGCTAGAAATGTTTTCAAGCTGAAAAATAAATAAATTATTCGTTAGAGTTTATTTGGTACTTACGTATTGTCCTGGCGGTCCACCAAGACGAGCGATTTTTCACCTATATAAATCCGGACACATGAAATTATTGATGGTTACAAATACGATTGGCAACAGTTTGCCAGCACATTTTACGAAAAAATAATTTGGCAGGAATGACCGCCGGGATAATACGTAAATACCGTTTATTTGTAAATGCCTGTGCTGCTGAAATATGTTTGCAAGTATTTTTTGAATCACTTTGACTTTCATTTCCGATTTACAAAATACTTCGATATTGCCAGTTGACCAAGATCTAGCCACGAAGCGGCTAAATTGGCAACACTGTTTTCCACCCCAGGAAGATTTTTGCTGTGGTATGCTGCCCATGACAAATGCTCGTCTTCCTGGATTACCTGGCTCATTTCATTTCGGATAGTTATGCACTGCGTTACTCCAATCAACCACTTCTTGCGAGAGTAAATTTTTGCGGTTGAGAGATTGAAGGACTATTAGATACGCTTTGGCTGGGATGGCTGGAACTGACGGAGTTTTCATCATAGAAACGACTAGGAGCACAGTCGAGTAATGTAGAGCTTCCAAACTCCAAACTCAGAAAAAGGTGTTGTAACTCGAAAATCTGCCAATGCTTAAAGAAAGAAAGGGGGGGGGAGAGAAATTTTAATTGAAGCTAGACAAATAAGTGTTGCACACATCGGGCATCGATTATAAAACACTTTCCACCAAAATCTTGTTTAGGGTATATGATTTAAGTTTCCAGTGGCGGATCCAGAAATTCTCTTTTGGGAGGCGCTAAATTTTGGAAAAAGCTTATTTCATCCAACAAAATATACAATAAAGCAAAATTTTAGTCTAAACCAATGTAAAAACTTTTGGGAGGGGCTAAGTGATTAAAAAAGATTACTTTACATATTCAAAGTGCATAAGGAAGCAGAATGTTATCCTTTAGCAATCTCTTTTGTGTGTGGTGGGAGGGGGGGGGGCTAAAGCCCCCTAGCCCCTCCCTGAATCCGCTACTGTAAGTTTACCACGGTTGGGTATATACTCACTAAAAAGATTTTGCACTTACAGTGTACAGATGTGTGTACTGGGAAAGCACAATGTATGTGCACTCTCAGCTGCTGCACATAATTGTGCACTCAGTTTATGCATTCAAGATGCACAATTGATTGTGCCCTTAATCTACATAATGAATGTGTGGTAAGGCTACTCATAACCGTGTACTCAGTTGTGTATTCGAGATGCACAACTGAATGTACACTTTATCTACACAATGATTATGGGGCAAGGCTACTCACAATGGTGCATGCCAGAATACACAATTGAATATGCATATTAATTTCTAGGTTTTTAAATAGGAATTATACATTAACTTTGGCATCACCAAAGGAATAGATTCAATGATACTTTTTCAGAAATGTAAGCTGCCTTGAAGCAAATAAAGATAGCATGCTCCAAAAGAAAAACACTCACAGGTCTTAAATAGAAATAGAACCCATTTAACACCAGTGAGAGTTTTTCTTTTGAAACATGCAGTCTTGGAAGAAATTAAGCATTTGCCTCACTGCAACTTACACTGTTAAAAAAGATTAAGTTGAATCTATTATTTTGATAATGCCACAATTAAGTTAATGCCAAAATTAAATGAATTTCGTTCTTCCCCAAGCAGGTATCGCACAGTCTTTTTAAATTTGTGTGTCCCAAGAATTCATATTTTCAGCCCTTTCTTAAGTTTTCTGGGTCCTTTCTGAAAATGTTTTGAAACAACAGCTTTAGCTTTCTCCCCCTGTACGCGATTTCCATTCTGTTTTATACACAATATCACTCCTGCCTAAAAGAAACACTAAAAAAAGAATAAAAAGTTGTATTTGCATGTAACTGTAAACCAAGATTTTTCAATTTGATAGCTAAAATGCAAAATATGGTAACACACATTTTGAATTGACTTATTGCTTGGTAAGGAAGTAAAGAAATGCAGTGCTGCACATGTTGCAGCTCCTCAGCATAGCTACCAATAGAAATTATATGAATTTAATTTTTAACCAATGGCCCCAAGAAGTACTTAACTAAATCAAATTTATGCATAATTAAACTTATTTTTAATCTAAGCTATATCCATCTATTTATTCATAATTATTAAAAAAAAACAGAAATTTACTGTATCTCTGTAGTCAAGATGTCAATGTTCATCAAACTACTGTGCAACGATCGAGCAAATAGTATGTGCACTCACGGATTGTACATTGATTGCGCACGGTGTTTCCTTGCATTGGCGTAATTCTAATGGCAATATACACTAGCACTTCGGAGTGCGAAACTTTAATAATGTGCAATATTTACGAGCTTCGATACTAATTTATTGATATGAATATTGAAGAAGAAAACAACGATGGCAGAAGACAACAAAAATGATGCACCCACGCTTTTTCAAATTTTAAAATACGAATTCAATTTCTGCAATAGTTACATCAACAAGTACAACTTTTAAGCATCAGACCATCATCAAAGTTCAAGTTTCAATGTTTCACAATAGTAATATAACAAGCTTTCAGCAGTAATAATTTTTATTCTGACCAAACTACTTCTCGAGTGGAAGGTTTCATGCACAAGAGCCCGCGAAGATTTAAGGCAATGGCAAGCTTGGTTCCTTCTTCTGGTCCTCTCTCTCATTGATGTCTATACCGTGTCCTGGTATCGAAGAGACGATGGAAAGAGGAAAAAAAAAAGGCTAATGCAGAAGAGATGACGACTTAATCTGAGATGGGGTCCTCTCACTCTACAAATCGATAAGTTCTTCTTTGATTTTCTTTATTTTTTTTTATTGAGCTCAATCTAAGTTTAAATTTAATTGTTAAAAGTCAGCTCGGGAAATGGGTGAACTAAAGGCGATCATGAATAATTAAATTTTGTTGTGGTTACATGAAAGTTCTTAATTTGTTTGTAATTTCTAAATGTAAATGATCTAGTAAGTCTTTTAATAAATGTGAGTTGTGTTTGTAAAATGGCTCCTCTTTATTTATCACACTTCCTGTAAATTGTAGTTGGTGTTTCTTTCAGGTTTATTTTTCAGATTATTTCAGGAATTTGCACGTATGCCGAAGAATCTGGTGTTATTGTAGTAAACTTCTTGAAACATGACACTTTATTTTCTAGGATCAAATTATATAGGAACAACACTTTTCTAATTACCATGTTAGGATATTTATTTATTTAGATGTTAAGAAAAGTGTTAGAGGGCATAACAATGTGAGAGATTTATTTGCAAATTCAAATTCATTTGATCTGGCAGAAAAAACTGCCTCACCAGCAAACATCTCTCTCTGTGCATCCTACTCACAGAGAAGTATCTCAACAAAGGAACTGGTCACCAAAACATGACACAGTCAAAGTTCTGAGAGAAGAGAGGGCTAAGATAGAGAGGAGCTGGCAAAGAGAAAATTCTCACAAGGCCATGTCTAGAAGCGGCTCTGTCAGCAGTATTTGTGTCCTTCAAGAAGTCCAAAAATTTTTTCACTTCCTCTTTTGCTAATTGCAGTTTTCCACACTGTGGGAAAGCAGTGATCACTAATTGCAGGGATATATTAACTAGATATCTCACAATTTCAGATTCAGAATTATGATTTCAGGGGTCAGATTTGTGAGGAAATTAATTGGTGGGAAGTTCACAGACATATTGAAACAGGACACTATATAACCCAAACACATTCTATAGTTGTTTTTACTGTGTTTTTATGGAAGAATTAAAATAACAAAAAAAGCCTAAGAAAATTTAGAATGTTTCAAGAGTGTGCAATGAGCAGACTAGTAAAATTCCATTTTTGACAACAGAAAATTTTCATTTTTATGTATAGGGAAAGATACTGAAAAAACTTCATTTTTTTTCCAAAGTGTTCCTGGTGCCTGTTGATTGCTCCAGGGTATGTGTGCGTGTGGCTGACCCTCTACAGCACTATGACACTGACGGTGCAATCATTTGAAATATTACAATTATTGAAATAGCTCTTAATTTGATATAAAACTGATTTTAAATGAATAATGTTTCAAGAATTACAATCAATGCTAACTGAAATAAAACTAAATTTATAAAATAATCTTCTTTTCATTCACTTACCCCGAAGAATAACTCACTATCTAAATCATAAAAGAGAAATTTGTATTATGTTGTTTCAGTTTTCTCATTATATTTGCAGGTAGATTAATCATGGAGAACGACAGTTCTATGAGTGATGCATCCTTCATCAATGAACCAACCGTTAGCAAACTGCGACACTCTCATTATATAGGACGTTTTTCTGTTTTTGTAGTTTCGCACTTTTTAATCTGCTCTAATGATTTTTTAAAGTTAATATATGATTTTAATTGTTGCTGAAATCGGTGATTGATGCCACTGGTTTATTTAGGAAAACTCATTTTTTAAATTTAATCCAATTTAAAGAGGGGCTATTTAACTCCTGCATATTAATACTGAAACAATCTCAACTGAGTCGTACTTAGCAGACATGTCTTGGCCAATCGGTTTGAACGGAAGAATAAGCACAAAATTTGCGTCTATTCCTGATAGCATCCCTCTGATTCTAAGAATGAATACCCTTTTCTCTAAGAATCTCCATGCAAAAAGTTAATTCGCTTTTCCATTTCCCTCCATTCTACTCGTGCACCCCCCCCATCTCATTCTCATCCATGCTAATCACTCCCCAGGGAGACGAGAACCTATTGTTAATGGGCATACTGCCCCGGTTGCTTACTTGCTTTCTCTTTTTAAAGATACCTACTGTATCTTTTATTTTTAATCTTTAACATACTTTAAAATTCAAGGAACTTTTTTTTCCTGGTTAGTTCCATTTAATTTTTACACTACTCACGTCACATAGATACCATTGTTTCTCCCATCAGTTATTGAATTGCAGATGTGGGATTTTAATCCCAGGAATAGCAAAACCCAACAATACTCTTATCTATGTTAGCAGGTAGCCACAGTTTATGAATTTATACAATAAACATTAATAAACTTGTTTCTGGTGGGATTAAAAAATAGAAATAGTTATATTAAACGATAGAGTAAGAAATGTATACAATTTTATGCTTAAAACATTTATTTACAGATTTAAAACTAAGATTCTTAGAGTTCCTATCATACGTTATTTCGTTTCAAAAAAGATTTTGGTGTCATCTTTTAAAAAAAAAAGAAAATTATAACACTAACAGTAATTATTATTGTTTCAAGTTTTTTTTTTCTCTGGGGGGCTGGGTGGGGGATTATATGAACACAGACCTCAAAAAACACTGCCTCTCAAATAAAATATGATTGTTCTACAGTATAAACTATCATTCTTATATACTATAGGGCTTTAAAAATTATAAATTTTTATTTATTTCCCAAAGACCCACATTACTAACTTAATATTCAGGTGTTTATCATAACACATGCAAAGTTGTTTATCATGAAAAAAAGTTACATTTTTCCTTTGCCATGTAAAGAAAAAATATTTAATGCTCTAAGTATTTAAGCTTAAATCTTTATTTATAATTCATGCAGATTTTCATTGTTTTAATTCCATATTGAGCTGAAAATGAAAAATGTGACTGGTTTTACTTATTTTTTATTTTCTGATCATACCACTTAAAAGTAATGATATATACCCATACAAAATCCCTTAATGGGTTAAAAGTTTGTGACGCAGCATTTTACTTTATAGCAGTATGACTTTTAAATATGGGTTTTAATGATATCAAATTTTGAGTGATGCCCTGGTGTGACTTTATGATTTGTTTTTAAATTCCATTACAATTACTCTTGTTTTATTTTCAAAAGAAGATTTACACATTCAAGAAATGCCAAATATATCCCACATTCACTGAGCCTATATTATGTATTCAAATGAATTTATTTCAATAATTTAATTTATCTTTTGTGTCATGCTATCCAAAACGGCAAATAAAATTTATGTAAATGTTTACTTTGTGTCATAGTATCCAAACTAAGTGAAATGTGAGTTACAGACCTAGCATCTTTCAAATCTCCTGTCTTTGATCAATTGAAGAAAATCTTTTATTGTGCAATATTCCTTTCCTTCTAGAGAAATTCAATCACGTCCTTTTCAATACTAGATAAGTCCCGGATTGTTAAGTCCATATTTTATAATATACAACCAAAGCTATACAGTGTTTAAAAAGTTTTGAAGTACATTTTGCTATTTACTGTTTCTTTATATTATTGCGACCAGAGATACACATTAAATATTGCAACCATATGATAAAAACACCAGGCTGCACATTAATACCTATGTTACTAAAATGGAAAAGTACCCATTCGCAAAATCATGGAGCTCATGAACAGAATGGCAGCCCATTGAGCACTAATTTGAGAAAGTCCGTACAGCTGTTGTAATTGAGAAATATTTGTATAGGAATTTGTACAACATATTACCACTCTATAAAACTATTTTTATAATCATTTTTTGAATGTAAATGACACCAATTATGTCTTTTCATAGATTTAGCAATGTCAATACTGGGCATGGCCACCATCAGCTTTTATAATAATACCCAAAATTTGTAGCAACACTAACCTAAATAAATTTAATGACAAATACTGTTACAACAAAGAAACATTTTTGTTGAAATGAGTAAAATGGCCAACACTGTGCTGAGTATAAGGTATGGAGCAGTGAAGCTGGTCGCCTTGGTGGGTAGTTTAATATCAGCCTTAAAAACATTAAATTGGCAATTGCATTGCTTCATTTTTTTTTATTTCCTCATTTGCCTCATTTTGCATTTAAATTGTTCCATGCATTTTTATTTCTCCTTTTACTAGATTGATAAAATAGATATTTATTTGAAAGCATATATATATATATATATATATATATATATATTGCTACCACCACCGCCAAAAATGCAAATTTGGCAATTTCTACCTAAATGCTTTTTTGAGGGTTAGCAAGCAAGGTCCCAAATCTCAGTTCTAAATAGTTTATGAGAATATTGACAATTGTGTTTTGTGTATCTACATAACTGCACTGAAGCATCCAAACTTTAAATGAATTTTTCTTGAAACTAGGAAAATGCAGTTTTCCTGTGGTAGTAGTGATGTTACATTAAAATTTTTTTTTTTTTTAAATAGATAAATAAAATGAAAATGTAAGCTTAAAATTTTCTCAGATGGTTTTGCACAAAATTACATTATATAAATAAAATCAATGTACAAGCAAACTCACACTATGTTATATATAGTTTCATAAAAAAAAAAAAAAAAAATAATCACACAATAAGTTTTTTAACAACATGAGTAAATTTTCCTTAACCAAAATCCTAAAACAAAAGTATTAAAATATATACAGTCAATTATGTTAAATCAAAGTAACAGTTACATAAAGCAATTAAGACAAAATATTTATTATATTTAATTTACACAATATTTAAAAACATGCTGTGTGCAACACTATTTGTCAACTGCTGATCAATTATTGCAACAATAATTTTTTCATTAATTAAAAAAAGCACTTTTTTGGTACATTATTTCTTTAAAAGAAGCATTTTACAAATGCCACAGTTTCACATCTTACTATAGACTGAGGTTTTTAATGTACCATTCAGGCAATATCTGGTATTCTGTAGCTGACTGCAGTTCTTCACAAGTTATTTCAGATCCTGGTTTCCAATAAAATTTGTACACGATGCTATCAATAAAAAGAAACACAAATCATGCTAGATCCACAGATTATAAAGCACTTTCGAAAAAAAAGTCTTTTATACATATTATCGCACATGGAATAACTGAATCAAATTAAACTAAACCTCAATTTAGCATCATTCATGAATTGATGATTCAGTTTGTGTACTCCTGTAAAAAAGGTAACTGCTATGCACATTATTCTGAGTAGCAAGTTTTTTCTAGTAAATATTAATGATGCACCTAAATTTTGTAAATACACTTAGAGAAGGGACAAAAAAGTTAATGAAAAGTCAAAACCTCTTTGCAACTATCATGAAAATGGTTAACAAAACATTATTTTTGATATGTGGAAAGGAGAGCAAAATAATGAAAATACAATTTACAATAGTAATTAATACTCATTGGCAATAAGGCACTACAATTAATCGGCATGACTCTCCAAAAGAAATATTAAAGTAGAAGTAATACTTATTTTCAATGGTGATAGTGATGTTACATACTTAATGATATATACTAATTTTGTTTAAACAGGTCATCTTTGAAAAGTTTCTTGAATATAACATTGATCTATTTGTTTTACTTGTTGATTTCAAACAAGCATTTGATAAGATGTAGTCAAAATGATTGAAACTTTAGTCGAGATAAATAAACCAGTGAAATTAATTGAACTTATAAAAATGACTTCAGACGAATTCTCAAGTCACTGGTTTCATCTAAAATGATTTCACAGAGACTTTTGACATCAATGCAGGTGTTTGACAGTGTGATGCCCTAGCTTTCAAATAGTCATCCCAAAATATTTATCTCAGGGTTTCAATTTTGAGTAAAAAATTCAAATTAGTATATTTGCTGATGATATTGCGATTTTGAGTGGAAGCATAGTGGTAATTAATAAAATGAAAAAAAATGAAATGAAGTATATGGAGAAAACTAAACTTGCTAGCAAATACTGTGATTCTTTGGTTATTGATGATTTAGATTAAAAACTGTAGTAGTTTTATAGAGCCAATCATTAATGTTTCAAATACAACTTTGGAAGAAATTAACTGGAGGACTTTAAAGAGGAACAGATGCTATTTTCTATAATTACATCAGTTAAGAAATAAGCTAATCCCTAAAACAATTAAAGTTATGCAAAACAATTATCTGTCCTGTGGTGACATGGATTTTTACATTAGGAATAAATATATATTAAATTTAAAAATTGGAATGTAAAATATTGAGAATGATATATGGACCAATTCAATTAGATGGTAATACAGTATAACCTTGATAACTCAAAGTCAAAGAGACACCGTAAAAATTCAAGATATTGAATTTTCAAGATAACAAGGTGCAATGAAAGGGAAAACACATTTATTCAATATATCAAGGCATTCAAGATACCAATGTTCAAAATATTGAGGTTATACTGCACATGGACAAGGGTGGATTAAAGGGGCAGTCCGCCCCCGAGACAAAAGAAATTAATGTAAAAGGTCCCATTTTACTTCCATAAAATGGACGTATATGTCAACCGTCTAACTACCCCCCCCCCCCCCCCCCCGAGAAACTTTCATTAATCTGCCACTGCACACGGAGAATAAGAACAAACAGGGTAATAGAAGCGATCATAAAATGTGAGGATACAGTAAAATTTATTGAGGCACAATGTTTATCTTGGCTTGGACATACTGAGAGACAAACTAGAAGTCCAGCAGCAAAATTCTTATACTGGAAGCCAACGTGCAACAGACCCAGATGAAGACTAAGGATGTATTTAAGGTGGGGGGAATTTTTATTTTTATTAGCAAAATTATAAGGGTGAAGTCTTTTTTCAAAAAATTCTACCTTTTCCATCGTTTGCCCCCCCCCCCACCAAATTTTTTTTCTAGATAGGTCCCTGAAGACCAAAGAAAAGATAGTTGGACAATGTTTTAAATGACATAAAAAGGAGAGGATAACTAATTGGAGAAAGAAAAATTATGATAGAGCTACTTGGAAAGAGATTGTGTGGCAGGCTAAGGCCCCCACCCAGAGTATAAAATCAAAGTTTAAGAAGGTCATTAAATTCCACATCCGAAAATTATAATCTATAAGCCAAAATATACTGGAACTATTTTGGTGGGCTATTCTCCATCTATAAACAACTTGCAACAGAGGATATCTTTGCCCTGTCATTAAGGTGTTGTAGGAAGACCTTCGATTCTCCCTCCTGTGGTAGGTTAAGCCAAATTAAACCAGTTGAAAAAAGGCAAGACAGCTGGTAAAGAACAACTGGGTAAAACAATTGGTACATTATCTACTGTGGTTAGTTATCAACTGAGGGGAGAAAACAGTCTGTGGTTTTTGTACAAAAACTATTAAATACTATCCAATATCAGTTTTAATAGGGAACATACAATACAACAATAAATCTTAAATGTCACAAATAAATTATGGTTTTATTCCCATTGCTACATTTTTTTTTTCTAGGTTTGTGAAAGAGACAAATGAAATAGAGTCAGTGAAATATATCTTCAATAAAATGCCAAATTTAAAATTTGGCACTTTATCTTAATTTTTATTTAAGATGAAAATAATAATCTTTTCTAGAAAGCCACTCAACGGATTCTACAAATCAGGAATCTATCCAAACTTTTCAGACAGGGTCCTGTTTTTGTGAAAAATTTACTCACAATTTTTTGAATGTGAAATCAGCATTAAATCAGGATTTGATACCCAGGGTACTGTTTCTGCAAAAACAGGGTCCTCTTTTCATGAATTTGTGAAAAATATACAATTTTAAATTTGAATTTAGCATTAAAGTTCCATTTTGGACACTATACAGAAAACCCTACTTAAAAAAAAAAAAAAAAAAAAAAAAAAAAAAAAAAAAAAAAAACAATACATGAATGCATTTACATACATATATAGAAATTTTTATAAAGAAACACATTAATGATTTTTGTATGTATAAAATTATATAACTATGATTTGCACGTAATTTTGGAAATAAACACAGATTTGTGAAGAATCTGCTTTCCATACAAAGAGGTTTGTGAAGAGTCCGTTTTTAAAATGAAAATATTGTGAAGGGTCCGTTCTTAAGATAAAATACTTTGTGAAGGGTCTATTAATGGACTTAAATTTATCCTAAACAGACCCCTGCAAGTCATCACGACAGATCAGTATTTCATTAAATAGGGCTAAATCAATATCAACAGTTTCCTATGAATCTACAAGCTGCATAGTTCACAAATCCTGCAATCTTCTTCAGCTCAACACACAAAATAACCAACTTGCTAGGAAATATCTTCCTTTTATAAATTTCCAACTCTCCTGTTCATGAATATTTTGATCTTTTCCTTTTATTTATTAGACTAGCATGAATACACAAAAACAATAGCATACCCAAAATCTTATAAAGTTTGGTAATATATTATATCACAAAATTTCGGACTAAAAAAATTCCTAAAACTGGCTTTAGTTTGATGATACTAGATAAACATTAATTTGGCAAGATATCACCACATCATAAGGCTAACATAATGAAATGACTGGGAATTAGCCAGTAATTACATATTTAATTTATCCATGTACAACAACAACAAAAAAAGATAAATTTTGACTTATGCTTGGATTATTTATTTTAGCTCAAACTAAAGCTTAGAAAATCAGATTAACCTAAGAGTGCTTGTGCATGTTGTTGGCCCCCTACTCACAATTCTTATGTTCACTAAATGACAAATAAATTGTCACTGCAGATGTCAGTCACAAGAGCCAGAAAGAGATCACTACTAGAAGCTATCTAAAGTATGGTGAAAAGTTACTGGTTTGTTTTTAATAATCCTGCAGATGCTGTAATAAATTTTAATAACATTTTACAATCTACAACTTCTATTGGGTTACTGATTGATTAATGATTGAAAAATATATGAATACATCAGTTAAAGCGAGAAAATACTGGATGACAAACGGATACCATGAACAAGTATTAACTTTGTTGCAAAAAGTTAAAAATGAAGTAAAGGAACAAATATGCATGCCTACAACATAAAACATTTTAACCTAGAATTTTCAGATAAGTAGAATGGTTTTGAGAAAGTGTGCTGTATGTATCATACTATAGTTGTGAAAAAAATTTACCCATTACAAAATGCATTTTCATAAGGATTTCACAATTTCATACAGCAAAAACGTGTAAATTGAAGTAAACATTCAATTCATAGAATTTAATATCAAGAACCTCAAAATTGTTTTCATTAACTGTAATGCATACCCAAGGATTGTCCCGACATCTGCTGGCCAGCGAAGACTCAGGATGCTACATATACAGTGAAACCTCTCTGAGCGGCCACCCCACCATACCAAGAATATTTGGCAGTTCAGAGGGGTTTTTACTTTTCTCTGAAAGAACCATTTTTTCTAGTTTGTTTTCCACTTTAAAAAGCAGATCTCTAACCGGTTAGTTTGTAACCGCCTCGGAATTTCTATAATTTCATCGATTTTTCCTAAAGCAGCTTGTGTTGAAAGTTTAGCTTGCTCGCCATTATAAACATCGGGAAATTCCTCATCAGGGACGGAATTAGCACCTGAAAGAGACAAAAATTCATTTGTAGGACAACTTCAACACCTGTTTGTTCAACAGATTCCCCATCTTAATATAAGGGTGTGAGGAGAATACAAAAGAGATAACAGATTCAAATCCAGTTACTCCTGGGACTTATATATGACCATAAACCTGACCTTGAGTTTTTCCGCTCAAAATTATAGCATGGAGTGAGTGGAATTTCCCTAAAATGAGATGGACGATCCCACTTGGTGGCCGTTTAGACGGGGTCGGGTGGGTGCTTATAGAGGTTATTTTAACATTAAGTCTATGAGCCAAAAAATCTGTGCCATGAAAAACTGGCCGTTTAGAGGGGTGACCGCTATATAGGGGTGGCTGCTTGGAGAGGTTTCACTGTATATATAAATTAATGTAACTTTCTTTAACAGTTGTTATCACATTTTTTATTTATTTTATCTGCTGATTCATTTAGTGAAGTAATAAAACAAGACTAATTTTTTCAGATGCATCTAAATTTAGTTGGCACTTCATGACTTGTATAGTTGCGATTTACCCCTTTCTTTAGAGACTCTGAGATAACACACATATACACTACTATAGGGGCGTAGCCAGAAGGGGAGCTGAGGGGGCTGCTTTACCCCCCTGAAATGGGACCTTTACTTAGCTTACAATTTGATACTCAGCCCCCCCCCCCCGAAATAAAATCCTGGCTATGCTATTGCACTACTATCCTAAAATAATAAAATACATAAACTTACTAAGGATTGTCCTTGTCTACACAATGCTTAACATAATCCAAAAAATAAGAACAAAAGTTAAAACAAGCAGCCGGTGACCACAGACCCTAAATAAGAGAGTTAAATATTCAACAAGGTTTTTGTTTTAAATCACAAAAGAAGTTACTACACAATCTATAAGGCTAATAGAAATCTTACTTGAGCTAATTTTGGTATATTTCTAACATTGAAAATTTCCAAATTTCTAACAATTCCATTATCATCACGAAATCCACATATAATTTTAGGAGTTCCAGCAAGAAAAGATTGTAACCACCATTTTAGAAGTTTAAACCTAAATAAAATAGTTTATTTTAATAATTATTTTTGCATAAGTGGAAAATAAATACAATGCTCATAAGATAATAATAGTAAAAATACATAATATAGACTAAAAAATTACATTTTCAATACAGTAAAAGATTCAAAATCTGTACAGTTTTAGATAAAATTTAACAGATTTCAGATCTGTATTAAACAGACTCACTTTCACCAAATATTAAACATGAAAATAATAGATACACAATAAAAAAAGTTTATAAAAACAAACAAAAACAAAGCACAAAGGCTTTCCATATACAGGGCTTTCATTACAGGAAAGAAAAATGAGTGAGAATTTCTCGCCCTTTTGTTAAAATTGAGTGAGATTTTAAAAAAATGGGTTAGAGAATTTCTCACTATAGATGTGGTTTGGATAAATACCCAATGGGTAAAGTATTTACTCCTGCCTCGAGTAGACAACCAAAATCAAGGTATTTTATGATTTTAGTATTTGCCCCTAGACCCTTTTCTCCTTCCATAGACATTAGGAGTTCTTGAAAATCCATTTTTACACTCTGTGTTAAACTTACAACTGAAAAATGGAACTGTGTGGGACTTTTTCTAAATGCGAGAATTTTGTGCAGAATGAAACTGATTTGTAGCATGTGCAAATTTCTCATGTTCTTGTGATCTAGTGAAAGCACTAATATAGCATACACAACAAGAACTTACACACAAATCAGATGTACTATATCAAGAGGAAATGAAAATATTTGAAATTAAAAAAAAAAAAAATGTTAAAGAGCAATCTTTTGTATTATTGCAACTGATACAGTAGAATGTGAAATTTAAGTGTTCTCATAAGACATTGGGTGCTAAAAGGTTAAACTGAAGAAATTTTTAGGTCTTTTACTGCATTTAACTACTAAAATGTATTTGAAATTTCTCACAAAATAATATTTAATTCTTTTCCTTATAACCAAATATTTGATTAAAAAGCTTGAATATTAAACATTTTATGACATAATATACCAATCTATTAAAATATATTTGTAAAATTCTGATACTAAATCACAAAGGCTGTAAAAGGAAGTACTAACCATTTTAGAACATATCTAAGTAAGCAATTTGCATCCAAAGGAGCATAATGGGTCGTGTATTTAGTTTTTGTTGGACCTTCAATTTCATATGAACAGAATTTCAAACTTGTATTATTATTTTTTTAAACTTTGTAAATTCTTGATCAGTTGCAATATTTTTTCTCTTGATCTGCAGTCTTGAGACCTTTGAAATGATATTGGACCATACACTAAAACCTACAGTATAATCTTGCCCTGAATTTAAACATGAAATATATTTTTCTATATGGAGAATATCTTGCTCCATTTTACAAGAAAAGTTTTGTGCTTAAGGATTTTCTTTCTTTCTTATTTTTTAATACAACAAACATACAGTTTATTTTCATAAAAGTGTACACAGCACAGTTTATGAAGGGACAGTATTATTATTATTGCTATTTTTGACATCCAATACCATTTTTAAAGCTATTCAAAAGTCCTATACATGCACAGTTTTTAAAAGGAGTAGTCTTATCCCAATAAGAGAATTAGACATTAACATCTACAGACAAAATAACAAAATGGTCAACAATATGCACATTTGTTTAAGTACTAACCGACGAAAATTTCTGTCCTGCCTTTCAAACTCTATAATTCTTGAAGTTTTTAACTCAGTATAGCGCCTCACAGATGTGGGATTATTAGCTGAGTTATTGTAATAGGATGGATCTTCACCGTCTACTTCAGCACTAAAGAGAATCACATGATTGCCTAACTTCCCCTTCAGGACAGTGCAGTATTCTTCTTTCTCATTGACAGGAGCTGATGTGTTTGGTTTAGAATGTATAGCATCTAAATATTTAACATACAAAAAATATACACCATTAATTATTTTGCAAGTTAGTAGCCAAAGCACAGAATGTACTCGACTTACACATAAGTGTTTTTATTAAATGAGGAAAAGAAAAATCTCAAACAGCATTAGGCAAACAGAACAAATAAATTTAATAGGAACATCCCTTCCTTCAAAACAAACTTCCTGAAGATGAGAGAAACCTGAAGTCACTCAAAATGTGTATAGAGTTTTGTTTTACTTTAACATGAAGGGGCTGCGCTGGCTCTTTTTAAAAATTTCGCCAATTCAATCACCAAATTAGATTTTTCCGGACATCATTAAGAATTGCCAATATTTTTGTCAAATTGCAATTGTCAATATTTTTGCCAAATTGCAATTGTCAATATTTTTGCCAAAACATATTTTATTTCAACAAACTAATTTTATTTTCGCAATTTGCGACAATGGCGATCGACAGTGCAACCCCTGAATATGTGTTTAAAACAAAGTTGTTTAATTGAACTTGATTAAAGCCTTAATTTCTTTCACTTATTTTTGCTGGAAAAAAAAATCTGCAATTTTCGAAAAAAAAAAAAGATTTGCCATTTTTGTAAAAAAAAACACCGAGTTTCCTAGGTACACTTTTTAAAAGCATTCAGGACCTGTGGATTCACACGGACCACTACTTTTATTATTATTATTTTAAAATCATTACTATGTATCATAATGTACATACTTCTGTAAATAGTTTAAAATGCATTGAGAAAAATATCAGCTCTAAAATTTATGTAATTACCCTCTTTTTTTGTATACACATACTAAAATCTTGTAACTATATTAATTATTTTAATACACATTTACTAATGAAATACATTATTTTATCAACCCAAAATTGGAAAAATAAAATAAATGCAAATATCCAGTTCAGTAATTTGTCAGAAAAAGAAATCTGATTATGTAAGATCATTCTAATATGTAACTGATAAATAAAAAGCTCACTTTTGAGAAGTAAAATAAATTGATTGCAAGGAAAAGCACAAAAATAAATATAGTACAGTTCTTAGTGAGTTCACTTTAAATTACTTCTGAAAAGAGACTTCTCTTAAATGGCAGATTTCCCTTTGTTGCTAGATGCTGTAATCCCAATTGAGATCTGCAATGAATATCATAATAGTAAAATTTATATTAAATGCACTAAAATTGAAAATTTTTAATTACATGGTCAAGCTATTAGCTATATTGAACTGCTTTAAAACCACAAATGCCAGCCCTCAAATTTCCTTCAGAGCATGGAAGTTTTTGTTGTCCACAATTTAGAGCATCACCGAAAAGGGGAATAGTTCCTGGATCTACACCTCTCTCTGTACAATGCATCTAATGAGAGGAAGTGTGGCCCCACAGATTTATAATGGCACATTTTCCACATATACCGGGTGGTTTTTGATCAGCCAGGATTTGAGCCCAAGTCCTTCAATACAGAATTAAACACCCTGCCAATTACCATAATCTAAAAATTCCAAATATTGATATTTTCACAACAAACCAGTTTGCAAGCACTCTAAAACCAGAGAAATATATATGTATATATCTA
This sequence comes from Cheiracanthium punctorium, assembly GCA_038373885.1. Lineage (NCBI taxonomy): Eukaryota > Metazoa > Arthropoda > Arachnida > Araneae > Cheiracanthiidae > Cheiracanthium > Cheiracanthium punctorium. The sequence continues at coordinate 926,632 of JAWZYV010015492.1, forward strand.
TTTAAAACTTATTTCAAGCCAGGCAAAGAAAAGTGGGGGGGTTGCACTGGCTCTTAAGAAAAGTAATAATACAGGGTGCATGAGATTTGTTGTACACTTTACAATATTAAATAAATAAAAAATAAAATAAAACTATACGTGCAAACTGGGTATTTGAATGATGGCCAACTTACAAAAGTGCTAGAGTTTTGTTTCCTTTAATTTTATGCCAAAAAATCTGATAGATGCAGCTGTGTGTCAAGGACTTTGGCAAGAGATTCAGAAGAGCATAGTGGACATGGTGACTGTAGCAAAGATTTGGCAATATGATTTTTCAACAGGATGGCTCACCTCTACATTGGTCAACATTTGTGAGCTATTGCCTCAATCAATATTTTGCAAACAGATGGATAGGTCATGGAGGTCCAATTCAGCGAGCTCCTCAATTGCCAGATTTAATTTTTTTTTTTTTCCATGTGGGATTACGCAGGATTGGCTTGTTGCCCTGACAGTGGCAGAAACTGTGGTTATAACAGGTTTAAACTGGCAGAAATTAAATAATGTCTTTAATAGTTCTAGTAATTACAGAAAATGATATAATAATTAATATTTAATAATTTAATGTAAAAAAATCAAATTACAAGACAAATTTAAGAAGCAAAGCAATTAAATTGATCATTGTTAAAATTGCTTACGAAAAAGAAGTGACATACAGATTTAAACAGGCAGTTACTGATTATCATTTGCTAGTTTATATGATGCATCCAAAGTATTTGGGATTAAAATTATCATGAGCTCAAGAAAAAAGTGCCAGGATTTTACTTTTCAATATTAATCCAGATTTTGTACTTTATATCATAGCTTTGCAAACCAAATCGACACCATTTCATAAAACGTATTTTTCCAGTCAAGTTTTGACAACTACTCTAGCTACTACATGGTTCTCCAGTTTTCAAAAATGTGCAATAGATGAAAGTTTCACAAATCTTGCTTGTTTCTTGATAGCAATGCCAGCTAGTTCTGCTGGACTTGAGAGAATCTTAAATTTCTCATTTGTGTATAACAAGTTGAGAAGTTGTTTAGGTTTAGAAATTGCATCAAAACTTTTCTTTTGTTATAGGCTACTGCAGAGCAAAAACAATGTAATATTTGATTCTGATTGCTGATAACATTGTACATAAATTGTACCTTGGTTAAAATCCAATTGTTTTTCCGATGTATTATCTATTGTTTGTCCGTAACCACTTTTATGTTATTTTCTGCCACAAATGTGGCAGAAAAAAGTTTTTGCAATGCCAGTTTTAACTGGTTTCTACCAGTGATTTTAACTGCTTTAGCAGAAACTTGCAACCCTAAAATTATGTCAAACATATTGTTTACATGTCCTAATGTACGAGAACTCAAACAGCAAATCACAGATGCTTTTCATTCCTCAAATATTTTCAAATAGTTGGAATGAAATGAAATTGAATATCATTTAGATGTTGTAAAAGCCACCAAAGGATCTCATATTAAAAGATATTAATTTTGTTATGAAAGCAATTAGTTAGGCAGTTACATTTCAATGCTACTGCATTTAGATTTTAAAAATTTAATTTCATAAAGTGTCCAACAATTTTTCCCTATACTTTTGACTCCACCCACTCTTTTAACAAATCTGCCAATAAATAATTTTTATTTTAATTAATAATGGAAAAGAACCCATAAATTTAAGAGGTTGATAAGATTTATAATTTGAGTAGATTTTCAATATTACTTTGCTATTAATATTTATCTCCTGTGATTATTATTATTATTATATCTACAGAAGGAGAAGAAAAATGTGTATCTGTTGAAGTATTTTTACTAAATAATAAAATTGTATTGTGACATTGTTTTTTCCAGAAAATGAATTATATGTGATAAACATTTATTTTGGATAAATACATTTTTAAACGAATTACTGAACAAGAACTGCAATTCTTTTTAGAGCTAGTCTTACATGCCTCCTTTTTGTGAGCTTCTTCAAACATCTGTCTTTAAAAACATAACCACAGGAACCACAGTAACCTTGCATGTGATTCTCCCAACATTACAAAAATCAATTTCATATGAAAGTGAACAGCAAAGATTTGTATAATTAAATGTAATATTATAAGTTTCTTGTGCTTTAATTTAACGACCCATTAAAAAAGAAGGAATTTACCACATAGTTGCTATATTCCCTATCATCACACCCGTCAAGGAAATTTTATAAAAAGTAAACGGATGATTAGTTACATAAAACTATTTAATCAGACTAAAAAGTTTAAAAAAGGTGGTGGTGGGGGGAAGTTCAGTTTTAGTATAACTTTAATGTATTAGCACTAAAAAAAAAAATCCCACTATTTAAGGGAGTAATTAAACATGATGTGTTGATAAATAAGTAACAGCGATTAACAGTATTTTGACTGATACATTAAATTACTTTAAGAGAAAATCAAACAAAATTGCAAGCAAAAAGGAAAGTATGATAAGATTAATTAAAGTTTCCACACTAAAAATAATTATACAAACCAGAAGTCATATACTGTTCAAACTTGTAACCCCATGATGACATTAGTTTATCCCTCTCAGTCATATTTTCTCTTCTTTCAATATCTTGCTGAGTGTCAAAAGCACACAAATATATGACAGATTTGAATTTTGTAGCGCATATCAGCCAGTCTTCTTTGTTTTCATATATTGTATTGCTGATTGCAGTCAGAAGCCCACGAAAACAAACAAAGTCGATTTTTATGCTGTAAAGAAAAAGGTGTTTAGAATTATACAGAATGACAAACCTTTACACAGGATTTCTACTTAAAAGAGCAAAAGCTCAAAATTTCAGCCTTTTAAAACAAACAAATTTAAGTATAACAAATCTAATAACAGTTTTGATGTCAGTGTGTGTGTTTGCTGAAGGCATCTAGGTCATTCGTCTTAAATGTACCAAATTCAACACACTGACCAGGGATCGATGAAGACAAAATTTGGGTCTTTTTATACGGTCCCTTCAAAAAATTATAATCAATCAAAATAAATCCCTTCATAAAATTACAATTGATTAAAACAACCCTTCATTACCATTTTACCTTATATTTTAATTTGTAAATAATTTTAAGAAAAAATGTGTCTTTCACAAAAATAAACAGTTTTTACAAAAAATGGGACCCTGGAAAAATTCCTGGATCAAACCCCTGCTGACTAATAGCTCAAATGACAACTATTTCAGTTCAGAAAAAAAAAAAAAAAAAAAAAAATCAATAAGATTTTTGTTTTTAAAATTATTTTATGTTTGGTCCATCTTTTGGGGGTCATAATCACATAATGATAAATGTTGTCCTTTACTAAAAAATGTCAAATAAGCATTTCAGTCATAGATGTTTAAAAATTTTTTCAACAATACTTTACAAGCACTACACTGGGCCCTAATTCAAATACTATATAATTTAAAAAACCAAAAAACACGCTTTAGTGATAAATTGAACTAACTAAAAGGCAAAAAATAATTCTTAATATAGAAATAAATTAATGAATGAAAACTAATATTATTATGAAAAAAGCATGGGGTGCTTTGTGCTATATTTTTTGTATCATTTTTGTACTAATCGTACCGATCGAATATTCTCAAGAACTGATATATGGTAAGCACCCCATGCTTTTTTCACAATAATATTAGTTTTCGTTCATTAATTTATTTCTATATTAAGAATTATTTTTTGCCTTTTAGTTAGTTCAATTTATCACTAAAGCGTGTTTTTTGGTTTTTTAAACTATATATTTATTTTTCACTTTTTGGTTTGATTTGCTATAAAAGCATGTTTTTTAGTTCTTTTAACTATATGTATTTAAAATTTATTTTTAATTTTCGATATCTCTCATAAGACACAAAGAAGCACTAAATTGGAAAGTACAAAGAGATAATTTATTTTCACTGTGCACCAGTGGCGTAGTCAGGATTTTATTGGTGGGCTGGGTATCAAATTTAAAGCTAAAGTTCAATTGTAAGCTAAGTAAAGGGCCCCATTTCGGCGATGGGAGAAGCCCCCTGAGCCCCCCTCCGGCTACGTCCCTGCTGTGCACCAAAATCAACCTGCAGTTAAATGCTACCTTCCTCACTAAAGAGGAAAAATAGGTCTCTAATCAACAAATAAAAGCACGTTAAAAAGAATGGCCTTAACGTGTTCTTGTACTCAACTCTTCCATAATGTGATGGATGATGATATTTTGTAAAAAAAAAAAAAAAAAAAAAAAATGTTGTCGTGACCAGGATTTGAGCCTGGGTTATTGCGGCCACAACGCAATGTACTAACCACTATACAATCACGGCCACAGTAAGAAAGGGTTTTCTTAAGATTGTAATGTTTGGAAGTGTTCTACTTTCAATCAGGATAAGAAATGAGGAAATTATTTAATCCTGGCGATCCTTATCAGGATAATCTTCAGGATTAAGATTATTGTATTGTCACCGGTTCTTGATAAATGTGCAAAGTTTGAATTAAATCTGTCCGTTTAAAGTGGGTCAAAATCGAGTCTAAAGGAGTCGGTTACAAACATACATACAGGTGAAGCTAATAAAAGCGTGTAAAAAAAGTAAAATTTCAATAAAAAAATATAAAAAGTTGTAAATGTCATTTTGGCTTGTCCCAAATTTCAAACTTTATTATTTGAACCTTTGTTTTACAGAATTGAAAAGCTTTAAAATAAGGACAACAATTATCTAGCAGGGTTCCCACTCATTTTTTGATATAAAATAAGGCCTTTTTAAGATTATTTTTAAAAATTTCAAGGCCAATATTTGAAGATACATTCCAATGTAATTATCTTGTACATCTCCTTAATAATACTGTATTTAATCTCTTTTAAGTATTAACCCCTTCCTTCTCACTCTGATATTTCCAGGCTGGAGAGCTCAAAAGTTATGCGCCAGAAAGATTAGAGCATTTCAATTCTTATGCACAAAAATTTTTTTATATCAAAAATGTCTACAATCTTAAGATGAATGTGCATACTGTACACACCTACTTTTATACAATTTCCTTGTAATAAAAATAGGTACTTGTATGAACGTTTTCTTGAAAATAATATGACCTTAAAGGAGTTAAAGTGTATTTGAGTTTAAAGAAATCATTGTGCTTTAAGCAGTTATAATTATGTATTTATCTCATATCACTCTTTTACTTGTCTCTGTTCATTTTCCCTTCCTCCCCAACTATGGAGAAAGGTAAACAAATTATGGAACAAGGAAGAGCAGAGAAAGAAGATATCCCCCCTGCCCCTTTTCTCTCTCTCCCCAGAAAGAGCAGCATACAGATAACGTGGCTAGCTTCCTATACAATTTCCTCCCCCCTGATCATGCGGAGAAAAATAAAATCTGCAAAAATCGCAGGAAAAGGGAAAGAAATGATAATTTAAGGCTTTTAGGGTAAAAGTAAGACTTTTTTAAGGAAGCCGGGAAGCTTAATTATTACGATTTTCATATGATATGGCCTTTTTAAGGAGCATGACAACCCTGTCTAGGTAATTTCATTGATATATTTTCAATATACATAGAACTTTAGACATAAGGGAATTAACATTGCTTTTTTAAAATTTGTCCCTAGAGATAACTGTCATTAACAAGGTGTGTAATACTTTTTTCTATAGTTGTCTGCTAAAAGGTACTGCCAGCAGAGTCAAGTCATTGAACTGTTAAAAGAACAAGACCACGTGTCCTTAAAGGCAGGCTTGTTTCAGTTTAAGTAAACAAATATTATTTTATTTTGTTGTTTTTTTAATCAAATTCATAGTGTATATTTATTATGTGTCAATATCAAGTTCACTATTACTGAAATATGTAATTAATAAACATAAATTGGATGTAAGATTTATAATGAGATTTGGGACAATATTCAAAGTAAATATTGCATTGCCTTTTAATTGTTATGATTTAGTCTTAAAATAGGCTTAACTTAAAAAAATGTCATTACCAAGGCATTATGAAAACATGAAAATGATTTTTAAGGGCAGAGTTTTAAAGTAAGGGATAGTTTAAGATCTTTTTAAAAAATGCATTACTATTCCTTAATTCCAGCACCCATGCTAGGCATTTCAGATTGTTAGAAAAATTTCAAAAGTCTTAGCTTTTTTTTTTTCGTTTCTTATGGAATTTTTAACAATCTTTTGACGTAATTTTGAGGATCGAGGGGATTTTTTTTTTTTTCCAGTGGCAAAATCACTCGCCAATACTTTCGCAAAAAAAGAGTTTATTTTGCCAAATTTACGATTTTATCGCATTTGGCGAGGTGGCGAATTTTTAGCGTGGGCTTTGAATTCATATTGTGAGCCTTTTATTACATGGACAAATCTAGGCTTGTATTAATTAAGTTATTATTATGTTCACAAATGTTATACCACATACCTGTCGGTCATTAAATGTTTCAATGAAAAATTGAATATTTAATTGATGACAAGATTTTTTCTCTGTAGAGAAGTTCAAAGGGAAGAAAGGTAAAAAAAGAAGATCTTTTTTTTTTTTGCAAATCTGTGACTATTTTTGAAAAATCTAAACCCTTAATCCTCAAACATTGGATAACCCACTGATTAAATCTATATGCTTAGGATTTAACAAATAAATACAGTGCAAACTTGATATCTTGAATACCTTGATACCTCGAATAAATGTGTTTTCCCTTAGACAAATTGACCTCCTTTTATTTCACCTCGTAACCTCTAAAACTGGATCTTTTAAAGTGTCTCTTCAACTTTGAGATATATGAAGGTTATATTTACTGTATAAACCCAGATCCCACTTTCATTCTAACAATTTTGCAAACCTTAGATTTATGGTGCCATATTCAAAGTCTTTCTAAATTTTAACAGTTGAAGTTCGATAATCTTCTTTTAAACATTGACATTATAAAATTATCGGAAAGAGAAGGGGAGCCTGAGGCCCAAGTCGCACATTAAACTAATAAAATATGTGTGAAACTTGGAGGGCAAGAGGGGTTAATAACTTTATCAAACATTTTTGTGGGAACAGTTAACATGTAACCTTACAGGGCCATATATCTGTACATTTCTTAATGCAGTTTCTCTAGAATTTGGGAATACTGGCACATAAATAGTCTTGCCAGGTTAGCATTTGAAACGTATTCTAAATTAAATTTGTCAAAACATTTAATGAGGTTTAAATATATATCTTACTCAGATCTATCACGATTTGCAAATTGTCTTCTAACCTGCTCTTGATTGAAAATAATCCACTGTAAAAGTGTATCAAGTTTTTCTTTTTTACCAAATTCTTTTTTAATAACTTCGGAATACCCTTTGTTTAAATCCATATTTAAGCCAGATAGAGACCGAGGCATAGCAATATATTTCATTTGGTGCTTATCACCACAATATTTCCTGTCAAAATCTAGTGAAAAGTAGCCAATTTCACTGGGCTCACTGAAATATGGAAACCTACCGTCATATCTTTTTGGGGGATCAACTTTTAGATTCATTTTTTTTACAATTATATTTTCATAGGGCAATATCACAAACAGCTTTTCAATGAAAGAGAAGCTATTAAATTAAGATTTCATTAAATTCACCATATTATCATAAGAAATCGCCAAGTTTTGGCAGTAAAATATTTTCAAGAAACTCAATAAAAGCAATGCAAAGTTATTTATTTGTATTTGACTAAACACATAACAAATTTCGATATATAAGAAAAAAATAGAGGTATTAAAGTTTCCATGTTAACTGAATGTTTTATCGAAAGATGCATTTATTGGCTGTGTCAGACATTAATAGAAAAACTAAATGCAAACGGCCATAACCATGTGCATGTGTTACTGTTATGGCATGGCTGTTATGTAAATAGAAACACCTAGTGCGTTCGAAAATTTATTTATGAATTCGAGAGAACAGCATGCGCGCAGAGCAGCGCAAAAGCCCTGATAATCGTTATTTCCAAACGCAACAAATGTAATTATGAGTGAATAAAAATTTAAAAAAGCAATTTCTCTAATAAAGGGCAGTTCATTTTACAAATAAATCTAAATTTTGATGGCTGTTAATAAAACTAATACATTTTTCTAAAAGCCGTGTTATTTTTAATGTATGGTGGCAATGTACTTTACTATGAGTGTAAACAATGAAGAAATTTGCGGCAGTTCTTACTTCATAGTTAATAAAGGAAAGTTATGTAAGTTTTTACTTGTTAAATAAATAGATTCAAATATTTAACAATTAAATATTGTATCCTACTTTACTGATCGTCGTTGAATCTCTTTCTTTATAGCACCGTCAGTGGTGTACACAAACCCCCCTTTTCTATACAGAAAGAAGTCCATGCATTTAAAATTTTTTGCATCTTTCAGGGCCGTCCCAAGGGGGTGCGAATGTAGGCGATCGCCTAAGGCCCCGCGCTTATAGAGGCCCCGCTCCTGGGCCTATTTATTGCTGTCTAATAAGACATGATAGAGAAGAGGCCCCGCTCTTGCGCTTCGCCTGGGCCCCGCACGCCCCTCGGGCCGGCTCTGCATCTTTAAACATATAATTTACTTCGGTACAGCGTTAAAGGTACCATACACGTCACGTTTCGACCAATTGTATACGATTCCTCTGAAAAGCTATTAGTGGTGGGGATTTTTGTCACTGGAGCAGCGGATATTTAGTCATAAACCTCAGGGCTGGGGAGTAGCGCGCTACTTGTAGCGAAACTACAGTAGCCGCTACTTTTTTTTGTAGTTTGTAGTGTAGCGCGCTACTTTTTTTAAAAAGTAGTGTAGCGTGTAGCGCGCTACAAAAAAACAGTAGTTTGTAGCGAATTTTGGAAGCTACTTTTGCCGTGTCATCATTTCCGGCGATTGATCCCGTGGTGCAATTTCTCTCTCTTCTGACTCCAAGCATAACTAGTGCGTTTCAGTACGCTATAATGGGAACCCAATATATTTTTCAGAATCTTGAAGACGCACTGCGGAGAAAAGTGCCCCCATTGAGCGGTGGGCGTGCTTTTGTGGTTTCACGCGTTATTCTTTGGCGGTGGTCATTAAAAGTCAATAAATTCTTCGACCCTGCACTGTATCCCCCCTTGTACAATGCCTTGACCATTAAAAAAAACCCTGCTGCGTCCGGAAAAAGACGCAACTGGAAATCGGCCTTGATGCTTGAAAGACACCCAATCACTCCCCCGCCCCCCCTCCCAGGGGACACACGCACACGAGGGGGGGGGAGGGGGTTTGCTTTGCCTGAAGCGGAAGCCTGACATTGTGCATCTTTTTTCTTTTTATCGTTCTCAGTATTATTTGTAGAATCACCAATCTGCCATAAAGAGGAAAAAAAAGGAAGGTAAGAGAGGTCCAAAGTTGAACAGAGGTTATTTTGATGGGGCCTCGAGAGTCTCATTATCACACGGGCGTGTGGGCCCGTGAGCCCCTGAAAAATAAAGGCCTCGCAAATCTCTCCATTTATTGTATATTAAATTTATATATGCTGCAATAATAATTTTTATTAAGCTAAATTTCCTTTATCTATATCATAATTGTGTAACAATAAAAAGGCTTCGAGACTTATTTTCTGTTCTTCTTTCTAACACAATGATAATGGTTTCTAAGATTAGATCAATAAAATAGAAATTAAAGGCGTTATTGAAAATTTATATCCATTAGTTAGCATTTTTTTAAATATTATGATGAAGAAAAGAAAATGGTATATGAGCGCTAAATGGTATATGAAAGCTACCTAGTTGCATTTTTAAAAAATAGGAGGGGGCGCAAAATCTTCAGTTGTCAGGTGGAAACGAGATTTAGTCATTTGCTGTGGGACAGAGAAACTGTTCTCTCAGCTTGTTTCCATCCCAGATTCAAACTATTCTGGATTGAGGAGGAGAGGAAGACCGAAGCCAAAAAAAATGGATGGAGGAATACCTCCAGAATATGTTTCCGACAACTTCAGATATCAGTATCGAGGATCAGCCCATGGATGATGACTTTTCTGGTTTTTTTAATTTCTCTTTCGCATGCACTCGAAATAGTTACGAGGAAGAACTTACAAGGTTCTTGTCAGAGCCAATTAAACCCCTATCTTCGCTTTCGTACACGTATATGAAAGAAGCCTTCAAAAAAACTAACACTAGCGTGCCGTCCAGTGCATCTGTACAAAGATTGTTTTCGATTGCATCGGACGCATTTTCTCTTCGACGATCATGTTTGGCGGATAACAATTTTGAGATCCAGCTCTTGTTAAAATTTAATAAACATGTTTTTGAATAAATTTATGTGGTTTTTATTTTATACTAGAGGCATGGCAGTCTTCCATGAATATGTTGAAATTCTTTCTTTCGTTAAAATTTTAAAGTGTCTATTATATTTAAATTATTAGGTTTTTTGTGTAATAATTTTCAGAATTTAATACGAAAATATGAGAATTTCTATTAATAATTAATAGTTTGTAAAATCCTTAGAGACTTATCTCTCTCTTAGCCTTAAAATAACAATATAATTCTATAAAATTCTTTTATACCTAACACAAAGAAAAAGTTGTGTTGATGATAATAACTTTTAAAATTTCTTTAACATATATAGAGGATTTTTTTAATGCAATGTTTTAAATAGATATATCGTGAATTTAATTAGTAATTGTTTTCATTATTTTATAATATGCATATCATATGTGATGTTTTCAATTAAAACAATTATACAATATTACATGGTTCACACGGGTCATTCGTCATAAATCACTAATTTGGTAAGTCATGAAAAAAGGCTTTTATACTCATTAATTTTGATTTGTGCTCAAGAAACTAGAATGTTTGTACAACATGAAAGGGGTCTCAAAACGGGCCTTTTTTTCCCGTTCAAACATCCATTTTATTATTATATTTTTAAAAACTTTTTTAGTTCTCATGATTTTTCTCATGCTTTCAGAGCTCACTTTCCCAATTTATTTTTATCATAGAGGTATTAAAACTTAATTAGTTTCAGCAATACTTCAATAATTAGCAGTAGTTGCCAGTAGCGTATATATAGGCTTCCATTTCGGGGGAGGGGGACGATTCGGTATTTTAAACTTTATTGTTCTAAAGTTAAAAGAAATGTTTCAAAATAGCTCCTTTTTAATAATTGCTTTACATTTTCGGAGGGGGCCCGCCTCCCCCTGCTCAAATACTCGCCTGGTAGTTGTTTATTAGAGCAATAGTTTTTTCTAATTAAAGGCGAAAAGGTGCCCGGGGTCTTTCGTGCGTCCACCAAATCTGCGGCGCTCAACGCTACAAGGAAACCACCTTTTAATAAACGCGTTCTTTGGACGCAAGAGACACCCGCTGAGGTCATTAATCACGCTGGACGCGAGTAGAAAACCAAGGCTTTCGATATCGATAGTTTTCTCTAATTAGTATATAAATATCCTTAAATATGAATGTAATGCAAATTGAATCTGTTAGCAAAATTTGTCTCTTAAAAGTAGCGAAAAAGTAGCGAAGTAGCGACTACATTTCAAAAGTAGTGTAGCTAACTACATTTGTCAAAAAGTAGTTGTAGTTGTAGCTAACTACATTTTTCGAAAAGTAGCGGTAGTTGTAGCGCGCTACAAAAAAAAAGTAGTTTTTCCCACCACTGATAAACCTCCATTTGTGGTTGGAAAAACACTCCCCAAGTAGGAGTGTTTTAGGTCAAGGGGTCAGATCGAATGCTTGACGATTTTTCGTTCGACCGGCCCGGAACTTCAAAGCCGCCGCTCCAGAGAGGTTACTAGTTTAACCACATATAGCAATGTACAGCTGCGGAAAAAAAAAGGCCCACTTGCTCTTTATTTCGCCGTCGTTCGCCATACGTTCGCGCAAAGTCATATATACTATTCGTTTGCAAATAATGCGCACTTTAATTTACTATTAATTTAATTTGCATAAGGGGCCGTGTTCATATTTAATTCTGCATCAACTTCTTTTTTCTCAATGGCAACATTGTATTTTGACTTTATTAAACGAAAGAAAACCTTCAAATTACCCTAAATATAAATTTTCACTAATTTTCTACGGTAATTTTCGGAGATATTGTGAATTATTTTTTGTGCATTTTTAAGGGACTTTCTGCAAATTGAAAAATGCAATTTGTGGGTTCCGAACTTTTTGCCTTTCATTCATTTCGCTCCCCAGAGTTAAAAGAAATGAATATTATTTTCAAGGAAAATATTGTTTCCATCTCTCTAAGTCTTTTGTAGAATATAGAGGGTAGGAATTAGAATATTTAGTCAGTGGTCCAAATGACCAGTGAGTTCATAAATACCTTGGTTCGTACACATGATTTAAAGGAAAAATGCAAAACAACTGCTCACGATTTTGAAAATCTTTCTAATTTTTAAATTGTTGTTGAGTATTTCCCTTGATGGTTCTCTTAGACAGGTGAAATGTTGGCAGGAGCAGGGCCTGATTAACACTTTCTAATACTATAGACCGGCTATCATTTTGAGGTCCCCCTCCAACCTGTTCCTATCCCATTTCACAAGTATAAATAACAAATATTGTAGTTTTGAGGCCCCTAGACTTTTTTTACTATAGGCCCGTGCCTTATGGGCATATTTGGTAATCAGGCTCTGGGCAGGAGTGAGAGGTTGCTTTCTGCTCTTCTGACTGCAAGCATGAATGTTACTCAGCTACGGTCGAACTAGAAGAATGGTTTCATGATTGAAAATTTATTTGTTTGAATTTCATGTAAAAAACGTAATTACTCTTTTGCTGACCCAATACTATTATCACTGTGCTTGTTATTTAACTTTCTTCATTTAATATTATCGTCTGCAATGCACAATATTCTTATAAGACTTTTGGCAGTATTTTAATTTATTGTCAGATGAAAATTTAGACCGAAAAACGTGATTTTGAATGCTTTTTGAATGTTTCATAAAATATGGGGAAGTCCAAAGACCAAAAGTTTCCAATATTAAAAAAGGTCAAATTCATGCCTGAAATGTTGAAGATGTTAGTGTTTCAGAAATAGGACGCTGTATTAGAAGACATACATCTTCTGCATCTAATTCTATACATGGAAAATATTTTATTTGGGGGGATATGGTTAGCAGATGCAACAATAGACGCTTTATAGAATCACCATCAAACTGCAGAAACCTCTAATTTATTTGTTTCAAAATTTGATATTTTTTAATAACGCTATTGTTTACTATGTTTTTGCATAAAAAAATCTAATTTTACGTTTATTTTAAGCAATTTTCAAAAAATTGTCACTTAATAAATTTGTATATAGCCGCTTAACTCATGAAAATAACACATTTTATTTAATATAAATTAAACTACTGAACGTAAAAATTTGAAATTTTGCACAGCCATGTAATATAACATTCTGCATCTATTTCCAGCGAAATTTGGCTAGGTCGCTATTCATAATTTTTTTGAATATTAATTTAATAATTCACTTTAATATTTTATTAAAAATCATAATAAGAGTGAATTATGTTTGGGTCATTTAGTTCTAATGGTACGAATAAAAATCAGCTTTTTATTATCAATATTATACGAGGTATGAATTAAAGCATGAAAAAATATTTTAACATTTGGGAAGGGGGATTTTGGAAGCTTGTAACTCATCCATTTTTAGTTCAAAATTTTTGAAAATTGGTATCCGGGGTTAAAATGAGCTAAATTTTTGAAGCATGAAGTGAAATCTAGGGGTTGCTATTGAGAAAAAAAAAGTTGGTGTGAATTTCAATATGTAGATGGCCCCTTATGGAATTTTTATGCATAGCAAATTAAAGTATACTTCAATCGTAAATGATTGGTATCTGTAACTTTGCTGTATGATGAACGACTGCCGAAAAAGTACAAGTGGGCCTTTTTTTTCCCCTTGCAGCTGTACCTATTGACTCTGTCGATTTTTTTTCTTTATATCGTGGCAATTTTGTCAGTACTTGTACAATAATTGATCAAATTAATTTTAAATCAAAGGCAAATCCGTTTCACTACACCTATGACTTAGCAAGAGAGGGCTTGGGTCTCTATGCCACTTTCTAAGGATGCCCACTATTAAATGTACCCATACAAATACATACATTACATATAATATAAAAAAAAAATGCTAGACTATAAATCTTAAGTTTTAAATTTCATATAAATCAGTAATTATTATACACATTTCACTGAATAAAATAAAACATTAAATCTTTGTTTCTTAGATGTCTTACAGAATCATTTATGATTCGGTGGCTAAAGGTGCAGTTATGTAATTATTTATTCTAATTATTTAAGAGTATAATATCCTTTTTCATCACTGTGTGGTTTTATTATCTTGTTTTTTAAAGTTTATAAATTAATGTAACTTAAAAGAAGACTTTCAAATTATAAGCAATAAGCATTAAAATTTATAGCCTATTTTAGTGTTAATCGTTAACTGTAGAATAAAAAACTAATCGGGAAAATTTGTATGTGAATATTCTTATAAATAAATAAGTTGTAAGGATCGACAGCTTCTCTTCATGACTTTGCATACAGTAAAATAAATTTTTCTATGCTGTTCACTGCTATTGATAACAAATTTTTCTATTTTTCAGGTAAAATGATGCCATCATTTTACTTATGTATCTGTATATAATATGCATTTATAAAAGTAAAAAAAAGAAAGAAAAAACTTTCCGATTGCTGTACAGTTTGAGTAGAATGTCTGCGTTCTTAATTTTTTACTTAATCTGGAAGTGCATGGTTTTACAGCTCTCAAATTTCGAAGAAATAGAGATTCACACGTCACAGATAATATTCAAGTTTTGGTGATCTATTGAAGATCACCAAATGATTACATCAAATAAAGAACTTACATAGTGACTTCAAATTTACTGGATCAGTGTGAAATGTATACAATGTATTTAACTCCCTCACCCCCAGCTTTAGTTTTCTTAATCTAACAATTGATATTCGGTCAATATCCCTTTGGATTTAAAAAAAAAAAAAAAAAGGTAAATTTACATTAAGATTAAGGAAGTCTTAGCTTTTCAAGAAGGATAAAGCTAAAGTCAGTTTTGCAGATATGTCTGAAATTAAATTGTTTGTTTTTTGTAATTGTTCACTGCGTGTACATAATCAAAATTTGACCTTTTTTTAAAAAATTAGTTATTTTTACTTTCCGAACATGTACCATGTAAGGAAAGTATTGTAATCATAAAAAATTTCGACTTCGAGATTTTGATGTATTTACACATTTTGAGGTCTTCTGAATTCATTTATGCTATTTTTGCGAGATGTATGTGTCTATGTGTGTGTGTATGTGAGTGAACATGATAGCTCCTAAACGGGGCATTCGATTGACCTCAAATTGGGTATAGAAACCACCATCATAAGATCGGATTTGTTTTGATTTGTATAGGACTTACAGTTTTTCTACAGGGCTACGACAAAGATTTATTTTACATTATGGCCTATGGGGAGAAATTCTTGAAAGTGCACTAGCGTTTAAGCAGCGCATTCGATTGAGCTTCAATTTGGTATATATGTTTGAATTATTCATCGATTAAAATTTATTTAAATGCTTTGTAATGATCTTAATCGTAAGTGTTCGGAAAGTTGAGTGAAGTCTCTCCAGATTTTTTTTTTCTTTTTCTGATGGACACTTCTCCTCTCTCAAATGTAGGGAAAGGTGGTGTACCATGGAGGTATTTTCAAACTTTGATTTTTTCCAAAAAAATTGTTTGGAAAATATCAGTAAAGCATTTTTTTTCCATAAATTGAAGGATATCAGGAGTTACATATATTTTTTATAAAATGTCCAAATACATTTGCATACTCATTTTTAATTATTTAAAAAATAGCTTACAGTACAGCCAAGATACACCACCAGTGGTGTACCTTGGAGGTATTTATTTTTAACAGATAGAGTAATACACAGCATGAAGAAAAGTTGGTTTATTATCTGTTTACAGTAATCTGACTTTGCATAGGCCTACTTTGGGCTAATACTAGTCTAATTAGTTTTAAATTTACAGTTTTTAAAACATAAAATTGTTCATATAACTAAATAATAAAGTTGGAATAGTTTAGGCATAAAAAGAGTTTAATCAAATAAAAATAACCACTGTTTAATATCTTCTCTTTTATATGTAACCCATTTAGTTCTATTCCACATTGAGGTGATCTAAACTTATGCCAAATGATAATTTTTCAAAAATGCAAAGTGTTAAAAAATTGTAAAAAATTTTATTCATGAAACAATAATAAATAAATAATTATGAATATATTTATTAAAATATTTATTTACTGTCTAATACTAAGTTCAAATAACTTTGCTTTTGAATTTATATTTAGGTTTACAACTTCAGGAATTTAACAGTCTTACATTTAGATTTAAGCCTATTTGACCAGAGCTTTGGTTATTAAAGTAAAGAAATACTTTCTAACAACTTTTACTCATAATTATTAATAAATTTTGGCAGTACACTTTGGTGGTACCTCCAAGGTACACAACATTAGCTACCTCCAAGGTACACTACAAGCAAGTGTTTTACAAAATGCTTTCCATATCTTATTATATTAAGAGTTAACCATTTTCAAATATACATAAATGTAGCTGAAAAAATGCTTTTACATTTGTGATTATTAGTTCAAAACAAAATTTAATACTTACAGTTATGGAAGGAAAATAATATGTCCTTGAAATGTAACTTTTTGATGCTAAAAACAAACTTTGATTTTTACATCAGCAACCCGTGTGTTGATCTGTCATAGAACAACTTCCTATGAGCCTCTAGTAATAAATATATGCGACTAATATTTTAGTTTAAATTTATCTCTCCTGGTGGCTGCACAATCAATGTGCCTCCAAGGTACACATACCTCCAAGATATACCACCTTCCCCTACTCACATAAGCAGTGGCATATGCAGACTTCATTCAAGGGGAGGGGTTATAGACATAACTTTGTGTTAAAATGCGTAATATTTAAGTTAGAAAGTGAAAATTTATGGACATTTTGTTAAACATTTTTTGACAAGGGGGGGAGGGTAACAAAAACAACCCTCCCCCCTTGGCCCCCCCTTGCATATGCACATAGGAAGAAACCTTTTTTGTTTTGTGTTCTTTTACTTCTATTGATCTATCCAAGATACTGTACCCTTGGGGAAATTCATTAGTATGTGCAAGGTGGCAGGTTTCCTCAAAGAATGAACCAACCCTTCTTATCTATAGCTCTGCGAACCGCCGATTGAGACCCATAAATATCTCCTATTTCTTGTCTATTCTCAATGTGGCGATAGGCCCACTGAGTGCTCTATTACTGGTGGAAGAACCGGAAATTGATATGCAAATGCGGAACTTTCATTACGGTGTTGTTCTTCTTGATAATGGATGCAACGAGTTTCAATAGCTCCATATAGGTCTCTTCATTCATTCGCAGATAATTATGAACATCTTCTGGGGGGAAATTGTAAATTTTCTAATAACTTTACATGGGATAAATTCACTCTTCCTTTTAACCACATTTTTTTTTTCTGGCTATTTTTTTCAGAAAGCACGAGACCAACTACCGCAATTGCTGTATCGATTGATGCCATTCCGTGCCATGTCTGGCTCGTGTGGACGAACGATGAAGTCATGGAAAGTCAGTTATTTATTGCTATCCCAGTCATAAAAAACTCCCACACAGTCATAAAAATCGTCCTGTAACCAATGGTCTTTCAGATGAATTGGAAGGTGAATGGCGCCCATTAGTATTAGACATTTTCGACATGCTTTTAGCTTCGCGACTTTTTCTTGGCACGATAAAGGCAGCATTTAATGTAACAAGTAAAGATATTGTGAGTAGGGATCAATGCAGATGAAATTTGGGACCGCTTTAGAGTCCCTTCACAAAATTCAGGTTCGATCCTGGAAATTTTTTCATGGTCCCATTTTTGTGAATTTGAATTTTTATTTTTTGTGAATTTTCATACCAAATCTAGTAAAAGTCATTTTTTTTTCTTATAATAATTTAGAAAGCAAATTAAAACACAGTGTCAAATGTCGATGAAGAGTTAGTTTAATCGATTGTATTTTTGTGAAGGGGCTATTTTAATGCATTATTATTTTGTGAAGGGTCCATTTTAATGGATTGTAAAGGACCCATTTCAATTGATTGTAATTTTGCAAAGAGTCCCTAAAACAGGCCCAAATTTTGTCAGCTCTGATGACCTGAAATTACGATAGATTAAAACTACTCCTTTACAAAAACATAATTTAATAAAACAACCTTTCAGTGGCATTTTGCCTTATATTTTATTTTTTTTTTAAATTACTTTAAGAAAAAAGTGACTTTCACAAATTATATTCTGAAATTTACTAAAATATATATTGAAATTCACTAAAATAAACAGTTTTCACAAAAACGGCACCCTGGAAAAAAATTCCTGTATTGACCTCTGGCAATCGTGTTTAATAATCTTTACAACCAATGTATTGGTATAAGTAAGCGTCACAGTATACACTATTAATTGGATGGTAAAATACATCGGTACTTTTCCATTGTTTGAACTTCACTGAAACTTGGTGACTTTTTTTTGTGTCGCCAAGTAGGTACAGTGTTTTTTTTTGGTAATATTTTTTTTTCAAATACCTTTAAGAAATTTTTTTTTGCCAAGCATCTTCAAGGATTTTTTTCCCTGCTATACTCAATCCATTCAGCATTTTCTATACCCTGAAAAAATTAGTAGACAATTCAAATATACAACTAAAAATATTGTGAAACATATTCACATTTTGAGCTGTTTCTGAGAAGATTTTACAGACGTCAATTCCTCACACCAACAAAGCCTTAACGCTGTTTTAAAACTTATTACTGAATTTTCAAACCAATTACCATTTTAAATTCCACCGCTACACCTACAGGACATAGAATTTCTCTTCCACACAATTCCACTATCAAAAATTTACAATTTCATTTCATGTGACATCAAACAAAATGTGTGGAGGTAATATTACATATTTCTGAAAAACTTGCCAGAAAAAAAAAAAAAAAAAAAAAAAAAAAAAAACGGTACTTGCGTATTATCCCGACGGTCATTTCTGCCAAACAATTTTTACATCAAATGTGCTGGCAAACTGTTGCCAAATGTATTGCTAACCATAAATTATTTCATCTATCCGGCATTTATCTTGGCGAAAAATTGCTCAACTTGGCGGACCATTGGGATAATATGTAAGTATGAAAGAACTTACACAGTCTTGCTCTGGCCCCACTTGCTGAAAGTAAACATGTTTATGTTCAGTATCAATGAATTCCTGCTTTTGCCCGTGTCTGGCTGAATTATCAGGAGTGTAATTAAGCCATTAAAGCTTGACATCACTATTTGCATCTTAGCCGCCACTCAGTTTTTCGGGATTGAGAGAGAAGAAACAAGCTCCTCTTCTTTTCTAAAAAAATTATGTGGACACCACATAAATGTTCCTTGTTAAATTTTATACATTTTTGAAGCACTTCATTTATCTTATTTAATTTGAAATTAAAATGCAGCACTTAATAACATTTAGGTTTGTTGTATCTGCCAATACTCTTTCTGCCTTACAATATTCTTTTTGTCTTAGATGTAATTTTAGGTTATACCATATTGCCCCGAATATAACGCGACCCCAAAATTTTTCATCAAGATAATTAGGAAAATCCTACATTTAGGCCTTGAATTTAGTGCAATCAGAGTTAAAAATTGGGAAGAAAAAATCTAGGCATCCATGGCACTTAACTATTTTTTTTTTTCAGTTGCCAAACTCTTCCACAATCGTGCAGTGTTGAGAAATTTTGTTTTGTTTATGTGTATAAACTATAAACAGGTGTTAATATATTTGTAAAAAAGGCATTTTAATCAATTACATTTAATTGAAAAGTTCGATTTCTTTCATGCTGTTTTATGAAAGGGCCATTTCAATTGATTATATTTTTTATGAAGGGGCTCTTGAAATCGATGGTATTTTTGTGAAGGGGCCCATTTTAATCAACTTTATTTTTGTGATGGGCTGCAAAACGGGCTAAAAATGGTGTGCATTTATCCTTGTAGGAAGGGGAAAAATGGTGATTGCTGACAAATAAGAATAAAAAGGTGCAGGAAAAAGCTGCCAGGCACTTTGCTCAGCTCTGTGGGTAATGGTGCAATATCGGGAAATAAGTTAAGCGTAAAAAATGATGACTACCTCTGAAGTCTTCATTGTCAAAACGAAATTTATACTTGCAAAATACGACTAACAACCATTAATTTCAAACCCTGGTGCAAGTCAGATTTTTTACAGGTAATGATCAGTCAAAAAACAATATATTATATACAGTCCAATACTGTATATAAACATGCAGACTGCTTACAAGAAAAGTGAATTTTTTTTGTTCTTCTCATAGAATTATTGATTAAATTGTTTTAAAGTTAAATGAAAAAACTGCTATGAACCAAATAAAAAGATCCAGAGCCAGATAAAAATCTTATTTTAAACCCTTCTTTTTATTTTTAATTTTTCTATGCTTTTAACAAAGTACATTTCTCTTAAATTATTGATTAGTCATCTTTTTGGTGATTACTTGAAAGCGGACGTGCATGTATGTGATTTCCAGACTTTTCTATCCATAATTAAGGACAAATATCCATTTACAAGTGTGGTAGGCAAATATCATCCATTTTTCCAGAATGAAAATTGCCCCTATAGAACATCACCAAATTTTTCAGCAGGAAAAGCTGTGCTAAGTAATATGCTCACATCCCAATTTTAATCTTTTCCCATACCTCTTGTACATGAATACAGTGAAAATAAATTTAAAAAAAATAATGTATATTTTTGGAGGCTATATCACTGCTTTCATTAGGTAAACATTTGTAAAGACCTGATGAAGGTAGTGATGTAACCTCTGGAACGCTTCATTTTTATGGGTTTTAAAATTTTTAAAGTTAGTTTTGACTGTGGATATAATCTGTAAATATAATAGTACTTTACTTTAAATAAATATTTTCTTTTATTTAAACTTGCAATGCTGTACTAGTAGAAATTGATTCTTATGCATAATTTAATAAGTAATGCATAATTTAATAGTAAATTGGAAAGGTTGATAAAATTTGTGAGGTTTCTCATTTTCTAAAATATGTATAATTTCCATGGCGTATCAGAGTTGTCACAAAGTTATTGTTTCATCTGTTCATTCTGTTATTTGCAGAAGAAGATGATAAATGCCATTGGTTCTTATGCAAGAAATTTGATTTGGGAATGTTCCCAGAGTAGCTTAGTGATACAGCACCTAGGGGTGCAGAATATGTCCGAATGCAAGAATGAGGTTCGGGAGAAGTTCTGAAGTGATGGGGAAATTTTTGTATCGGGTGTATTTAAAGAAAAGAAAATATTTCTGTAGAGATGCAGTTGTTATCAAAAGAAGCTAGCGATAAGGCCTGGACTGGCCAGGTCAGCAAATGCCGAGGGCCCCCGGCTTAAGGGGGGTCTCAGAGAGGCCTCCCCAAAATAGATATACTACTTTATGATTAATTTCATATACATCAGAGTAATATGCCAATGTAGTTTAATTATGTATTTCTTTGTAATCTTACACTTTTACCAGTGGCGTAGTGGAGAGCACCACAGACCTCGTGGTGCGAGAGCCTCCCTGAAGAATCAGGTGCCCCAACAGCTTTAAAATAGTTAAATATGATTTTTAGGCACGTAACCCTAATTTTCAAGTATTACATATCTCGATATTCTATTCCCCCTAAATTCTCCAGTAAGGGCCCCTTTTCAATCTCTACCTGAGGGTCCAGAAAGGAGCCAGTGCGAGCCTGCTAGCTATAGATAGTCGCTTAAACTAGAAAGAAAATATGCTTCGGTTTGGGAGAAATTTTGGACAAAACAAATTGTGTTCTGGGGAAATATTGGGTCTTAAACATTTTCTGCATTCCTGGAGCACCTGCACATGAAGTATCAGTCCTGGGTTCGATCCCAGCTCTGGAATTTTTTGCATATGTAAATTTATCAACCTAAACACTCTAATTTTCCCAATTTGATTCTTATGGTTTCGTGCTTCATTGATAATAAAATAAATAAAAAAAATGGCCTCAAATTAAACTTTTACTACTGACCACTGGCTGCTAATTAAAATTTCCAGCATTTCCCTTTACTTTGCAGGGATCTGTTTTGGAGAAATTTGGGTCCTTTATCGGTCACTTCACAAAATATTTTATTGTAAAAACGGACCCTTCACAAAATATTTTATCTTAAAAGTGGACCCTTCACAATGTTTTTCATTTTAAAAACGACCCTTCAAAAACTCTCTATGAACAGCAGATCCTTCACAAATCTGGGTTTTTTCCCAAAATTAATTTCTTGCAAATATCATAGTTATATAAATCTATACAAATAAAAAACATCTGTGTGTTTATTTATAAAAATCAGTAAATGTGTTTATATATATGCATACATGTATAACTTTTAAATTCAAATTTATAAAATTGTATATTTTTCACAAATTCATAAAAAATAGGACCCTATTTTCACAAGAACAGGATCCTGGGTAGAAAAATCTAATTTATATTCTAATTTCAGATTCACAAAATTATGAGTAAATTTTTCACAATTTCAAAAAACAGGACCCTATCTGAAAAGTCTGGACAGATCCCTACTTTGCAACTCTGTTTAGTTAACCCTATGAATTTCCAGTTACATCTTAATTTCAGCTGTGTATGTCATTTAAAAAAAAAATATATGTAATATAATTCTGTGAACTTTATACAGTTGCATTATTTCTATTGATAGTTTTTTATTTTTCTATTACTAGATGATATTCAGAAACTGATTAATGAAGGTAACCACTTTCTGGCGTCTATTTAGTTATCGAAGGGCTGTAATCCTCAGCAAGGACAGTTTATTGAGATTGTGCAAGGAATTATCATCCCACTCAAAGTTCAAGCGTCCTGAATCTAAGCTGTTCACAATGAAACTTGACACGCCTCAGTTTCGAGCAGTGTTCACCCATGAGTTGAACATGCTCTCTGAAATGTTCCAGAAGTATAATTATGAGATACGAATGGCTGGTGGTGCTGTTCGTGATCTTCTGATGAGTAAGCAACCTGAGGATATTGATTTTGCTACCGTTGCGACACCCGACCAGATGAAAAATATGTTTACACGTGAAGGTAGTTATATTTTAACAGTTGAAAATACCTTATTGTGATTATTTAAGTTATGCATTAAAATCCATCATTGTTTTTCCACATAAATTTATTCTTAATTATTAGATTTTATTTATGTCACAAAAACAGAAACGTTGTGATTTCTTCTACATTTGTATTCTAGTGAATCCAATTACTAGGTTATTCTAATTCTATGTATTTCATACTTGCCAACTTTACTGTCAAATCTTCTAGGAAATGCCTGGATTTTGGTCGTTTTCCCCAAATTCCCTGTTTCCATTAAAAGTCCTCCTACTTTCTCTAAATCTTGAAAAAATTCCTAAATTTATTAGATGAGAGAGAAAATTTCAATTAACCAGGAATACAGTAGAGAATAGGCAGTGAAAAGCAGGGGCGTTTTGCGGTCTGGAATTCCTGATATTTCGAGCAAGTAATTTATGGATTTTTTGAGCAAAGGGTGCACTCAAAATTATGATTCTGGAATGCAAATAAGTGCTAATTTACTGGCCATTTTTCCAACGATGTTGGCTGGTATACTATTTCATAGTTTATTTGAAAGACTAAATGGCTGCCAACCATTCCGATTTAATCATATTTGTTCCGATTTTCAAGTCTTGTTACAGAAAAACAATTTTTGGCTATATTGTTCCAATTTTTCATAGCTGTCCATTCAATCCCAACCTTTTTGCATCCTTTAGGTAAATGAGTATTTTCCTTTAAATACTTTTGATTCTTATCTAATGTAGTTCCAAAGTACACAAATGCTTATTTTGATTTATTTTTATAAATTTATCAATTTTTTAATGCATCTGAAAGTTTGTAGGCAAAACCAAGAAATATCATAACACTAATTCTGCTATTTAAAACAGTAATGAATTTGCATAAGACTGATTTAGCATCACAGCAGAATGAGAAAAGAATCTATTTAATCTGTTTTTAATTTTTACATCCTTGTACAGAGTATAAGGAAGTAATGTGATCCCGAAAAATTTCGGGGGCCAGTTTTCGACAAAAAAGCTGATTTTGAATACCTCTAAATTTACTTTAAAGAATTTTTTTATGCATCTCATCGTATGCTAGCATGCACGTTCCTATAAATGTGTGTGCAAGCTATTTTGACCGACCGCGAGTCTATTTTGACTATTATTACATACTGTCTATAAATACCTACATACGTATGTATCTATGTAACTTGCATATCTCAAAAACTTGGTCGTAGAATGTTCAAACTTTATTGACCTTGTCGAGTTTTGCAGAAATATCGCCAAATTTGGCAATAGTCAGTCATTTGGCCCATGGCCAAAATATCGCAATTTATCATTGACCTTTGCGAGTTTTGGTGATAGTCAGCCATTGTTTGTCCCATGCCCACAATATTGCCATTTGTTGTCAACATTGGCAAGTTTTGCCGAAATATTGCCAAATTTGGCACCAAAAATTATTTTACATTTTGCACAACTCTAAAGCTTTTAACCATAGAATTTTGAAATTTTGTATTTTGAACTATTGTAACATCTAACTGTACATCTCTTTTTTGATTGCAATTGACTGGGTAATTTATGTAAGGGTCAGCCAAATGACTTTAAATATATTAAGGTGTATGGATACACCCAATTCATTGAAAGTTTGTGGTCATTGACTACTTTGGCTATCCCCAAAATCTTGCAAACTATCTCCAGTTTCTCGGCTTTTGGTGAAATATCACTAAATTAAGTGTCAGAAGCAAATCTTTCAAATTTAAGCCTGTTTGGCAAATTTTGAACCAAGAATAGTTTTGTATTTTGCATAACTTTAAAACTGTAAATCGTAGAATGTTGAAAGTTTGTATTTAGAACTATTGTGATCTCTAACTGTGCATCTATTTTTTGATTGCAATCGACTGGGTAATTTATTTAGTGGGTCAATGAAAAGACTGTGATAAAAGGCTAAAGATAACGGTCTATAGATACCTTCAATTCCTTAAAAGTCTGTGATGAATCATTAGTTCAGCTGCTGTCCAAAATCTCACTATGTCAAGCTTGTCGGCTTTTGGCAAAGTATCGTCAAATTAAGTGTCAGAAGCAAATCCTTACTATTACTGCAGTATTTTATCTCTTTCAAACAAAATAAGTTTAGATGAAGTGCGCCGAAAATATTTTTGACTTAATAGACATGCAAGAAAGTCATGTCTC
Source organism: Cheiracanthium punctorium (assembly GCA_038373885.1). NCBI lineage: Eukaryota > Metazoa > Arthropoda > Arachnida > Araneae > Cheiracanthiidae > Cheiracanthium > Cheiracanthium punctorium. The sequence continues at coordinate 951,864 of JAWZYV010015492.1, forward strand.
GTCCACATCAGATTTTTTTTTTTTAAATTTGTAGATCTATGATACCAGCAAAATATCATGATATGTATCTTGCGCATTACATTCCTATTTCTTTTCCGGCAGGTTGGCAGCTATGAGACTAACTTATACAAGTATAGGGGAATTTGCAAATTGTAGTCTGTTATATACTATGTATTCAGACCCAGAATGGGGGAATGTTGGACGAAAACCAGGGAATTCGCAAATGGTAGTTTGACACTCACCCTTGTTAAAAGATTATTATTTTACTTATCTTGCAAAATGAAATTGTTAATATGATTTTTGTCTTGATCTCACATTTTCAAATTGTGGAATATGCTATGTTTCTGGACTTTGTAGTGTAATAAAATAATTAATTATTTAATTAGCTACTTTTCCCAATAGCATTCTTTACCAAGTTAAAATATTTTGTTAGTTGGTATTAGGTTAAAATATTGACACCAGTTGTGGCAAAACTAAAATATTATATTTATTTTATTAACCATGCTTAAGAATTATGTAATGTAAAAAAATAAAATCTAGTTTTATTAAAACTGATAAAGAACTTTGTCAATAACACAAACATATATAAAAATGAAACAGAACAAAACCAAAATGCTTAGTTCTGTTTTATTTTTTGCTGTATCTTTGTTATTGACAAAGCTCTTTATTAATTTTAATCATTCAAAACCAGATTTTTGAATGTTCTTATTACTTGACACTTCAGCTCTGGTGTTACATTAACAGAAAACTTTTGTTAATGCATAAACTGCCATGCTTATTAAAATTAGGGAGATCTTATAAAAATAAGGGAGATTTAAAAAATCCCTAGTTAACAATTAAAAAAATTCACACACACATACATGTTTAATATGAAGACATAAATAGAGATTCAACAGATGCTTGAAACTTAAAAATTTTAATAAGTGCAAATTATTATAAAAAGAAATTGATTATTGTCATCTAGAATAACATTATATGCAAACTTTATGATGCTATATGAAATATCATATTCGGCCAATCGCAAAACATCTTCAGTTACTGTCTTTAGTATTTAACAAGTTCCAAAAGGTTTAATCAAAAACTGATTATTAGTTAAATTGTCATGGGAAATTTATAAACTTTTTGGGAGTTGTGGAGATCGCTTTGCAAATAAGAACTCTCCCAGAAAACTCGGGAGGTATTGCAGCTATGTTAGTGTATTTATGAAGCTGCCTTGACAATGAGTTATATCAGCAAAAATATACAAAAACTATCAATTAAAAAAAAATAAAAGAAAGAAATTAATTGTATAAATTCATTTTTTGAAACTTCATTTGTTTGTTGAATTTAAAGTTTCATTTAATGAAAATAATAATTTAGCACATTCTAATTGACAAAATATAGCCTAGACTTTAAAAATGCATTTTACTTTTATTAAATAAATCTTCCTTTTCCTTACTGGTTTTTATTTCTCAAATCAAAATTTCTTTAAAACAATAGTAAAGGCCATTATTTAATATTCAAATCAGTTCTACTACATTCAAGTATTACCTAATAGTTCACATAATTTTCAGATGTTCGCATGTTACACCGCAAAGGAGAGACTCATGGTACTGTTACAGTGCGCATCAATGACCAGCAAAATTTTGAAGTCACCACTTTGAGGGTTGATATGAAAACTGATGGTAGACATGCTGAAGTAGAATTCACAACTGATTGGGAACTGGATGCCGGTCGAAGAGATTTAACAATCAATGCTATGTACTTAGGTTTGTACTTTTTGTGTGTGCAGGGTTTATGCTGAGTTCAAAAATGTTTTTAAGTAAAAAAGCTAAAATAATTGAAAAGAAAACAATTCCCCCCCCCCCTTTTTGGGAGGTGAGGGAGAGGTGGAGACGATTTCCTAAAATGTTGCAAGCAAATGCTAAACAAGCAAACTTTCAGTATGTTTGTAAATTAATATTTTCTCCACTTTTAATCTTAACCAAAATATAATTTTGTCCACTCGCTTTTTTTTGTTTTTTAAGCTTTGCTTCATATTTTTGTTGTGATTCTAGTTTTATACTTTCACTTACATTCTGATTCAAGTTTGCATTGAACTGATTTTTGAATGACAGTGAAATAAAGGGTTTTTCAACTCTTAACAGTAATTTTTAGAAATATAATTAATTTGAAAAGTATATTATAAAACTGTTTACTGAATTCTAAGTATTAGATTGCTAAATGGTTTGTAGAAACTAAAAATGGAAAAAAAAAAAAGTTTTGCTCTTTACTTTCCAATAAAAATGCAGAAGATAACATTATGAAATGAACCCTTTGTTTAATTGTTTTAATACACAATATAAATAATTTAATGATTACATAATAACTGATTCTTTTGTTAAATTTAAATAAGTTTACTGCACATTCTATAGTTATGAAAAGCCTTTAACTTCATTTTAGAAAATGAGAGTCTTGAAAACTTCCACAAGGTCCTTGATTTTGAAAATGACTTTGAAATAAATTTTAAGCATTTCCCTTCAAAGCAAAGGGAGGAACTACATCACCTGCAAAAATCCATGTGATGAACAAATGTTCTAATCTCTCTTTCTCTCTTCTTGCTGTTGTATGTTATAAATAAGAAATCGATACTGTAATCACAAATTTATTAAAATCGACTATATACAGCAGTGTGTACAAGCATGCCGTTCTGGCCTCAGATTCATCGTATTTATACACTCTGCTAAGTTGCAGTTACAGTTTACGATTCATTACGATTACGATACAGAACTCAAGCACATCAAGTATTTACTCATATCACGTACATTTCTCCCCCCTTTCAAAAAGATCCAAACTGCAAAAGCTTCACATCAAAATAAAAAAGTTCTTCAAATCTAATAAAGTTCATAGTCCTTGTACCTCGCCGGAAATTTAACAGTGCGCCTTGGTCTTTCCGGTAACACCTGCTCAAAAGTCGTTGAAAGTGAACCACCCTCAGAAGCCGCTTCAGATCTCAATACAGTTGATTCCCTCTCACCAGGCAACGGGGGTGGGGATGGCGAAACCAGTGCTTCCTGTTGCGGGACTGAAGAATCACCAGATGAAGTCAATGTTGAAGCCACCTCTGGAGGCAAAGAATCCGTGGCTGGACTGCTCAGGTTACAGGCTGGACGAAGATGAACTCTGTTTCTTCTCAGAATTCCTGTCGGAGTCTGTATATTAGATAAGATCGAGGTGCATCATGTCTCTGCAACACTTCCCCTGGAATCCACCTTCGATGTCCCATCTGTAAATAAACTTGATCGCCTTTCTGCAAAGGAGATAAATCTTTAGTTTGTCTGATAATACTTTTTACTTCACTCCTTATTATCACGTAATTTCCTAATTGTACCTTTAGAAGGGAACTTTGGCTTCAAAAGACTACATTTAACAGGAAATAAAGTTCTCAGTTGACGCCCCATCAACATCTCAGCAGGCGAGGGTAAATTATCTTTAGGGGTATTGTTATATTCCAACAGTGCAAGGTTACAGTCCGTTTTGGTAATTTTAGCTTTAAGCAAGATTACTTTAATAGATCCAACTGCTTTCTCGACCGTCCCATTGGACCTGGGATAATATGGTGATGAAGTTACATGGACAAAATCATATTCGAAAGCAAATCTAGAAAACAATTCACTGTTAAATGGTGGGCCATTATCTGTATGTATTTTCCTTGGTATGCCATGTGTACGAAAGATTTGCTTAAGTACACTGATAACATTCTCAGATGTTATGGATGTCAATTTTTTAACTTCAATAAATTTTGAATGGTAATCAACTATTAAAATATACTGTTCACCGTTACTGTAAAAAAAGTCGATTCCCAGTTCTTCGCACGGGTATAGGATATGACATAAGTTCTTGTTTAACATTAGCTCTCTGGGTAGACTGGCAAGTAACACAAGATAAAACATAATTTTTTATATCTGTTGTCATACCAGGCCAATAAACTGCTTTTTTAGCTTTATTAATGCACAAATTAACACCCTGATGAGCTATGTGAATTTTTTGAAGCATTTCAGTTTTCAAAGCTTCAGGTACTACTAATTTATTTCCAACAAATAAAAGATCATTATGTTCATTTAATTCGGTTTGCTTATCCCAATACGGCCTTAGAGCATTGGATATTGAGCTGTACTATTTAGGCCAACCTTCCTTGATAAATTTTTTCAATTCCTGCATTATCGGATCGCTAAGAAGTGCCCGTTTAATCGCATTTGTTTTATCATCACTTGCCGTTAATATTGTATAAACTGTAGCAGCATCCCCCTCTCTAAAAATGGTGCCCGAAATTCCTCTAAAGAAGGGCTACGAGACAGTGCATCGGCGATGTACAATTTCTTCCCCGGCACATGAACCAGATCAAACTGATATTTAAACAATTCAAGAGCCATTCGTTGCAATCAAGGAGACAGTTTCTCTATGGGTTTTTGCAACAACCCTAAAAGAGGTTTGTGATCAGTCTCTACCAAAAATTTTTTCCCATAAATGTAATAATGAAACTTCTTACAACCATTCATAATGGCCAAAAGTTCCTTTTCAATTTGACTATACCTTTGTTGAGTATCACTTAAAGCCGAAGAAGAATAAGCTATTGGATGATTATCTTGTAACAAAACCGCTCCCAAGCCGTACTGGCTACTATCAACAGAAATTACCGACTTTTTATTAGGATCGAAAAAGGAAAGTACCGGAGCATCAGTAATACATTTTTTGAGTTCATCAAAAGCCTTAGCCTCATTTTTGGACCATACAAATTCACTCTTCGTACTGAGCAATTGCCTCAAAGTTCCAGTTTTATCAGATAAATTCGGAACAAATTTGGATAGATATGTTATCATACCAAGAAATCTCTGCAATTCAACCTTATCAGTGGGGACTCTATAGTCCAAGATTGCTTTAACTTTATCCTCCGACACACTAATACCTTCACTTGACAAATTATAGCCCAAATAGTTTACCGAAGAGACTTTAATTTTGCTTTTAGATTTAGACAATTTTAAATCACACTTTCTGGCTCTATCTAAAACTTCTTTTAATTTTCTATCATGTTCCTCCTCTGTCTTGCCGTATATCAAAATGTCATCAATATAAATTAAAATATTACTCACCCCCAAAAAGACATCCTCGATAGTCTTCTGGTATACCTCAGGAGAGGAAGCCAGTCCATATGGTAATCTTGCAAACCGGAACCTTCCAAAGGGAGTAGCAATAGTACATAACTTTTTAGATTCTTCGGACAATGGGATTTGTAAAAATGCATTCGACGCATCCAATACAGAAAAACACTGGGCACCCTCAATCTCTGAAAATAAGACACTTTGATTCGGAATGGGATGGTGTTCCCTCTTGACGTATTTATTAAGAGTTCTTGGATCCATACATATTCTTACTTCTCCATTGGGCTTTTGCACTATAACTATGGGATGAACCCATTCAGTGGGTTCACTCACTCTTTCAAGAACCCCCAACTTCACCATTCTATCCAACTCCGCCTTGACTTTATCTTTTATAGCATGTGGTATAACACGAGGAGCAGCAATCTTAGGTAGTGCATGATCAGATAGTTTTATATCATAAGGCAACTTACCTAAATTTCCCTCAAAAACGTCTTTATACTGCTCAAAAATATTAGCTGAGTCCACCATATCAATTTGCCGCTTATTATCGCACTTTATAATTTCCAATTTTTCAGAAGCGGCCAATTCCAGCAAAGCACTTGAATGTTGGTTAACTACAAAAAACTGCAAAAGTTCACTCCTCCCTCCATATTTGCAATTCAATTCACACATTCCAACTACCCTTAAATGATGACCTGTATATGATCTCAAGATCTTTTCTGTTTTACACAACATGGTATCACCTTTAACCATATTATACTTATCAAGTGGTAAAATATTAGCCTGTGCACCTGAATCTATTCTAAACAATATTTTTTTCCATTAACTCCAATCCATTCCTTCCATTCCGTCCTAATGTCCAGAACCACAGAATCAAAATTTAATAACTCTGGAGCAGCATCCTTAGTCCCGACATTTTCATCGCTTACCTCATTTACGGCTCTATTTTTGCAAGCACCTGAAAAATGATTTAATTTTTTCCATTTAAAACACTTTTTACCAAATGCCGGGCATTTACCAAACGCGTGCCGAGACAAACATCTTCCACAAACCTTTTTCACAGGTTTTTCATCATAACTTTTAGTTCTACCTATTGTATTCTGCCTGTCCCCCTCTCTCTGAGACCGAAAAAATCCCTGCCACTTGAAACTTGATATTTTATCAATATGGGTATTGTTATTTTCATTCATTAATTTAATTTCTTTATCGCTGCTCTCCTTTGCCTTACAATAATCAACTGCTTGATCCAAACTCAAATCAGCTTCAATCAACAGCTTTTCTTTAATACTTGAATCTTTAACTCCTATTATAAGTAGATCCCGTACCAAAGACGACTCCTGTGCGCCAAAATCACAGTCTTTTGCTAAAACTTTCAAATTAGTAACAAATTCATCAACAGTTTCCATTTTATTTTTGAATACAATTAAAAAATCGATACCTTGCAAAAACTGTGTTCTTCCTAGGTGCAAAATGCTCAGTAAACTTTTGTATTACCACAGAGTAATTCACCCTCTCCTCATTTGTCAATTCGAAACTATTATATATATCCAGACATTGAGGACCCATTGAATTTAATAGCAGTGCAATCTTAATATTATCAGATTTAGCAATCTTCTCGGATGCTACCAAGAATATCTCAAAAGACTGTTTAAATTTATTCCAATTAGCAGCGAGATTTCCATTCATTTCAAAAGTAAACGGCAGTTTTGCAGAAGCCTCCATAACTATTCATATACACCGAAAACAAACTGCTTACCAAATACAATCCAACAAGCTTCCCTCACAACTCCGCTGCACTCACTTCCATAAGAATGTTTTCAAACACGAAGTCTACTTTCCCACTGCCACCATGTTATATGTTATAAATAAGAAATCGATACTGTAATCACAAATTATTAAAATCGACTATATACAGCAGTGTGTAGAAGCATGCCGTTCTGGCCTCAGATTCATCGTATTTATACACTCTGCTAAGTTGCAGTTACAGTTTACGATTCATTACGATACAGAACTCAAGCACATCAAGTATTTACTCATATCACGTCACACTTGGTACATTAGAAAAGTATTTGGAGTTCCGATGAGCATTGGTATGACATTGATTCCTCTCTCACTCATGCTGCCATTCATATGGAAATAATCCATCACTGAGAAACTGTTAGGTTTGGTCCTTCTTTTTGAAACCAGAAAGTACACAAACTTTAAAATTTTCTCTGTGTTGAAATGAACCATACTTCCCTTTCATTTGTCATATCAATTAAAATATGAGATTCAGTATATTAAAAAAAAGAAAAAAATCTATCTTTTACTATTTACTGTACTGATAACTGTGAAATTAGCTTTGTAACATTATATGAATTACTCATTTTGGAAGTTAAAAGTAAAATAAAATACAATATGAAAATGTAAAAGCATGTGTAAAATCTGTATCAAAGGAAGCCTCTGAAAACTTTTATGAAGTGCTTAAATTTGCTTTGGGGAGATGAGTGAAAAAAATTAAAGAAAAAGATGACTACATGAGACTAAATAAAGATTGTGATTTTAGTTTAAAACCATTCCCCCTTATAGTGTGAAGAGTGCTTTTTCACTCTGTCTCTTTTTTACACTATCATATGTAAAATAAAGTTTTTGCAAAACCTAATTTTTCATTTTGTGTAAAATGTAACTGTATTTTAAATCTTGATGTATTGTATTAAAGTTATATTATTGTATTCTGTTACACTATGTAATTTGTCCATTTTTTTTTCCTTAGATGTCTGTGTGGATTTTTTGTTGTTGTTGTTGTTGTTTATTTGTTTGCTTACTTTTTTTTTTATGTATGGTATGTAAAACCCAAAGTTTACAGTACTTAATATGCTAGGTGTATGTTCCCCTATTAGAAGAATAAGCAATTACATCAAATTTCGTTTGGGTATCTTTGATCTTACAAATGAGCCATGCGCTCACCCAAATTCAAAGATCAATATATATTAATTAAAGGTCACTATTCAGTCTGACCTATCTCAGAGTGCCTATAAATTATCAACTGAACAAAATGCAAAAACTTAAAACTTCTCAAATTGGTCAACAGATCAATTCCTATCTTATTGCATGATAATGCTAGATTACACACTGTCTAAGAGGACAAGAGGACAATGAAGGTTTGATTAAATAACTGTAACTACAGGAATATTATCAAAACTTCATTGTCCTCTATACTCACCAGACTGACTACTACTTCTACAATTTAGATGTCTTTTTAACAAGGAAACAAATTCCAAATATGCTATAAAACTCGCCTTCTAGGAATTCATTGATCGCCAGAGTTTTATACTACCGACCTGAATTGTCTGCTGCTTAAGTGACAAAAGTGTAGACACTATAGGTATATACTTTAATGAATCAAGTAATTCCCTATATTATTAAGTTATCAACTAACTTTGCCCCCCCCCTTTTTTTTTACAGACTTCACCCTTGACAACATAGTAATCTTCTGGAGATAATAAAAAAAATAAAAAATAAAAATAAAAAACCTGGAAGTTCCAGGATACCCTTGGAAAAATTTCATTTATGTGCAGAGTGGAACAGTTATACTGATTTTTTTCTACATTTTTTATTAATAAAATAACTTGTGTGTTTCCTTGTTGAGTCTCAATTTGAATTTAGGCAACTCGGGTAAAATGACTATTTCACATATGTTAACGCCCACGCTCAGCTTGGCGAATTTTCTCTGAATTATTGTAACCCTTTTTAGCCAAGCTCTCCAATTTTACTGCGCAATTTCTATCTCCAGAACTTCGCATCGCATCTACCAATCCGCAGTAACACGCATTACATTATCTTGTATATATGTAAAATAAAGAAGTTATTTACAAAATATACAGTCCGCTTAATTCGAAAATCGCATTATCCTTAACATTTTGGTCCGCACGCGACGGAGAACGCATCAGCAAATTTATACATATTTCGGTAAAATTGGATACTCTCGCATTATGTCGGTGAAGGATGCCCTCACCATAATTAACCGAAAACGAGGAGCTTTAAAGGGAATAATTACAAGACTGGCAGCATACTTGGACGAAGATAAGGAGAGAGACAAATTAGAACTGGAAACCAAACTAGAACACCTCCGCAATTTAATGCCGAAATTGGAAGCCTTACGATTCGAATATTTTGAAGCCGTAAAGAACGATGACGATTTGGTTCCTTTAGAAAATGCAGTATTGGAACTGGAAGAAAATTGCATGAACTTAGAGGTAAGGATTAAAAAAATTCTTTACCCATCAAATAAAGTTTGTGATAATACCTTTACTACTAAAATATCAGAATCAAATGCAAATTGTGTAAACATAAAGCTACCAGAAATTCCTTTACCTAAATTTTCTGGACAATACCAGGACTGGTATACATTCAAGAACCAATTTGATAATCTAATTCATCAGAATGATAAGTTAACAGATGTTCAGAAACTGTATTACCTGAAATCGACTCTTGAAGGTCCTGCGGCTGATTTAGTTACGCTAGACGATTCATATTCGTCACTGGTTGAAGCTTTAACAGACCGTTTCGAAAACAAGCGATTAATTGTCAACAGTCACATAAATGAACTATTGTCGTTAGATATACCATCGCATGAATCAGCTAAAGGCTTAAGACTAATAGTTGACGGATGTCAAAAACACATTAGAGCACTTAAACTGATAGGCTTAGAACTCAATTCATTTTCGGAAACAATGCTAATTAATATACTAGTTAAAAAGCTAGATAAAGAAACGCGAAGACAGTTTGAACTTTCTTTAGTCTCATCAGAATTGCCTGAATGGAGCAATTTCATTGAATTTTTAGAAAAGCGCTGTCTGATGTTAGAAAATGTTCAAACCGTTGGTGCTAACATAAAACCGAAACATCCTTTTGAAACGCATAGAAAATCCCATTCCTTTTTTGCAAAAAATGATAATAAAAATGTTTGCATTGCATGCAAGGGTACGCAACCTCACCCTTTATTTAAATGTGCATCGTTTTTGAAATTAGACCCATCATCCAGGCTTAATTTAATAAAAAATACTCATTGCACAAATTGCTTGTCAAATATGCATAAATTAAATCGCTGTTTAAGTGATAGAAAGTGTAAACAATGCTCCTTAAATCATAATAGCCTTTTGCACATTCATTATAACACAGGGATGAAAAGAGATTCGGTTAAACCCTTATCAGTTGGAGATCCCAGCACCCAAAACCGCAAGACGAGTAATTCAGAAACCCAGTGTGATTTATCGGTTTCGTTGCATACTCAGAGAGAGCGTACAGACAAGGTGGAGTCAGCACTTCTGCCGACCGTGATTGTTTATATTCAGAACGGCTGTGGAGCCTTTTTGCCAGCGAGAGCGCTTGTTGACTCAGGAAGTGAAAATAATTTTATTTCGTCGCAATTAGCTAATGACTTGGGTTTAAAGAAAATTAGAATTAACATGACAGTCTGTGGCTTAAATAAAAGTGTCACTCATATAAATTCAAAAACATCCGCGCATATTACGAACAAGGATAAATCCTTTTCCCAGACTGTAGATTTATTAGTCATTCCCAAAATAACAGATTTTGTTCCCTCCCCTGATAGTAACATAGAAAAAATTAATCTTCCATCTGGTTTATGTTTGGCAGACCCAAAATTGGGTCAGTCACATAAAATAGATATTTTACTCTCAGCTTCCTTCCTTTTTGAAATTTTAGAGTCAGGTAAATACGTCATTGATAAATTCATCTTTCAAAATTCAAAATTTGGGTATATAGCTAGCGCAAGTGCAGAAGAAAACTTTAACCATCAATTTTGTGGTCTTGTGACGCAGAACGAACCGATTGACAATTTAATCGAAAGATTTTGGAAATTAGATTCAATTAATGAAAATAATTGTTCTGTAAGTGAGGAATCTGCCTTCTGTGAGGAACATTTTAAGATAACGCATAAGAGGAATAATGAAGGCCGCTACGTTGTAGAAATGGCTATGAAAGAATTTCCCCCTAATTTAGGAGACTCAAAACAAATTGCACAAAAACGCTTGGATAATTTAATTAAAAGATTAGAAAAAGAACCCCACATGAAAAGACTTTATTATGAATTTATGGAGGAGTATAAAACCCTAAATCACATGGAAGGGGTAGTTGAGGAGGAATTACCCAGCAATTATTATTTTTTACCTCATCATGGGGTTTACAAGGCTGATTCGTCAAGTACTCCCCTTAGAGTGGTATTTAACGCGAGTTCGCCGAGTTCTAACGGAGTTTCCTTAAATGATGTTTTGTTAAAGGGTGACGTTGTGGAGGATATTTTTGATTTATTAATCAGGTTCAGAACGCATAAATTCGCATTTACCTTTGATGTTAAAAAGATGTTTCGTCAAATATTAATAGCTCCTCATCAAAGAGACTATTTACGCATTTTGTGGTATGATAGCAGCTCATGTAAGGCAATTACGTATAGGCTGAAAACTGTCACTTATGGAACATCCTGTGCACCATATTACGCGATACGCACCGTGAAGCAACTCGCAATGGATGAATCATTAAATTATCCTTTAGCTTCAGAAATCGCATTACGTGACATCTATATGGATGACGGCATTTCTGGTGCGAATGATCTTAAAATCGCACAAACTGCCCAGCAGCAACTCATGGATATGTTTGCTAAAGCCGGCATGACCCTTCACAAGTGGTCCTCTAATTCTCACGAACTCTTGAATAGTCATCCAAATTTAAACCAAGAACGCTCATTCTCACTTGATCCTCATGTTTCGAAAACTTTGGGCATGTATTGGTTCCATTTCGAGGATTGTTTTGTTTTTAGGGTTGGTTGCAGTCAGAACCCCAATCCCACCAAAAGGACAGTACTCTCTTCCATCGCAAGACAATATGATCCATTGGGGTTACTTGGACCTGTTATCTGTAAAATGAAAATATTTCTTCAAAAACTGTGGTTGCAAAATTTAAGTTTCCATGACACTCTCCCTCTAAACCTGACCGAAGAATGGAACAACTTGATTTCTTCTTTAAAGAGCCTTGAACTGATAAAAATTCCAAGATGGATTCTCGTCGATACTCCTCGCAAAATAGTGCTTCACTGCTTCGCCGACTCGTCTCAAGCAGCTTTCGGCGCAGTCATTTATCTACAATGCATTATGAATGACGATACCTCAACTTGTAGACTTGTGGCAAGCAAGTCCCGAGTCTCCCCTTTGAAAACATTGTCTATTCCTAGACTTGAACTCAGTGGTTGTCTTCTCGCAGCTCAACTATACATCAAAACCGAGCTGTCGCTAAATCTTAAAATAGACAGTGTAATGATGTACACTGACTCTACCATATCCTTAGCATGGATTCGTACACCCCCTTATCGTCTTAAAACATTTGTAGCAAACAGGGTGTCTAAAATACAACAATTGACTGAGAACTGCACTTGGAAGCACGTTCCATCGCAAGATAACCCAGCAGATGTTATTTCAAGAGGACTTGTTCCAGACCAACTGGCTGAGCATAGCCTGTGGTGGAATGGCCCGCCTTTCCTTCAAGAACTAGTTTCTTATGATGACCAGCCACAAGATGATGTGTCTTCTGACTCCTATTTTTTGAATGAACTGAAGGACAATATGACTCACAATTTATTGACTCTAAATTCTTCTGAATTTTTAACTACCTTTTTTAGCATCAGTAATAATTATAGGAAACTAATTAACATTTTTAGTTTTGTTCTTAGATTTATAAGTAATTGTAGAAACCAGAAGAGAAGCGGCTCTCTTTCCGCCTCTGAAATTCAAGAAGGTGAGTATAAACTAATTTCGCTGGTGCAGCAAAATGCTCTGGCTGAAGACTACGACATGCTAAAGAAGGGTAAACAGGTAACCTCTTCTAGCAAGTTAAAATTTTTGTCGCCATTTTTAGATAGTAATTTAAATGTTATTAGAGTTGGTGGACGACTTAAAAATTCTGATCTACCCTTTGAAGTGAAACACCCTGTAGTATTGCCAAAAAATAGCATTTTTTCCAAATTACTAATGCAAGATATTCACTTAAAAAACTGCCATGTTGGAGCGCAAACGCTCTTACATCTAACCAGGCAAAACTTCTGGCCAATAAGTGGTAGAAATTTAGCTCGAAGTATTGTGCATAATTGTGTAATTTGCAACAAGTATAATCCCCAATTTTCAGTACAAAAAATGGGTGATTTACCCAAAGAAAGATGTAATCCTACTTCTCCCTTTTCAGTTACTGGCGTAGACTTTTGCGGACCCTTCTACATTAAAAACAAGTATCAAAGGAAGGGACCCCTTCAAAAAATTTACGTATCAATTTTTGTCTGTTTTGTTACCCGCGCGGTACACTTTGAAATCGTCTCAGAATTGACTTCGGACTCTTTTATAGCCGCTCTAAAAAGATTCATGTCGCGAAGAGGGAAGATCTCAACTATTTTCACAGATAATGGTCGTAATTTTGTAGGAGCAAACAATGAATTAAAGCGCTTATATAAGTTGGTTAACAATCCAGATCATAGTTTAGGTAATTATTTAGGCTGTGAGAAAATTCAGTGGAACTTCATCCCCCCAAGGTCTCCTCATTTCGGAGGTATTTGGGAGGCTGGAGTGAAATCGTTCAAATTTCACTTTTTACGTGCTGTAGGTGGTCTTAAGCTGACTTATGAAGAATTCTTAACCATTTGCAATCAAATTGAAGGTATTTTGAATTCACGACCATTAATTCCTATTTCGTCTGACGCAAATGAATTGCAAGCTTTAACTCCCGCTCATTTTTTGATCGGTAGACCAATTTTGGCTATGAGTGAACCAAATTTGACTGATTTTTCAGACCATATTCTGAGGCGATGGCAAAGGGTAACAAAAATAACGCAACATGTTTGGCTTAGATGGCATAGAGATTATCTTAATCATCTACAACAGAAAAATAAATGGTACTTTAAAAAGGACAATGTGAGCATAGGCACTATGGTAGTAGTAAAGGAGGATAACATGCCTCTTAACTCCTGGATGCTAGGAAGAATTCAGAAGGTATTTTATGGAAAGGATAACGCTGTTCGTGTCTGTCTCGTAAAAACGGCAACAGGGACTTATAAACGTCCAATTACTAAATTGGCGGTGTTACCAATTGATAATTAAAAAAAAAATCTTCAATTAGCTTACTTAAATATTTTGTTACGATGTTGTATTTAATATTAATGTGTGTATGTTTATTCATAACTTGTAATTTTATGTGTACTCAGATTCTTAATTTCAATTGTTATTATTTGTGTCATTTGTGTTTTTTGGTGTGCAATGTCTGTAACCTTGCACGGTCGGGCGGTATGTTAACGCCCACGCTCAGCTTGGCGAATTTTCTCTGAATTATTGTAACCCTTTTTAGCCAAGCTCTCCAATTTTACTGCGCAATTTCTATCTCCAGAACTTCGCATCGCATCTACCAATCCGCAGTAACACGCATTACATTATCTTGTATATATGTAAAATAAAGAAGTTATTTACAAAATATACAGTCCGCTTAATTCGAAAATCGCATTATCCTTAACAACATACTTATACTGACTGATATAATATGTATGTGAAAAATGATTATTTCACATACTTAATATATATCAGTCAAAAAGAAATTAAATGTGTTTAGAGAAACGACCACTGGAAAGGAATTCTCGAGAATACTTTATATATTAAGGGTTCTTGAGGGGAAGAACCATTAAAATTGTGCTGGCAGTGTACTTATTGTAGGATTTAAACTAAGTTGAAAATTTCCTTAACAAAACATTAAAATATCACATAGTTTGCTTTATAAAGTCACGTTATCCCTCATTTCTTGATATTATGAAAGATTTAATTTTTGCTTGCAAACTTAATTTTTTAAACTGTCCTTCAGAATTCTAAATTCACAAACTCAAAAATCTTAAATTATGAAATAGAATTTTTATTAAATCTGTATTCAGAATAGAGAGAGGCTTAATTCTGATACTTGGTATGAAGTATCAGGGGTGCCGAACACATGGACAAGGTTTGGGGGGAATTCTGAAGTGCAGGGAAATTTTTTGTCCTGAGGGTATTTGAAGAAAAGAAAAAAAGTGAGAAAATTATTTTTGTAGAGGTGCAGTTGTTATTAAAAAAAGCTAGTGATAGATAGTCATTTAAACTAGAATGAAAATATGCTTTGGTTTTAGGAAATTTCAGACAAAACAAACTGTGTTCTGGGGAAATATTGAGCCCTAAACATTTTCTGCACCCCTGTGAAATATAATTTCAAACAACGTATGGCATCAGACATTATTAAGAGATTGTGATCTTGTAATAAGGAAAGATCACAATTTGAATCAAGTGAGTCCCCCCCCCCCCTCTTTTACTCAGTGGCGGATTAATGCAAGTTTGTCGGGGGGGGGGGGGGAAGGGGGTCGGTTAGTTAGAAGATTGACATATACATCCATTTTATGGAAGTAAAATAGGATCTTTTACATTAATTTCTCTCCCCCCCCCCTTTAATCTGTCCTTGCTTTCGCCTCATCTTTGTATTTAAAAGGTATTTAACATTTTGTGAAAAATTGGACTCTTAAACCCTGATATAATGGAATTTGAAGAGCAGTTTCGTATGATGTTGTTCAAAGTCACCTTGAAGTACTTAAAATTTCATTTTAGGATGTGAACCAAAGTAAGCTGTTTTTATTTTTCTTAAATTGGGAAAGTAAGTGAATTTCAAATCGTCCTCTGCATCCTTCATAATTTTTTGCTTACAATTTAAATGTCAAAGTAAAATGTTTTAAATTCACTGAATGAGAAAATAAGAAAAGGTTAAGATGAATTTAAAAACAATAATCTCAGGAAAAAAATAGCATTTGCAAAATAAACTGCTATTACTGCTTACTTAAAATGTTATAGCTAGGACAACTTATGGCCAGATGCTGATATAAGTTGACAATTAATTTTCATAAAAAAAGTAATATGATAATGAGTAATATTATGATGTGATTAAATAAAAAAAGTAATATTATGATGTGATTAAATAAATAAATTTATATAATCACAATCTTTATTTTTATCAGGGATGCCCAACCTATGCAAATATATGCCCCTAACACCTGTAAACTAATTGCAAGTTTATTTTTGACATATAAACTTCATTCCAAATAATGATCGATTATAATTTAATAATTAACTTGTTGCTATTTAGGCTATCATGTTTGCAAGTATTTATTTCAAGAATCCTATAAATACATATTTGGAACCGAGTCAGTAAATCCATCAAATTGGTCTTCAATTTATTGTTCTTAAGACTATGTATAGCTTGAAAAGATACTGTTATTAAAAGTAAATGCACCACTCAATTTGGTTTAGTATGAACCTTTAATATTTTGTGGTTTATAAGCTAAATGAGATTGTGTACTCTGGTTCACCATAAATTATTTTTTGCAATATCCTGACAAAGGAAGAAAAACACAAACAAACAAACTAACAAAAAAAAAAGTTGAAAACAACTATTTCTTAATTTTTCATACCCAATAAGGAAGATGTAAGCATCTCATTTCAGTGTTATAGCCTGGCAATTATCAAATGAGTATTAATATTTTATTCAGTATCCCCCCCCTTTATAAATAACAATGCAATTCTTAAATAAAATGTTCTTACAATAAAAAGTTAATTCATTATTATAGATTTTTTTCTTTTTTTTTTGTGTGATAATGGAATTTTTTGTAATTACTTTATAGGCTTAGATGGTACAACTGTATGATTATTTTAATGGTAGAGAAGATTTAGAAAACAGACAAGTACGTTTTGTAGGGGATCCAGAAGGCCGTATTCGAGAAGATTATTTGAGAATTCTTAGATATTTTAGGTATTGACAAATTTGAATGTTTTGTAAAGCTGTTTTACAATCACATACCTGCCGACTTGTACGGATCATGTGTAAAACATATGGATTTTAGGTGTTAATTTA